>VZTH01013635.1:0-262293 GCA_013397815.1 Aleadryas rufinucha | reverse complement strand
CGCGGCCGCCCGGGCTCAGGTGCGCGGCCAGGGGCATGGGGGTCCCGGCCCGGGCCGCTCGCCCTGTGAGGAGCCCTGGGGGTCGCAGGGGCGGCGGGAGCGCGCTGGCCTCGGTGCGCGGACACGGGCAGCGGCGGCACCACGGGCGGGGACCGCCTGCGCTGACGCCAAACAGCGGAGCCCGCGGGAGGTCTCCCGTATCCCGCGGCAAACTTTAACCTCCCGGGCTTTCCCCTAGTTTTTCGGCGGTGCTGGGTGTTTGACATACAGGTATCACCAGCTGCATCGCTTGTAGCGTACGAGCCTGTGATAGTCTAGCAGAGATCTATGTGTTTCCTTTTTATAAGAGCAGAAGAGAGCAAATCTGCATTCTGTAATTAGTGCAGGGGTATGTCTACCTTAGAAAGCACCTCTCATAGGCATGTTACTGTATTCACGCACTTGATTAAGCATTTTACGTAGATGTACTTGTATGTGTTTTTAAAAGTAGAGCACAATTTAAAGCGTAATTTCTTCCTGAAAGCCAGGGTGAAATTTTCTGCATTTAGAAAGGCCTGTGGAACAAGTGTTGCTGTGACAGCAAAGAACATTTGCAGTATCTTTGTGTTTGAAGGTAACACCGATCTGCATGCAACTAATGACACCTTATCTTTGTGTGGCTGACAGGCTTTATTTAGAGACTGTGTCAATCCATCTGCTGGTGTGGGTTACGGGACGGGTAGGAGCTCTCTCTGAAGGGTGTGTAGTGCTTTGCCTTTGTGTCATGAGCAGGCTGGCTGAAGGGTCAGTCAATACGGTGAGATGGAGAAGAGGAAAGCGTCCAAGCATCTTTATCTCATTTTGTTTTTGAGGATAGCTTGAAGTTGAAGCGTATCTCATCAGATCATCAAAGCAGTCATCCCTCCTAGTCGTGCTGGAGGTAGATTTACTTAGCAGGGTACAGAAGGCAGTTGTTTGCTTGTTGAATATCAGTGCAGTTTCTAAAATGATGTGTTATGTGCATTTTATCAGGAAATGTAGATAAACAAGTAGGCGTTTAAGAACTGGGTAAGTTTTCAAAATGCTTCATGTTACCCCATAAGACAGTCGCCATTCTTTTCATCTGTTCTTGCAGCTATACCCATGTGTATTTAATGAGAAATTGAATCTTGTCAATCAGGTTCTGCAGATTTATGTGGCAATTTTAAACTCTTAATGCTGATTATGTGACATTAGTAGAAATTTGAAAATTTGCTGTCTTTGAAAACTGAAATGGTTATAGTATGGAAGAAAAAAAATTATCTTAATTCGCTAACACTAGATGTGTTTTTTTGAACATTAATTATTATAACACCAAACAATCTCATTGATAAATGGAGAACTGGAATGTTGTATGGAGGGAAGTGCAGAAATGTAGTTTTATTTATTACTATGTATATGTTACATACTTGTAACTTTACAGGGTATTTTAAGAAGCTTTCTAAGCTTTTCTAATGAATACCTGTAATCAAGATTCTTTTGACAGTCTTTTTGTTGTGATTGTGAAGAGGGAAAGCCATTATTGTCGATATTCTCATTAACGGACATGCTAGAGTCTCTTAGTTTAACTAATTGATTTACTTGTTTGACAAAAACCCTTTAAAATACCACATTTTAAAGCTTCATATATTTTGAGTATTTAATTTTTTTATGATTTGTGATTTCTGTCAGTTCAAATAATTATTAATTAAAAGAAAAAATGAAAAAATTTGTGAAGCCATGTGAAGGTTAATAAGAAGTAACTCATAGTAAATGATTACTAATAGTGTGCTTGTGTATGTGTGCATTGTGCAGGAGTGTGTATTTTAAATTCAAATTTTATGTCTGCCCTGAATATATTCTTCTAAGGTAACACAACAATGCATCCGCTCAGCCTTTTGTTAATAACTGGAGGCATAAAGGCTTGTATTCAAATATTTGTTTAATGGGTTTAAATACCAATTTAAAAGCATATTTCTTTTATGCTTTTGCTTTCTCTTTCTAGGAGTAGCAATTCTTAAGAACTTAAGTTTGGGGCAAATTTTTTAAATTTAATTTTTTCTTTTGCCTTTATGAATTATTTAATTGCTTCTGTATAGCAAATTTGTCCTGTTTGCATCCTTGGGAGAGGACAACAAAATTGTAAAGTTGATGAGCAAATGTAAAATGAAAAACCCTGTGAAAGAGGTCAGACCTGGTGGTGGTATCTTTTCTTTGGTAAAGCAGTACACTTGAAATGTCAAACTGACAGTGTTCCTTGATTAATTCAAACAGAACATGGTTGAACTCTCACTGTAAATGCTCCAAACCTATTTTTTCCCCACCAAATATTTCTAAATACCTACAAGCACTGTGGTTGAACTCTCTGTCAGTATTAGTTTTGTCCTTGAAATGTATTTTGGAAGGTACATGAGCGTTATCCTGTTTCAGAAATAATGAGATGAGGCATAAGCTGTGTTAAAAAGAAAAAAAAAACTGTACTCGGAATTAAGAGTTATATGTGAACCTTGAATTAAACTCTGTTCAGGTCTCTGCTGTGTCCATTACCTCAAATGCAGAAACCACATAAAGGTAGAAGTGGTTACCTTGTCTGGAGGGAGAACTTTGTTGTGTTGGTGTCATAGTTTTGAATTGGCACCTGGAGTTAAGGTGACCTCAGAAATTGCATTCTTTATGTTCAGAGTATTTAGGTTATCCCCTTCAGAATACACAGTTTAATTTGGGAATGTTTTTTAGGTATTTTACTTGATTTGTTTGTTTGCTTTAAAAAATATATTTAATTGTCCTGCATGGGTGTATTGGCATTAATCAGTTACAACAACTAATTCCTACTAATACTAATAGCAATTACTAAATTGAATAGGACATATACATAAAAGTGAGCCCCATTTTAGAAAATTGGTCTAACTTTTAACAGGTCTGAAGCACATATTAAGATTTATTATACTCTGGCTGCAAAATTGGGAAATGTTCAGTAAATTATTTGTTCTTTTTACAGTGACTATACTTTTCTTTTGATGTTACCACTTACATGTTGATTTGCAACTTATTTTGGTGGATAATAACCCATGTAATTTGTAACAGCTGTTTTAAAATATTTGCCATAGCTAAAAATTCCTATTTCATCTAGCCTTAATATGAATTACAGAGGAGTTTTTAGAGGTAACATTGCTGTTCTTTAGACTCAAAAATTGCAGTGCTGTATGTATCATTTGGCACTACATAGCCTCTGTTTACTTTATTTTTCTTTTGTTTTGTTTTACTTCAGTTTGTTTTGGTATCTTTCTCAGATAGTGATGTATTTTAACAGGAAAATACTACAGCTGTCCCTGTCCTCCCCCGTGTGCTTCTGTTGGTGTGTTGGTTGCTTTGAGTTCCTTCTTTGAAAACTTGAGCTAGAAAATGCACATATGTATCTCAGCTTAACCCACTGATTGCGTCTAAATAATATGAGATCACTGTTTAGGTAAAACATACATATTCTACATTAGAATACCAATTTTAAATGCATGTCTTTATTTTAGTTCATTTATTCAGTCTGAAGTGCTTTACAGATGTACTGTTCACAGAAATGTTGAAATAATAGGTAAATTGTAGAAACGAGAGCATCAGAAAAACCTATGTGCACAACTACATTTGTGCCAGTTTTGTGATGTTAAATGGTATGTCACCAGTTCTGTTAAGCTTTTTTATGGTTTTCTTCCTGAAATTAAGGAAAACCAGAAAGCACTGATTAGTTTGTAACTTTCCTGTAGGTCTGTCATGTGTAGATAATGGGTAGATTAGAGCAGTGGAAGGGGTCAGTAAGAGCAAGGGAGCAATACAAAAATACATATAGTTCATAGTGGGATATCATTGAATCAGGGGCCATATAGAAAAGCATGTGAATTTCTTATAAATGTGTATATTCAAACTAAAGTCTGGGGCATGGTGGACAATGGCTGAAAGCACTACCTTCTGATATGCACTTAGCCAACCTTAGAAATTAAGTTTTAATAATTTCTACAGTCACTCTTTTGAAATACAGAAAGAAATGAGACATTATTTGTATGATTATAAGGACAAACCCAATTGGACGCAGGCTGGAGCAGCCTTACTGTGGATGCAATTTAGAAGAGACAAGTTTCCAGCTGCAGACTGTTGTGGCATGGCATTGCTGGAGCACTCCTTGGCAAGGCTTTGGGCCATATCTCCTTGCAATTTTCTACACTATGTCTGCTGTCATGCAGAGAATAACGTGTGAAGAGTAAATAATGCGTGTAAATAACTGTTCAGGGTGGATGTTCAGAAAGAAGACGGAGTCTGGGAAGGAAAAGAATTCCAGCTGTGTGAATTGGCTGCCTTGCTGGTCCAGTAGGCCTTTGTCGGGGTTGGCTACTGGCTGCTCTTTTCTACCAGTGTACACAGTCACAAAAACACGAAGCTTTCTATACTTGCTGTGAATCTTCAGAATAATGCAGATTTTTGAAATAATGGTTGCCACTGTTTTTGACAGGAGCAAACTAAAATATTTTCTTTCTGCTAACAGTTATTTTAGAAAGTAAACCCAAGCAAGTTGGCAGTTGTTTGTAAATGATAGGCAACTAGAAATGTGAACTTGTAATATGTACCGTTTAGTAGCCTTTGTAGTAAGGAGTATGGTTCCCTCTCAGACATGCATCTACTTGTGATTGTAGAGGAAAGGAATACTTTTGACATAACCATTTTTTTAAAAAAAGTATGTTTATATTAATAGTTTAGTTGGAATTATAGCAGCCTCCACTCAAAAGTATTTATACATCCTTGCTCAAAATTAAGCGTGCATGAGTGGAGGGATCTCTGCTGGCTAATATTTTGTTAAAGTTTGTGTATTGAAGAGAAGCAGGAGAAAATTCCAAAGACCTATGGACAGAAAAGTAGTAGAACTATACCAAAAATACTTGAATTTGTCTTCAGCTTCTTCTTCGCTAAGGAAACAATGTAGAGGTGATTTTGGCTGACTGTTCAGCTTGGAAGAAGAGAACAGCATTAATTCAGTATGTATAGGAAGACATAAAATTTCACTGGCATGGGTTTGTAGTGATTGCATTATGAGTTATAACCTATAAGCAGTGTCCGTATTAACATTTGCACAGCAACAGTCAGTTTCTTGCTTATATCATGTCTGTTTCAAAGGAAAACTTGCTTCCTTAGGAACTCTCTAGGAGTATTGTTTCACTTGCTGACTTCATTTCAGTTTCCCAAAGAAACTTTATATTTTTTGTTCCCTGTGTTTACTCCTGTTTATGCATTTAAGTGAATGGAAATTTATTTCCCTGCTTGGTGAACAGAATAAAGATTCATCTCTGGACACTAGGAGAGTGTGTGTTTTCAGAATGTACTCCTACAGTGTAATGACCTAGTGCTTGTAACCTGCACAGAGGTGGTTCGTGCATCTGTCAGGAAGTTAAGCTTGGTTTAATACATGTATATCCCATGGTTTATCCCAAGTCTGTTATGCAAAAGTATTGCATTATGTTCTCTAGTTCTGTCCAGCTCCCTCAGTCTGCATGAAATCTACCTAAACAGTCACATCTCTGCAGACTTATTGGCCTTAGCTGCTCCTGTAAATCTGAAACATATGGTTTGGAAATCACACATTTAGGTCACAAGGTACAGATTAATCAAGGTACAGGCTGCTGCTGCGCTTCTGGTTTTCAGACATCAAAGCTGACCTCTAGATTGAGAAATTTTGTTTGTTGGGATAGTGATGAAAGAAACAAGAAGGCAAGGTGGAAGGCAGGACACAGAGGTAGAAAAGGAGTCAGTGTGTGGTAAGGGAAATACAAAGGTAAAAACAAGAGGAAGGAGGAGATACAGAACTGAAATAAGGGAAGAAAGATAAAAGAATAGACAGCATATGTGAGGGAGGGAGGGAGATCACATTAAATTCTCTGCCCTTATTTTTCTACCCAGATACAACCCTGGTCTCCCAAATTTATGTGTTGAGTTTTCTTTTGAAGTTCTGTTTGGCTTCTAAATATATTTCAGAAGAGCATAAATGTGAACTTAACTAAAATCAGTGGTCAACGCATTGTATGGATGTGAACTTGGTCATATGATGTTGAGAGATCTTTTAAATGTTTTGACATGGTCATCTCTCATATTACCATGTCTGGATCCTCATAACACTTGTATTTTAATGAAAGTTTCATCTCAAGTTTTTTATGGAGAATCCAGATTGTTTTCAGACATTTTCTGTTTTAAAATGACAGTAGTGGCCATGATCAAGAAAGTCAATAGGCATATGGGTACAGCTGCCATCTTCATAGACAGCTAAGAAGGTGCTGATGGAGAAATGAAATATTGAACAGTATGCAGCAAACATGGTGAAATGTTCCTTCTTTTAATGCTTAATACAAGTCACAGTGGTTATTTCACCAACTATTATTTTAATGGAAATGCCTTGAAGTCATGCTGCAGTGAAACTATTCCCACCCCAGGTTTCAGCTCCTATTATGAGCTTTGAGCGAGTGTAATTTTACAGTTCTGTGCTTTAAAAAAGGTGAGAGATTTTAAAAACGTGAATGAAGGAGGGAGAAGAGTTTGAGAAAAAGAGCCATTAAAAATGGCTCAGTGTTCTCTGCTGCTGGAACAGGTCTTGACATACATAAATTAGAAGAGGTGATTTTACTAGGGATGATACATTTATCACGTAGTGTGTTTGATAGTGTAGGTTGTTTTATGGATGTGGGTGCATAAAAGATGAAGTCCATGTATACATGAACTACTACATACTAGACAAACCTGTAAAAGAAATAAGCTTGTCTGTAAGTAGATATTACCATAAATATCCATCAATTATGGTATTGTTTGAAAGTAATCTTATGGGAATTCTAAGGGAAATATACATTTTTTTCCTTTTCTTTGGGACATTGGATGGTGATACTGGTAAGTCTAGATAGCTTTATATAGGGCTTTTATACTGAAACCCTTTATCCTTTCAGGGAACCCTTTTAGGCTAACTCTTTCATGTGCTGTGCAGGAATGATAACCCATTTACTGCATGGAACTGAACAGAATGTTTTGATCATGACAAGTAGTTACAAACTTGGGGTTGTATTTAATTTTTTTCTTTACTGAATAAATTTTATGGTCTGTAGATCAGTTTTCACTCATAGTACTAAACAAGACTTTGTTGAAGAGGGTGAAATCTGGCTTTGAGTGTGCTTTGTTTTCTCTTCTTTTTTTACTTTTCTAATTGACTGGTGTTATTACATTTTCCTTGTAGAAAAGCATCATGTTTGTCAATGTGGTTTTTCATTAAAAAATTTGAGGAGCTCTGTTTCAAGTTTTTGTGCACTTGGTGATATAAATAGAAGAAGTACTCACGCAGAATTTCTGTTTGCAGTTTCTAGGCAGTGTAAAACATGAATCCAGATTTAAATCGATGCAGCAAGTAACCCAGAAGACATACAGTTTTGGGGTTACATAAAAAAGATGATATTAATCAAATGTCCAGTGCCTCATTCAGCATTTCAAATGATACCATGTCATACCAAAACATGGGAGGTCTGAAATGAAGGGGGATGGAGACAGGCAAGGGTGCCTGAAGTGCATAGGAGTAAAACGCAGACTGTAGGTACAAGGTATCCTCAGAATGAACTGTACAACAGCCATGTGGCAGTTTGCCATCCTTTCCATAAATGGCATCCTTTTAGCATTGCTGCTCAGAAAAGTCATTTATGGACCACAGATAAAATTATAAAAATAATTAAAAATTATAAAGAATAGAACAGAAAAATAATCCAAATTTTAATTTAGTGAGCCTTGCTTTGTTGTGCTATAACACTCTGGATAATGGAAGGTTGAGTGGTAAAAAGCATGCTGTAACAACAGAAAGTGTTTTTCACTTATGTGTTTGACTCTTAAATTACTCTGCTTAATGAGATTAAGAAAAAAATCATCAGAGCAAGAATTTGAAGCTGAGAGCTTGAGCAGGTAAAGGCTGATAATGAGAATAGCTTTCTTACCATACTGTTCCAGTTATATGACTGAAGTGGTTTTTGTAAAGCTGGGCTAAAAGGGACAATTAGTAAATATTATGAAGGCTTCCTTAATGGAGGGTCTAGAAAATTGCTGTATAAAACAGATTTTGAAAGGAGAAGTAACATGATCTTTCCTGCTCAGTCATTCCAGATACCATCCTACTTGTATGAAGATTTTTATAACAGCATCAATCCCTTCTGAATCCCTGTAATGCAGATGTCAAACACGTTTTTATAAATAGTAGTAATGTTTTCATATTATAACTTTTTAGCAGACATGTCCATTGTAAAGCATACCAGACAGGAAGAAAAGAAATCCTTGCCCAACACTAGAAAGAAAACATTCCTTGCAAAGCCTCAGTATAGACTATAAATAAAAGATGTGCTGAATTCTCAGTGTTGGGATGAATTCAAAGTGGAACCAAGCGTAAACATTCAGACTTGCCTGCCCAAGAACACAGCCTGAATGGCTTGGTGTGTTTTCCCATTCTGATTTTAATGACAGTTTGTAGTGCTAGTGTGAAAATCAAAATTCACAAAATTGATTGCCATCAGTTATAAGGCATTTGCAGGATATGGGTTAACTTGAACTCGAGCTGTCCATGACAGCTTTGCTATGGCCTTCTTTTGGATGACCTTGCATATGAATATATATTGTTACTGCACTGATCTGGTCCTTCTAATTTCTTTCCCATTATTTTTACCGCCGAAATTGTTCCCTTTTAGATCCTCTCTCTGAAGCTGTCACACTTTTCATTGATGCTGAAGAACTCCATCTTTGGGCCAGTAATTGCCTTTGCTAAAAAATGAAGACTAATACCACAAGTCCTTGATAAAAGTGTTGATCAAGAAATTTTGCAATTTAACATCTTGGAAATGAATGTCTAAAAGCTGGTAAATATGTTTAAGTATTCCTCCTGTATTAACAATGGTTAATATGACAAAAACTTGGTCTAATAGAGAGCTGGAATTGTCCTGAGATTTCTTGTTCTCTTCCAAAACAATGCTTGTGATACTCATCACGCTGGCAGTCAGAAACAATTACTTTATGTGCTATAGACATATATTAAAATTTTGTTCAGGCTTCAAACATGTTTTCTACTAATGTAATAAACCCATTTTTTCATCATGAATGAGGTTTGAAGATTGTATATTCTTAATTATTGATGATATTAACCATTAGAGGGAGAGGTTTAATTTTTGTCCCCAGTTATGCCTAATTTCTACTGAAATTGAGAAGTTAGGACCCGGTAGCTTTATCGATCTGTTTCATCATCAGTCTCTTTAGTACTTAGACCCAGTCATCCCTTTAGTTCTATTTTGGGGGTTTTTATTTTCCGGTTTAGAATGCATAGTACTTTTTCTTTCCAGCCATTTTGTTCAATATCTTTTTGTAACATTCAGGCATCTTTCTCTAAAAGCCACCTTTTAGCTGATAATTTATCTCTCTACTGGTTTTTAATAAGTAGTCTAAACATGAGAAACTTTGATCTAGCCTTCACCACTACAATATTTAAGCATCTGTGAGGTAATTTAAATACAAAGTTAACAGCCTGCCTTCCTGTTGCTTCAGCCTACAGGAAATACTGTTTAATGCCTAATGCACATATAAAAAATTGGCTTAAAAGAAGATAGATGGTTATATATTCTTAGACACTACTAACTTCAATTCTTGTTAAAAAATTTATCTGCAGTATTTTTCTTCATGTCTCCTTTGCTAAGCTGTCAGTTTTCCCCTTCTATTGGAATGTATCTGCTGCTGGCAGTTGAGGTGGGAGTAGATGTACATTCATTTCCATTATCCACCTTGCAAAAAGAAGTAATTTGTTCTTCTGGCTTTGCCTTCTTAGTATCAGGAATAAAATGGAGTCACTGATTTAAATGCACCCTAGTTTTCTGTCTATCTGGAATATATTGTCATATGAACGTGGCTCATCTGTAATTATTTCAGTTATGGCCTCCAAAAAAAGTTGCAAAAAGAAGAGGAACAATGTCATACTTTCTTCAAGTCCATCCTTCAAATTATTTCATTAAGCACAGATGCAGGGTTTGGGAAATATAGGGAGACTGGGAAGTCTTGGGATCTTGGGAAATCTAATCAAAGAACAGTTTGAGCTTATGAGAGAAAGTTATGCTTTCCATACAAATATGTAGGTGTTTGTCCTCTTCTCTGACTTTGTTTTTGGGAATTCAAGGAAATGAAATTGCCCTTGCTTGTTTCCAGTGTTTTAATGGCTTGTGCTGAAACCAATTTAAAATTGACAGACCAGGTTCTGTGGAGCAGCACTCTTTCTTCCTAAATATCAAGAATAGAAACATAATTGCTGTGACACTTGAAGCAGTTACCTGACTGTGACTGACAGAAAGTAACGGGAGCCTGGTTATTGCTGAAAAGTATTACTTAGATGTTTTTGTTTTGTTTTCATTTGGAAAATGTACAAAGGTCAGAATATAAACACACGCTGTTTTAGAAATGTAAAGGCAGAGCCAATAAGATGTACACATTTATTCCTACTTTATATTTACTTCTGGCTAGGAACTGACATTGTTTAACTTGTGTTCTGCATTCCAGGACAAAACTCAAGTTTATAGAGCTGTAGAGCTACCTTTCTTTTTTTTTTTTTTTTTTTTTTTTTTTTTTTAGATGAAGGGATGAATTTAGCTTTCGTCTTAGCAAGAGCTTTTAATGCAGTACCTTTTAGGTAGAATTTTTTTCCCCCCCTGAAACTAGCCTCATGCCTTTCTTGAATGAATTGTGTATTAGAGATTGAACAGTTGCAATTTTTTCTAAGGGTAACATCTCCTGGTGTAGTTATTGTTTAACATGGGGTTCTGTGTTCCTAGAATGAGGATCAGATACATATAACTGATTGTGCCTAGGGGAGTGGAAAGAAGATTAAAGTTTTGTAGTCTGGAGTTGGAAAGTTACACAAATTCGAGTAAGAATGTGAGGTGAAACTTGGCACTGGATACAAAACTGTCACTTTTTTTTCTGTTTGTATCAAAAGAAAGTTTAATCACAGTTCTCAGTTTTAAAAAAGTATTTTTGGTGATCAGTAGTTTTGATATCTAAGATAATACATATTACTTTCATTTGACTGCTGTTTTCTCTTGTTCAGATCCTACATATTTTATGGAAGTGGTTTGATTTCTAAGTTACTTCTTGTTTTAAAAGCAAAAAGGAGAATTTTGCACTGCGGGTATGAAACAAATGAAAGAGGCATGTTAATCAGAATTATTGGCATGTCTGTAAAACTGGGTAGTGTTCATCTATAATATTTCCAGAAATTTTAAGGTCATGATACAGGAACACCTACAGTGCCTACGAAATTATATGCTTCAGAAAATACATACACGTCTGTTTTTAATAGACTGGCCTGATGAAGCTCTTGTAGTACATCAAATTAGTGATAAAAACATCTTAAAATGATTATATATGGTGCTGTATAGCAACTGAGGGTAACTTCCCATATCCTACCAGTCATAAGAGGTACTTAAAAATTGTGGGAAAAAAATTTATTTTAATACTCAGTGGATCTGGATGAAATCCAGAAGACAAAGGAATTTGGACTGAAGGCTAAGGTTTGGTCTATTCTAATCTCATCCCTTGATAACTATCCTTTAAGGAAGAAGAACGATCCACAAATTAAAAATAGGGCTCTGAGAGTTAAGACAAATTAGGTTAAATCTTCATGTGTGTCACAGACTTGCTGTGAGCCTTTGCACTGGTGCCTGTAGCTTGGTGAAATGGAATATTTGCCATTCCCAGCTTGCAGCAGTAGCAGTATGTGTGAAGGGTTGTGAAGGGCTCATGTAGCATTGTTTGCCTACAATACTTGAAAAAACTTCTATATTGTAGAGGTCAGGGCCCAGCTGATGCTAGAATTTAAGAAATTTTTATCTGATGCATCATTTTTTTCTGGCCAAATATAGAAAATAATGGGTTTATCTTTGACTGAAAAGTGCAGGAATACATGAGCAATCAGCAAAGCCCTTGTTAACAGGGGAGACCTATATGATTTGGTTAGGCTGCAAAGATTGCCCTTCAAAGTGTAATAAACCTGAGAGAGCTTTAGAGAATTTTGCCGTCGTCCTACATAGATTATATCTGGGCCAGCTTGACTTCTTCCTGGTTTTCCCACAGAAGAGTGCTGGTAAGATTGTTGGTAACCATACATAGCTTTGTGCTCTATGAAAGAAGAGCATGTCCCCAGAAGGGCATGAACCCTCTGGGGAGTGCGGGGCACAGACACAGGGCACACTGCAGGTGGAAATTCTGCATGAGCCTCAGGGAGCAGGAAAAGGCAAAGCTGTTTGCCTGGCCAGCAGCTGCCCCAAATGGGATTGGCCTTTGTAGGGAGTGGGACATGCTGGGGATGGCCTTGCAGAGCTGCATCCCCAACAGGCAGTCCTTCTCAACCCAAGCAGAGCGGCACCAGCTCAGCCTTACAGAAAGGAAATGCAGAACGGCCTGGAAACCAAAGAGATTGCATTACTTGATATTCCTAACTATAGTGTCATTTACCAAATTGTTTGTACAAAAGGCACTTGTTGTGTTGATATGGGCTCCTGCCATATGACTATTACAGAATCCTACATTAAACCATGTGACCTTTGGGTCACACTTAACATAAAGGTCATGTATTGACTCAGCCTACAAAAGGTGAATAAATTTTTAGTCTTAAGGCACTGTCTTTTTCAAAAAAAATAATAACGTTGTCCTTTCTTGTAACTCTATGGGGTTTTTTTTAAACCCACTATTTGGGCAAAAAGTAGAATTAATTTTTTTTTTCTTGCCCAAAATAACTTTAAACTCCTCATCTTCTCTTGTAGTAACCTAATGTGAATGCTGGGAATATAAGTGAAAAGTAATATTTATCCTGGTTTATGAATTGAGTGTCCTTTAATTTCAGAAACTTCCTAAAGCAGTCTGTGTGGGTTTTGGGTTTTTTTCTTTTTTTGAGAAAGCAAGGCAAAAATGTTAGAAAATTCCATTTTAATTTACAAAAATGGATTGGGTTTTTTTTTCTGCTGAGGGTTTAGTGTAAAGCATGCATGTTCCAGTAAGTTAAAGAAGAAACTCTAGCCTTTCTCTGTGGACGCTTGAATATCCAGATCACTAGGCCAGTCTGATTTTTAGCATGCTTGTTTGCACGTTGTCTTGGCTTCAAGAGAAGAATTTTTAGTGCTTGCCCGTGGAATATGGCATAGCCTGGGAAGTAGGGCTTTTTTTTTTTTCAGAGGTGTGGGTTGCTAGTCTGCCATGTACCCAGTCAGGCAGGCTCATCCCTTAGTTTTTTGTTTTCCCTCTTTGATGTGATCTGGATATTTTCTGTTTACCTGCTCTAAAAGAAATAGAATTTCTTGAAAGGCAATGTAGGTTGGGGGAAGACTGTCAGGACAAGTAGCACTTTGTCAGACACAGATTAAAGCATTTTTGCCATTTCCCAAAGCAGAGTGTCTGAGCAAGATTCCAAATCTTCTACATCTGCTAGTCTGCCTTTATTCTGGCTCTGTATATTCCTGTTCAGTACCCAAATCTTGGATCATGTTCCCAGGTAGGTAAGTGTAAATAGACAATGTGAAATGTGTGTGTTGGACTTCTTGGATGGGTCTAGAGGGAAGGGGTCTTTGAGTCATGACCCATGACATTTGCTATGGTTGGTTTTAGCTGTATTTCAGGTAATGGTGTAATTATCATATATAATTTTGCTATTGAATCCAAAATGGAAGCATAGTGGGTTATGTTTGGTTTTGGTTTGGTTTTTGCTTGTTTGTTTTTTAAAGCCCTCTGTTGGAAGACCATTATTTTATGCCAAGAATTATTTCATTGCCTGATGACTAATCAGCCTGTTGGAGAGTTTGCTATCAAGTCATGGAAATTTGGCCCCCGGTAGGAATCTCACAGATAGTTACTGGAGGAAGTCAGGACAATGTTCTCAAGCATCCCTAGCCAGAGAAAGAACAAAATGGGTGTGAAATTGACTGTGATGCCGAAGTTTACTTACAACAGATGCAACTTTCAAGTGCTGCCCAAACTATTGAGCAAAATGGAGAAGTGCTGAAAAATCCACTACTTGCCGTTACTAGACATTTCTGAATGTGATCCACAAGTAATGGAGCTGAAAGACATAATGGGATTTAGTTTTACATTGTAGAGTGCTTTTAATGCTACTGCAGTATCAAGAAAAGAAATATAGAAGGTAGATCTTTGTATCTGTACTTTGACCACCCCTTTTCTCAGGGAATGTTGTTCAGATGCTGCCAGTAATCTCTGTTTCACATTAACACAACAGAAGGTACTGAAATAAATTGGAGTCTGCAGCTTCCTTTGCCACTCCTCAGCTCACTTGCATGAGTTGATTCATTCAGGACAGAAAAGACATGTCGTATTAATCTGTCCATAAGGCCTGTTCAGCTGTGGGATCTCTCTGGCCTCTCCATTCTCTTGAAAAAATGAGTTATTTGGCCTCAAAGATTCTATAATTGGGGCACAGATAAGAAGCCATTTAAGAATAAAGACAAGATACGTAAAGGGGCTCAATTGGCAATATTTGGCATCATTATATGCAAATTTTACCTTTGGGGCACAAAAATCTCCACACCAAGTTAGGCAACTGATCTCTCTATTCATTCTCTGTAGTCTGGGATATAGTCCTGGAATGTTCTGGGGATGTTCTGAGTTATTACTGTGGAAGAGAAAAACAGTTTGATACAAGTGTGCACTTGGAAAATGATACTAAACGAAGGCATTATACCATATATACACTATATTAGTTGCTATTTGCCTCTTGGCATTGGGACAACCACATGCAGCAGCTTGGGTCTTTGTTTGATCATGGTCATATAAATGCCAGCACAGTTGTATCATGACTGAGTACAAGACAAACTGGGCTGTGCAACATACTGTGCTGTGAGTTGCAACATGTTTTGCATACCTACATTTGTGAGAAGAGAGAGACAATGGGGTACCATGTTTGAAAACTGAGAGCTAGCCATTCAAGGGGGAATTTCAGGATCAGGATGGTGTGATCATGGAGATGAGGCCTATGCTCTCTTTCTGAGCCCTATGTTCAGTTGCTAGCCATCACAAGGCAATGGGTCTAAGTCCTGCCTAGTCACTTGGAAAGTGGTTATCCCCAGTTGCCACCATTCTTTACCTGCCCAGTTCACGGGAAAACAACAGCCAGCTCTTCAGTTTCGGAGGTGCCATTTGTAAGATCCTCAGTTCATTGCTGACAGGATGATATGTCGATGTGGTGCTCCTTTGTGTCTTTCTTTATCAATACAGAGAACAATAATTTATTTCATTGTAAGTCACAGTAGCTCATTGCTGATGGATTTTTGTTGTTATTTGCAGTCCTTCAGTTGCTCTGGCAGATCTCACATCTCATGAAAGATCTCAAATCTCACATGTCTTCAGCAGCACCTGATTGCATTGCTGCTGAAGCAATATCAACAGGCCAGCATGCAGCTAACTCAAGATTAAGCCTGTGAAGATTTGTGGAGTCATTCAGGTATCACTGTCACCAGGCATTCTTTGGTAGATTTCTCCATGCCCTTCCCTGGCTCATACAGACATTCATGTAGGTCAACCTGAATCATACCTGGGGTCACTATGGTTAGGGCATCATCAGTGGTCTTGTGGATGTGGATAGTGGTTTTGACTGTCTGAAAGAGAGGTACATGCTTGTATTATTCAAGCTGAATCTTTCTCTCACCTTCTTGGACTCATGTTGTCCTACATGTTCACAAGAGTAGATGAGAGCAGGTATTGCCATGGTATCCAAGGCCTGTGTTGAAGTGAGTGCAGCTGCCAGCACCAGCTGTGTTTCATTCACTTGCTCCTGAGAGCTGTAAAGGCCAGAGCATGAAGGGTGCTTTGGCCAACAGCTTCACTGTAATCCCCAACAGCTGCTTGCAGTAATTAGCATTGCACGTGTATGGGAAGGGAACAATCAAATATTTTGTATTTTATCTTTTCTCTTCCCTCCTCTCTCTTCTACCTTTGACTCAAACTCTCAGATCTCTACACTAATTTTTTGTAGCCCAGGCTTTTGTTGTTGGTGTTGCCCAGGTCTGCAGCCTAAGAGTATAGGCATTAACTAGAAACAGAAAAATAAAACTCAGAAGTATCCCAAACCTGTTCTCAGAAGCCACACTCAGACCTGTGGGATCTGAGCTTGGGGAAGGTGTCAGCCACCAAGTTAAGTGACTTCAGTAGATGTGTTCCTAGCTGGTGGGAGGACACTGGAACTTGTTCATTTTGTTGTTTCACTAACTGGTTTTGTTTGCTGCCAGACATTGGGCAGTTTGTCTAATGTGGGAATTACGTTATTTATTGTTTAATCAATGGGACATCTGACTAAGAAATGGGTGATAGGCTCTGCCTGTGGACTGTTAGGTGTTTCATTAGTCAGCATGCTGGAGTCAAGGAAGAACTATCCTGCCATCAGTATCACCCACAAGCTTCTTTTATGTGGTAGGAGTGAGGACAGAATATTCCTTAGGAGCTTCTTTTTTTGGTCATGACTTTTCTAGTTAGATGCTTATATTTATTTTGTTTGGTTGGGCTTTTTTTTCTTTTTTTTTCTGGAACAGTCTCAATTCCATTCTTCTCATTATATTCAAGCAGTAACATTTGGGGTTTAGGCTTTAATTTTTTTTTTTTCCTTTATAGTCACTGTGCTTTCTAATGAGGTACTTCTCTCAGCCTGTCTCTAAAACCAAGCGTGGAAAATGTGCTTTGCCTCATAATCTGAAAGCGAACAAAATTGTCTATTTTAGATCTGAATAGCTGAGAATGAATTATCATGAATGCAAGAGAAACTCCCTTTAAGTACGTAATGTTCTTAAAATATGCAAACTTTAAAATATGCATCAAGTCCAAAATCTTACATTTCATCAGGAAGTGAATAAGCAGGCAATGCAGATTGCAGATTATACATATTCATATACTTCTTCTTCAAGGTATTTTGTACCACACATTTCTGCCAAGGTAGTCCTGGGAATCTCTGTATAAAATCTTTGCTTTGGAAAGTTTTAATGGTGTTTGCCCATGTAGGATTTGTTGTAATAAACTAATAGCAAAGTGACAAAACCATGAAAAATAGTAGGAACACCTGAGTCTTTAAAGGTTTGAGGCTTTAGATTAAACATGGGTAGTATGAATGTGTACGGGAGAAAGCAGTTATGTTCACCATTGTCAAATGATATAAAATAGATGAGATAATTACAAACTCTACACAAAGGTGCACTCCCTCAGAGAAGAATACTGACATCTTCTCCAGCCCACTTCCATCAGTGAGATTGCAATGTTATTCCTTTGTAATAAATACATCTTGCAGGTACTGTCAAGAGAAAAAAGACATAGGCCAAAATTTTGTAAAAAATAAACCAATCAAACAAAACACCACCCCCCCCCAAAAAAAAAAAGGAGGCCTAAAGCACTGTTATCTAATGGTTAAGGGAAGGAAATCAGGAAAACAGTTCATTCATGTAAAATCTTCAGTGCTCTAGTTTTCAGTTTGACAGAAATATTGGTTCAAGGACAGATACAGATTTTTTTATTTTATGAGATGGTGAACCTGAAGCAATTATGTCAATTTGATCCTTTACAGGATCCCAGCGGATCTGGGCATTGCTGGTAGAGCTTTGGCAGAATGACCAGTTTTTCTCCTGTTCTGATAGGGAACATGCATACATTAGTATATATGCTACAGGCAGCAAAATTAGAAAGCAGAAGAGAACATGAAATGGATCTAAATGCCTATGCAGCAGTGTTAGAAAGCAAATAACCACAGTATTCTTAAAATAGCTTATGAAATTTCAAGTGAAAAGAAGCCATTTAGAGATGGTAAGAAGGTAAGCATTACTGACATTTTATGTCAGATTTTTGGTAGTAATTGTAAAGTATTCTCTGGCTATAGCAGAATATCCCTTGGAGATGGTAATAAATTAGCAAAGAAGGATGTTACTGCAAGTGATTTTGGGTGTAGTGATCATATGAAAAAAAACCCAACCTAACAAACTAAAAAACCCCAACCCACTCTGCTAAGGCAGAAATAGGCAGTTCAGTAAATTGTACAAAACAGAATCTATAGGTGGTGACCAGCTGAAGCAGGGCTGCAGGTCTTGGATCTTGGCTCTGTGGGAAGTACTGGGTCTTTGTAGCCCAGGGCATGGCCTAGGAAGGCTGATCTCCCTCCTACATTTATTCCATTGGTAAAAGCTCAGTTTTGCTTTCAAAAGGTATTGTCTCTGGTGGGTAGAATTCTTCTGTCATCCACACTACTACTTTTTATCATATATCCTGAGTAGTCTGGGGTTGAGGGCAGCAAGTACTCCAAGCCAGGATTTCCACACAGGTACACATCTTCAGCTTGTACCTAGATAAATTCTAACACAAATTAACTTTTTTACCCTCTGATAGAACAGAAGATTAGAAATATTGCTGTAAATTATGTATATTTTTTTTCCTCTTATCTAGATTGCTGATTACTTTTAATGAGATAATGACAAAATATACTGGTCACAAGCAATAATAAGGATGAATTTCTAAGGGCAAACATGCTAAGTAACAGGATGCACATTTAAGATAGAAAAACTCATCAGCATCTTCACTTTGTTGTTTTAACATGGGGTATTAATCTGAAAGAATAGATGTAAAAATGCATCTATTTTTAGATGCACTCAAGAGTTGTGATCAACAGCTCAATATCCAAGAGGAGAGCAGTGAGGGCTGGGGTTCCTCAGGGGTCGGTCTGGGACTGGTGCTGTTTAACACCTTTGTCAGTGACAGGGATCCAGCACACCCTCGGCTCGTTTGCCAACAACACCGAGCTGTGTGGTGCTGTCACGCTGGAGGGAAGGGATCCCGAGGGACCTTAACAGGTTTGAGAGGTGGGTCTGTGAGAGCCTCATGAAGTTCAACACAGCGAGTGCAAAGTGCTGCACCTGTGTCAGGGCAATCTGAAGCACAAGTACAGGTTGGGCAGAGAATGGATTGAAAGCAACCCTGAGAAGGAAGACTGGGGAGTGTTGGTGGATGAGAAATTCAACATGACCCCACAGTATGTGCTGGCAGCCCGGAAATCTGACTGCATTTTAGGACTACAACCTCACATAAATTTAGTTTATTTTGCATAGAAAAAAAAATGGGGATAACGAGACATTCTGGTTTCTGTATATTTTAATCGTTTTATCAATGTATTGATGTCTGCAGAGACAGCAATAATTATGTATGTATTTGTTTTGGTACAGATGGTTTTAAAATCTGTAGATGCCATTTTTAATTAAAAAATAAATAAATTTCAGGGCATCCCATGAGATGAAGCCATTTTTTCTTGCCAACATCTACTTTTCTTGCAACAGCCAAATTATTCTCTCTCTCTTTTTCTCCCAGTAGCACATAAATGCTACCACTATAGTGCTGTTTCTCCCTCATCTTTGGCTTCTCAGTCAGTCTCCAGGATTCACTGAAAGCCTGCATTGCCTTCATGCCTCACTGCCTGCATTCTGCTCTGTATATGGATGCATGTGTCCGTGGGCATTCTGTCTCCCCGGCTACAGAGCAGCCTCAACTCCCTAGGGAGCCCTTCCTTCCTGAAAGTGTGTACTTGCAATGCCTTCCAGCAACACACCTTTCTTTGGATGGAACCGGATCCCTCTGTATGCAGATCCTACCCTTTAAGGAACTGTGGGTATTCCTCCCAGAGGTATATAAGTGTTTTGGAGTGGGCTTCAGATATTCTTGAGATGTTAAGATTTGTTTATTGGGAAATTTGGTGGCAGTGTTGCTGTCTAACCTGTCAGGTTCTTTGGCTGACTGGTACATACAGCATGCACCTCAGTAGCTATGATTTATCCTTTCTCTTTGTGTAAAGGCCAAGCCTACATGCTGGTGTTCTTCAGTTCTGTTTTTAATAAAAGTGTCATCTTCTGAGACTGACTTATTTGGTGAGGGAAATAATAAAACATACCTCGCATATTTCATCATTAAAATATTACTGTTGCTGTTAAACATCCAGGAATTGAAATACAAATATTTTGAAAGCTATGCTTTATCTAACTGCTGTATTGCTAGGACTGTTTGTTTGTCTTCCAGATAATAGCTGTATATTTGCTGTGCTCATCCCTTCTTCTTTCCTCATGGTTGTCATAGCCTTTCACAGAGAAAAGAACTGTTCTCCATAGACCTGACAACTCCCTTCTTTGTCAGAATCATTTCTTCAAACTGTCAGTGAGATTGTCATGCTTTCCTTGGGATTTTGTGAGGTCTTATCAGTGTGAAGGTACATTAACATAACTGTATTATCTTGTGTTGGTCTCAGCCTCTGAAATGATCATTCTACCTGGAATAATCCTGAACTAAAGTGAAAGTTTCCTATGATGGAGGGAAATTAGAGGGGTTCCAAATTACTGTTATTATCCATGGTGTCCCAGCCTCTCATTGTCCTGGGTAATGGGGAGTTAACTGTATTTCCTCCATTTGGGACATAAAAACTTAAGTCTGACTAAAGCATGTATTTTAGGGAGGCATTCATTTAGATTTGATTTTGCTCTTGTTCTGATTAGGTCATTCTAATTAATAATCTGTTTGTGAAAGAAGACAAGTGAATAATAATTAGTGTAATATAGGAATGTGATTGCAATAAGCATAATTCAAAGTTTTTCTGAAAGCTGAGACCTCTGAGAAGTAGATAATCTTGGAACTGAAAAGGTGGAACATATACTGCCCATGATTCTCATCGGTTAAAATTTAGCCTGGGATTTTGAGGTATGTGATGAAAAGACCGTACTTAAATCAGGAACAAGTCTACTGAAAACACTAGTTGAATGGAATAAAATCAGACAGTGTGTTGAGTGCAGGTTCTCAGTCTATTCTTCAAATTTGGCCTAGGTTTGACCCACTGACCTCAGTGAGGTCCTTGAGAGTTTTAACAGAGTTTTGCCCTCAATAGGATAGAAAAAACTGTATGATTTGGATATGACACTGTTTCCTAACCTCACCTGGGGCATTTGCACTTTCCACAAAAGGAGGACACAGTATGGTGTGGATGTGTCTCTTTATCTATCCATTAAGCTACATTAGCAGTATTCCTGCTTTGTAAATAAGGATGGGATGTGGGGGGCTATGGGTTGCCAAATTTGAAGGTTTTAAACATGTAATAGCTTAGTTTATTTTTTGAGGGTTTTTTGACTTATTTGTTTTTCTTTTTTTTAAGGCGATTTAGTCCTTTGCCATATGAAGAAATTGCAGTGGCTAATTGAAAGTGAGGCTTGTGGAAAGTGTTCTGATTTTTACTAACACTGAAGATTAATCACTAATCCCCTGCCAGCCCTTGTCACTCTGAGCAGGCATTTTGGCTTTGTGTGTTTTTCTCTAAAAGAGCATTACCTTGGGTTGCTCTAAGTGTGACAGGAGACTGAGCAGTCTCCTGTTGGCCTCTGTCCCCCAGAGCAGCTGCAGGGCGTGGGGTGTGCTCACCCGGGCTTGGGCACACACAGGGTTCTGTGCACTCTGCAGCACACCTGGGGATGTGTCTTTGCTGTGGTCTGCACACCTGCAGGAAGCACCAGTTTACAGGTCTGGTTTCAGAGTGCTCAGGCATGTCCTCAACAGGACAGAGCCTGATATGCAGAGCCTCTTGTTGAATCCCAGGCTTATAGTCCCTGACTTCCTAGGAAGGCTGCATGTCTAATGTCTGCGATGTGTTTAGCTTCTTATTCCAGGTGACATTAATGGCACAAGAATCTCTGGCAGTTTCTGAAGCAAAAGCATTTAAATTGTGAGTTTGCAAAAAGGGACAGCTCAGGCTATCAGAACAGGTTAATCATCTAGAGGATGCCCAGGTAGGGATCCTTTCTTAGCATTATCTTCTTAGTCTTGCTGCTCTGCAAACCACAGACTCCCATTTCCTCCTCGACTTACAAAGTTATGCTGCTCTTGATCATTTACAGATTGCTTCTCTTTATTTGCTTGATCTGTATTGCCAAAACATTCTAGAAGCTGTACTTCTGTGCAGTTCCCTGAGCAAGGATTTTCAAACGTGAATTTCAGTTGCTACCAAGTGACAGATGGTGGAATTCTCTCTTACGAAGTGCTAACAATCAAACTACTGGAATATGTCATGTGAGTTTGTGCACTTTCAAATGGTAATTTAATCAAAACTTCATCAGGATACAGACCTCTGACATTTCTCTCACACACACCCACCCCCTGATAATTTCCTCCTGTGAAGTTTGTAATAGGTTTTGGTTGAAACGAAGTAGAACATGAAGAGTTACATTCAATATTGGAGTGACACCATGTTTGTAAACAAGATTCTCTGTGCACAGCTGTACATTGTTCGTTGCGGTGCAGCACCCTTTCTGATACTGCAAAAAATATTAAATGTCACTGGACATGTTCTGAATTTATCTGCATATCTATTTGCCTTTTATTGGGAAAATCCCTGCCTTTTGCAATGGTGAGGTTTCGCAATCCATGAGTTTTGTTTCTTGTACATTTTGCACAGGTTAGTGGGGATGTGTGTGTCGCTGTAAGTTACTGTGCTTTTTTCCAGCAAGTTATTTGATTGAATCATTTTGAGCCACCAGCCCTCAGCACATTGTCACTATAACCTTTAAGATTAAGTACATTTTTGCTGTAGAGTTAACTTCAATAGCCACATAGGTATTGCCTCACACCCATTCCCTTCCCATGTTTAGCCCTGCTGGAAAACTGGAGCTGTGAACTGGCGTGCATCAGCAGTGTTGCATCTGGCATGTTATTAGGGATAGGGTAACCCTCCAACAAGGCTGCCTGGGTTTCACATTGTAGGGAACAGTCCTTGGGCAGCCTGCAGAGCACAGAGCCTGCTGCTTTCTGCTGTGCCTGCAGGAAGGCACTGAGAGTCCTGAGAACCTGCTTGTGGACGTGGCTGAGAGGAGAAGCAGAGTGTTGGGAAGCAGCTGAAGCAGCGGGGTGGGAGTCACAATGCCTAAGCATTACTTCTACATATGTGTAGCTTGGGGCTTGAACCTGTGGATTTAAGTGCAATATTTCTGTGTCCTGTGAGTGGGATTTCAAAGCTGCCCTCATAATTCAACCTGGATGCCAAGACTGTCTCTTGGCGTCCCCATCTCTCTGGGTACCACCTTCACTTGAGCTGTGTGAATCAGGACAGTCATCTCAGTCCAAACCTAAGAGTCAGCCTGACTCAGAACTCTGTAAGGATGTTGGCTAAAAATAGATATCCAGGGAAGATTATAATCACAGGCAGAATAAGTAATTTCTTCCCTGGGAATCTCTCTGCTGTTCCTGATGCTGTGTGGCTCCAGGAGGAGCATTTAATATCCCTCATTTAATATTTCTGCCACTGATTTGTCCATTTGTTTCTGAGCCAAGACTTTCCGCTCCTGACATGTTTGAAAGATAATTTAGCATTTGTTTTATGCCTCAAGCAAAATGCATCTTAGACTTTCTTTTGCCCACCTTACTGTGCTTATCCTGCCAGACATTGTAGTGACCTGATTGACCACACATTTACTTTGTGCTGAAAACACCAGCTAAATTCCTGTAGGGCTGATTATTACCTGACATCTTCTTGTATGCTTCCACCTTTCTGGACGACAGAAGTATGTTGTGATTTGCTACCAGAAGAATAGAGAGCAGTTCAACTTGCTCCATAACAAAGAACTGTGGGTTCTGCTTTTAAATCTCCCAGTAACACATTTGGATGACCTCCATGAAATCCCAGTCTGGGCAGGAAGGCTTTGTCTGGTTGCTGCTGAAACACTAATTATTCACATAAGCTCAAAAATAGTTGCTGATCAAGGTTCTGACATTCTTGCTATTTTTTCTTTTTTTTTTTCCTAACAGTAAATAATTTGTGAAATCTATTGCACTTTAATTAAGATTAAGCTTCTTGCAGCCAAATAAGAAAGTGAATTTAGAATTTTCTAGCTGAAAAAGAATTTTTCCTTTGACAATCCCAGTAACTTGTATCAAATTGTTAGTTTTGTGCTTCCTGTTCCTTTTTTTTTTTTTTTTAAATGTGTGGAGGTAGTTGTCTAGAGGAGTTAAATCTTCATATCTACAGATTATGTACAGAACTGACAGTGAAAGCCCTCCCTGAGTTTGGGGAAAGCTTTTGAATCAGAGCAAAACATTATTTTATGCTTTCTTGTTAGAAATATGTCAGATTCCTTTTTTTTTTTTTTTTTTTTTTAATATGAGCACATCTGCTGGGACCTGCTGCAAATTTACTTGCTTGAGGAAACAGCTCAGCCATCTGATGGAGACAGTCATGACTGATGTCCTGAAATGAATTTGGCCCGTGAAAGTAGTGACAAAATAAACAGTTTTGAGGAATCAAATAGCCCCCGTATTACAAAACAGCGGTTGCATAAAATATGGTGTCTGCTTTTATAAAAATGTGTCTACATTTTTTGTCTTTTTATTTAAAAGAAAAGTTGTTGGGGGGAATTAAAATTCATGTTTCAAAATAACTTTGCTGGTTATGTTACTCTCGTGCTCATCTATGTATATGTTTGGGGTTTGTAACAGCTTATTAACTGGGGGTTTCCTTCCTCGTGCCTAGCACTCCAAACCTCTGTAGCTGGATTTCCCAGTGCATTTTTTTGTCACTTGGACCTGTCACTCCTGTATGTGCTTGCACAAGCCATCTGTGACTGTGGTTCAGAAATTGTAGCTTTGCTCTGGTTTTTTGTCCCCAAAGGAATAAGAAGTCATTTTGCATCTCAGGCTGTTGCTATTGTCTCTTCTGTTTTCTCAGCAATTTTTTTTTCTTGGCTTAGGTGTTCAATACATGATGCATAACTCCCCTGTAAAATTTAGTAGGATAAAATAAAAAAGTTCAGTGTCTTTCATTTTTCAGTTCTCTGTAAACATGAAGAGCACTTTTTAAGGTTGAATATTAATAAGCACTGTAAGGGCATACATTTTTAATGTAGCTGCTGCCCACATTTGAAAATAGGTCATTCAGATTTTCTTCTTGCTGTTTATTCCAGCAGTTAATACATCACATGAAAGTAGAGTTCAAGACTAGTGTTTTTTACTAATTAGGAGAAGGCTGAAGGTTCTATTTGGAAGGCAAAACATAAAACTATTTATCTATTTTATCTCTAGTAACTCTTGAAGAAGCCGGTAAACCTAGAAATGAAATAGAGGCAAAGCCATGTGGTTTAACTTGTGCTTTGTGGTCTCTCCCAGCTGGAAGCAAGACAGGAGTCTGATTACAAATGTTTGCAGCATGCAGTTGGTGATGTGCCAGGATGGCACTATAAAACATTTGCACTGGGGTTTTGGTGGGGGTTGGCATTGCTATTGACTTACCCAAGGAGTTTTAAAGGTTAGTCAAAGCAAAAGTTGATCTTTAAATGGGATTACAAATTAATCTCATTCTCTATAGTAATATCTTCAGTGCCAGATTTCCTATGGGTATATTTTGTAAAAGTGTAGTAAATTTTTTTACATATTTTTTTAATCCCTGCTTGCATTATTGTTTGCAAGATGCCAATTTCTGTGAGCTCAATAAATAATGGAAAGCAGATCTAAATGTTTCACATCCAGTCATGAACAGCAGTAAGTAATAGTAACTTTTAGCTGAAAATGGTCTTGAAAGCTTTGTAGTTACTATGTACCATCTCTTACAAGGCTACTTAAAAGTTAAAGTGTATACACACGGGTTCCTATAAAGATACAAAAATAATGCTTTTCAGGTGTTTATAGTTGTAACACTGAATGAAGTATAACATTGTTATGTTTAAAGCAAGTTAAACTACTGCAAAAATAATCAAAATGTTGTATTTTCTTTCAGCTCCAGCGGTAAACCGATTCACCAGGCGCGCATCAGGTAAGTTGAATGAAGTTTCATTTGTCTGTATAATAGTTGAAACATTATGCTGACAGTGATTGTCATGTAAAATGTAATATGACTTTAGTCAAAGTTCTTTAAAGATGACAGACTTGGGCTAACCTCTAATTTGTTACCTGCTGTACTGAAAAATGTAGCCAAAGTTTCAGGTCACAGAACTTGCACAAACCTTTCTTGTTGCTGTGGAATTTATTAAAAACCTAAGCTTCCTGCTTCCCCCCCTTAAAGAAAATAATACCAGTCCAAGCAAAACTGAAGGTTGAAAGCAAGAACTGAATGTAATCTGAATGTAAGCAGGGTTACCTTGCTTACTTCACAAGCAATCTGAAACTGCAATTTCATGATCAGCTATGCATGAGGAAACGTACAACTGTGGTGGAAATCTCACTGTTTTCCAAACCCACACTGGTTTGTGTGCATGGTGTGTTGTTGTGCTGTGCAGAGCTGGCAGATTGGGTCTGGAAGCATCATTCCCATGGTCATGGTGTGCTCTGCTGGGTGTGCATCTTCCTCGACTGGTGCTGATTTGTGTATTCTTCAAGTTAACTTGGTTCTTTCTGGCTCAGAGGACTCTTTACCTTATTTCCATCACATGTACCAGATCCCTCCAAATTATGTATCATTAAAAGTTAATATTCTTGGCCTTTCCTTATTGTTCTGCTGTGTCATGCCCTTTAGGCTTCATTTTTGAGGGCTTTTCTCTCTTGAAGCATGAGGCCCAGAACTTGAATCTCAATTGTTAGAAGTACTATGAATCTGAAAATGTGGCATAAAAGTCACCACGAAATGTAATGAGACTCATGACTGACTCATAAGAGTCAGGGGATCAGGAGATGTGAGCTGTTCCTAGTCATTTCAGTATGCCAAGTTTAACATTCAAGTATGAAACGCTCTTTGTTTTTAATTTCAGGTCATTTTTAATAAATGTATTTCATAATGCATGCAGTAAGTCTATCCAGACTTCTAGTTTTGCTAGTTTCAACCTCAGTCAGGTAGTTCCTTGTCAGTGTAAAAATACTAGTGAAAATCTTCAGGATTACTGAGGATCTGTAGAGAAAAAAAGAAGGTTTGCAGGAGTGGTGCATAGCATATCATAGAATCACACAATGGTTTGGGTTGGAAGGGACCTTAAAGATCATCCAGTTTCAACCCCCTGCCATGGGCAGGGACACCTTCCAGTATCCCAGGTTGCTCAAAGCCCTGTTCAGTCTGGCCTTGAACACTTCCAGGGATAGGGCATCCACAGCTGCTCTGGGCAGCCTGTGCCAGGGCATCACCACCTTCACATACGTAGCACAATGTAAGAAAATGTAATTAATTCCATATATTCTTATGCTTTAAGTAATGATAATATTCCATGAGGTACTGTACCTTGAAATGAAAGGAATGATTTGTTAACTAGTGCTTAGTAACAGTGAGCAGGCCTCTATGCAAATCACATTTCATGTTTTAAGGAGAGTTCTACTGTGACTGATTGATAGATGACGTTAATGAATGCAGTCTTTGTAACAGATGTGTGATAAGCTTTTGCATTCAGAGAGTTTGATTGTTTGAAAAGCTAATACTTGCACACAAAAAACCCCCAATCAGTTATTCTTAATGTTCCTTTAATAATAAATTAACATTTCTTTTAAAAGGAAACTAAAACCATGTTGTAAGTCTGAATTTTTTGTGCAATTATTGGGGAAATAATTTCTGTGGGGAATTAATATTTCATCTATTTTGGTCTTGTTATGGAGAGATAAAATAGTTATCTTATTCAGAATAATGAGTCAGGTGGTGTAGTATTGTCCAGATGTAAATCATGTAAATACATTTCAAGCTAGAACAAGATAATACTGCAGTCTACTATGTGTACTATTTTATTAAGTTAATAAAACTTTAGTTTATTAGTAGCTTTAATAGTTAAAATAACTATTTGAACAAGAAAGCCTGTGAAAGATGATAGTTCTTACTTTTCTTCTCAAATGATAAATGACTATCAGAGAGGTACAATACATTTAAGAAACTTGATTGATAAAATACAAAATTAAAAATCTAAATCAGGCTGTGCTGATAATACAAACTTTTCACAGGGATGTTTGCAGTCCTAGCCATATTTTTAAATGCCTTTTTTTTTTTTTTTTTTTTTGAATAACTGTTTGTGTAGACTGAGGCAATCAAGATAGCTTGCAAGTGGAAAAGCTGGATAGTAGCTGTTGGATTTGGGGGTTTTTTATGCTTTGTAGCTTAATAGCCTTCTGTAGTCAAAGCTGATTCTCATGTTTAGGAAATGCCATATGTATTATGTAGGCAGACCAAATGAAATGTAGGGGTTTTTTTCCTCAAATATGAATTTCTCTTAATTTTAGGCTGTTTGGCTAAGAGTTATTTTAAAATTTGAAATGTGCAAGATTGTTGATTCTTGAGTGTTTTTGAAGATTTTCTTCTGGTGAATATTACTCCAAGCTAATGGCGAATATTCAGAGAGTTAGCTGTAGAATGTGGTTTCATGTTGCATCTGATTAATGATACTGCAGACTGATTCTGGGAGTGTGTGACTTCAGGGTCCCTTTTTGTCCTGCCTCCGCCCATAGGTTCTCTCTACTTCTCTTGCGCAGACCTAGGAGTTGTGCTGCCTGAGGGTGGATTGATTTAAATAAAAAAGAATTACGCGCGCGGTTCTGATGTGTTGATTTGCATTGGGTTTCCAATATTTCCTCACAGAGAACAATAATTCTCTACAATGGGTATTCTGATGTTTCTGTTATTCTTTGGGTAATGCCTCGTATTTTACTTGGTTGCATAAGATATAGTTGTTTTTTCTAACTGAGCTAGAAATTAAGCACCCAGAGTTTAATTGCTGAAGCACCTACTGAAAATAATACAGAACAGCATTTATTATTTAACAGCTGTTCCTGTTAACCTGCTGAGAATGTATTAATGAACTGTCAGTGGTATGTAGAGGAAAAAAACAGAAGTAAGCTAGGATAAATCAACTGTTCCTGAATTCCAGTTCTTAAAATTTACTGAGCTACCTAATTTGGTATCTCTGATGTGTATTTATTCATATGTATGTGTATGTATGCAATGTGGGCTCTATACATAAAATACACTTATACCATAGTGCTGGTGACATAGCTGCTCACAGGCCAGTTAATAATGCACTCCATTGTTCTGGGCTATGCACAAAGAATAATTGGTATCACACTATTAAAAAGAGGAGTTTAGCAAGAAGAGGAGATTAAAAATACTTTATAGAACTAGAATGAACAATGAGACAGCTGCAAGTAGTTAATCCTTAATTTTTCTTTTAAAATCTGGTGGCACTAAGATGAAGAGAAAGGAAAACAACTCTTGAGGGGATCAAGAGACTTGGATGTGGGAAAAAGGGGAGCATGGAGGTAGAAGCAGCATGAAGTGGAAGAGAAAGCTGTGAATATTGTTCATGAGGTGAAGAATTAGTAGAAGTTCCTGAACAAGCTGAAGTGGCCAAGAGATGCATTTTCTGAATATATTTTCTTGCAATGGATAAGGTACTTATCTTGCTATGATAATTTTAATTTCCATTCAGCCATGACAGATAGATAAACAAGTAAACTGCCTCATTAAACACTGTCAGGAGCTTAGAATAATGCAACAAAACCAGCACGGGTTTGCTGCATAATGAGCTTAAATTTAGGTGTTTCCTAAACTAAAATACTGCATACACACAGCGAAACACTTCACAAGCAAGTTAGCGAGTACTTTACAGCACCACTATGAACAGTGATTACATCAGTGGTGGGCTGCCTGTCAGACCTCCGAGCCTTGTGGCTGCACAGCTGGGAGCAGGACAGTGTCACCATATCCGACCCTGGGCACACACCTGAACGCTTCATCCCACACAGGCCAGTTACAGGGCTGTCCCTACGGAGCGACTGGCCCTTCCTGCCCTAGTTGGCTGCACACTCATCCCACGGCTGTGGAGACGGGTGTTCTCAGCCCTCCCCGTGTCTGGCGCGCAGGGCTCGTGCCTCTGCCTGGCATATGAGAGGTGCCTGCATTTTGGCACCCCTTCAGATAGGATGAGGGAGGTTCTGTGCAGCCTCATACAGGGGAAAATCTGGGAGCAAGTTTGCCAGAAGAATTTATTCTTCTTCTTTGTGTAAGGTGCCATTAGGAAGAAAGTGACAAATTAAAAGTTTTGGTCTGCAGCATCCTGAACCATTGTGTGGATTGGGTTAGTCATGCCCACAGTAGCATTTATATATATCACTGCTACTTTTCGATTTAATAATTCTTGCAGGAAGCATGACAATGTACTTAAGAAACACAGTGAATTTTACTGCATTTAGACTACAGGAATCCTGTTAGTGAAGGAATGGTTAATTGCTTTCTGAAATTATGGAAAAACATAGGTGATATTAGATTCAATGGTTACATACAAACCAGTATTTAGGAAGAGCAAATTGACATTGCTGGCCAAGAATAGAAAATGTCCCTAGGAACAATATTTCACTTGTGATTTTCAATCAACTCAACTATATTGAGTTTTTCTTAAAAAGATTGGCACCCACTTTCCTGTGGCATATTAAAAATTGTCAGAGAAAGCCAGCTTACTGAAATGAAGTGCTATTCCCTTTTTCCCTTTTATAGAGTAAGGCAGAAGCTGGGGTTGTACCAAAAATAATAGTGTGGAATTAAGTAACTGTAAAGTCCCCTTTGAAATGCTCAGGTAGGATGCAGTGTTGTTGTAGAAGCATACTAAGTGACAGAAGAAAGAAGAATAAAGAGCTTTATTGATTAACCAGTAATTCCCGTTCTTCAAGAAGAGTTACTTGTTCTGCTTGTTCTGAGTGATGAATAACCCCCAAACTGAATTCAGGTGATGTTGGATTCACCATTGTTCATCATACACATGTAGTTAGTCCAAAATTTAAAATGCTCAATATGTTGCATTTCTCAAATAAGCAAGGACATAGCTGACATGCAGTGGTATCTAGTGCTAAAATGCAGTTCAGCACTAAGGCTGCCATTGTCGTGGGGAGGAAAACCAGAGAAAAAGTGCTGTCAGAATTTGAGAGTGTGTCTACATTGCATGAACAGAGCACAGTAAAGAAGGTATATTGTGCCTTGTCAGGGTCCTTCTTACAATTATCACCTTTGTAACACTCAAATCCTTTGCTGTATAACAATAAGGGTGTGGTGCACTGAGCTGTGGGCACCTTAGAGCCACTGGATCAGGGAGAATGCTGTGCTTGAGTCTGGTCCTGGTTCTGCTTAAGGCACATGTATCATAGAATATCCTGATTTGGCAGGAAAGTCCAACTCCTGGCCCTTGCACAGGACACCCCAAGAGTCACCCCTTGTGACCAAGAGCGTTGTCCAAACACTTCTGGAACTCCGTCAGACTTGGTGCTGTGACCATCTCTCAGGGGAACCTGTTCCAGTGCCCAACCACCCTCTGGGTGAAGAAAGTTTTCCTAACGACCAACCTAAACCTCCCTGGCACAGCTTCATGCTGTTCCTCTGGGCCCTGCTACTGGTCACCTGAGTGAAGAGATCAGTGGCTGCCCCTCCTCTTCCCCTTGTTAGGAAGCTGTAGACAGCTATGAGGTCTCCCCTCAGTCTCCTCTTCTCCAGGCTGAATAAAACAAGTGACCTCATCCACTCCTTGGCTTTCTCCTTCAGACCCTTCACCGACTTCACAGCCCTCCTTTGGACATTCTATAATAGCTTTAGATCTTTAGTGTGTTGAAGCACCCAAAACTGCCTCCAGGACTCGAGGTGAGGCCACCCCAGCACAGAGCCGTGGGACAACCCCCTCCCTTGCCAGGCTGGCGATGCTGTGCCTGATGCCCCCAGGATGTGGATGGCCCTCCTGACTGCCAGGGCACACTGCTGACTCTTTAACTCTTGGGAATGAAGAACTGATCTCAGTGATCTGCCCACAACACTTCTGGGTCTCTGGAAAGTTAGTGATAAAAGCTGTTTCCCGTGCAATCCATAATCAAGTGATCCAGCTCCCTTTCTTTAGTTTTTCTTGCATAATTATTTGCTGCGCACTTCTTCTGCAAATGAGACAGTCACGGAAACAAGACTTTAATTTGCTCTTGTCTCCTCTTGTATTTTCTGGCAATTTGAGAAAAGTTCCTGTAGAAAAATGAGATATTAACATTGGCCTAGAGATGCTTAAAGAACACACACATTTGCCTCCACTCCTAACCACTGTTTTCATTCAGAATATCTGCTAAATAACATCATGATGTTAAACTTCGGAGTACTTGCTCCTGTCCTGTTAACTTGAGATTTTACTGCTTTTGATGCAGATCTGAAGAAGAGTGTGTGTGCTCAGAAGCTCTTCTGCCTCCTTCCCGGTTCAGTTGTTTTGGCTGTTCTAGTGACAGATTCCGCCCATGAAAATTTTTCTTCTCTCGATTGCATTCCATGTATACCAAAACTGTTCCATACTACAGTGTATAGTTGGACAGTAGTATTCTTGTTCAAAAGAAAACAAAATTTGGGCTATCTCTGCATTACTTCAGGAACTTTTTAAGTGGTTCATATTCAGCATTCATTTATTCCTCTTTTAAAACTCCAAAACCTGAAACATAGATTCTAGCAGGTTGTATCAAAGTGTTTCCTTGTATACATGATCAGCAGAGGTTGAATATGAATTTTTCAGAGCCCATTGATGGAGCTGACTTACAGAAATAGGCGAACTGTTGCAAATTAGTGTCATGCCAGGCTTTAGATACAGATATGTTTAAGCTGTTTTGTCACAACACTTTCAGCTTAATAAAAGAAAAAGAGATTTAGTAGATGCATACTATAAGGCAAAGAGGTGGTGGAGGAAGAGAGGAAAGAAGAAAAGAGAAGGGAGAGAGGGAGATGGTAGGAATAAGTACATAAGCCTTGTTCTCTGCTCTAGGTTGCTATAGAGAGGGCTCTCAATATTTGTCCCAAGGAGGTGGCAGGGAATGAAGGAAATAAACAAATAGTGATTGGCCTGATTTTTGCACACACAAATATTTAGGCTATGCTTCGGGGAAAACCCTCTGACTAAATACTTAGTAAAGCAATAGACTAAACTGCACAGGAATGTTGTGTTATCTCAGAAGTTTTAAGGAAAGGTAAGACCTTTTCTTGAAGGAATAGAGGTGTAATTCATACTGCAGCAGTGCACAGATGATTTAGACAGATGGTTTAGATGATTTATTGAAATGTCATCTGTATTTCTGTTTGTTTAGATGTCCTTGCAATCACATATTTCTTGGCTGCATTTTATAAACTGACTAAAATGTACAGAGTAATAATTTTTAAATTGCACAATTTGGTAAAGCCAGATAGCAACTGTTTCTTTAGGAAATAGGAGAGTTGAGTTTTGAGCTCACAAATTACTATGTATCCCCCTTTATGGGAAATTGTAGTTTTTCCTGCTGTCTAGGTATTACCTTTGGAAAGCATTCTGCATGTGGTTTTGTATCAATAAAATTAATCATTGTAGTTTTTTCAGCTATTTGGGCTGGTCTTATTTCAGACATATGAAACATAAACCAGAGATTGGTGTTGAAATATGAGTCAAATTTGTCTTAATGGACTGTTGCCCAGCCAGTTTGAGGAAGAGCTCAGATATCCTAGCAAGATATCAAATTGTTAGACTGACTGACCAATACCTTTAAACTAATTTTATGTGTATAACTTGTAAATAAGACTGGTATGGGAAAGTGTCACGGTAGAGCTTGTATTTCTGTGCCAAGCCCTTCCTGCAGCCAGCAGTGTGGCCTCATCTGTACCACTGTTTGGGAATGGTCCTGTTCGGGACCGTGCTGGAGCCTGGTCTGGGCGAGTAGGTGTGGTGGTGCCAGTTCCAAGCCGGAGGGGCGGTTGGGTAACGCCGGCTCCGAGCTGGACGGAGTGGTCAGGGCGAATGTGGTCAGGTCTATCTCTGTGGTGAGCATTTTTTGCTTGTGATTCACTCCCTCTTTTTTGTGCACTTCTGTTATTAATATTGTTGCTGTTACTGTTCTTTCCTTATCTTATTGCTGTTTCCAGTAAGTTGTTCTAATCTCAACCCATGATCTTTACCTTTTGTGCCTCCACTTCTCCTCTCCAGCCCACTGCAGGGGGGAGATGAGTGAATGGCAGCATGGTTTGGAGAGTCTCAGTGGGAGCACTAAATTCTTAAACCTCAACAGTCATACTGTGTTTTCTGTTTTAACCTGCTTCTAAATTTGCATACATTATTGATAATCTCAGAGATTCCAATAACACATGATCAGATAAGCTAATAATCTTCCAATGCTTTTATCAGGATGATCATAACTATGATTTTGAAACAAATTTAAAAATGGTTATTTTTTTGAATGAGAGTGTATCCATGTTGGTAAAAGAAAGAGGATTTTAAAATCAATTTGGAGCAGGTGTGTATTGATAGTAATTACTTAATAGTTCTGATCTTTCTTCTCTAAAATATTTCAGTATCTGTGTCTACAATAAGCCTCTCTTTGGTTGCTGTTCTGTATTGTTCTTCCACACTTGTGTTAGGTTTGGGAGGTATGCTCCCTACACTGTAACTGATAGAGCATGAATCTGTAGGCTGTCGTATCTACTTACTGGTTTTCCAAAACAATTCCATTCCATCTGTGACTTCATGTGGTTTGACTTTCATGCTATAGAAGATTGCTCCTGAAGGATAAAAGATGAGTAAGATAAGGCATGTTTTACATAGCAAGTTGTTAAAAATGGAATAACAGTATTTGCTGTATTAATGTGAATGCATCCTTAATGGGTTAAGGTGAATAATTCCTTTTCTTGTTCTAATAACAATTTTGTGTGAAAGTGAGATTGATTGATTTCTGGTGTCTTCACAATTATTGTGAAGAATTATAATGAGCATGCCAGAATGAAAAATTGCTACCATTTTTCTTTGCTACCATGCCACAATCCACTCATGAGGAAAATTGTATGTATTTATTACATAGAGTAGGAAACAGAAGTCCATGAGAAAATAAAGAAAAATGAACTTGTCAGAGGAAATATTAAATGGAAATGTTAAAGCCTTGTTTAGTTTTCTTGTTAAACCTGAGATTGCATGGAAACACTAACTCTTTCCCCTCTAGATATGCAAGGAAATAATAAAAATGTGGAGATTCAGTTTCAAATCACCAGTCACAGAAGAGGGACCCCTATCAGTCTAAACTCAGAGCTTCAGTGAGTCTTTGAAACCATCTTCCACACTGAACATCAGCTACACACTGCAGCAAAACTGGGAGTTTATATCCTTAACATTGTTTTGCGAGCAGTCTAGTAAGTGATGAGTGCATCTTTTAAGGCACAGATTCAACACCTACTTGTCAGCCTTTTTCTCTCCTGCTATTACAGTCTGAGTTTTGGAAATACAGCTTCAGATTGGAGCAGTACTGTAGCAAAACTGTGCTCTCTGAGCTGGGGACTTGGAACACTGAAAGGGGAAAGTCCTAAATAATAATTACTTTCTAGTCTCATACTCTTGCCAGTGAGCAACAGGAAGAGACATCTTTCTTTCTCCTGCTAACATTGGTTTGGGGACTACTTTCACACCTATTGGTTGGTCCAGAGCTGAGTACACGTACTCTTTTGTTCATTTTTTTTTTGTCTATCCCAATGATGCCTAAAAAGGACAACCTGAAACAGAGACTAGACAGGGGTAGAGGAATAAAGGAGATATTCATTCAAAAGGCCTTCAGAGGTACACCCTGGCAGGCCAAAGGCTACCAAGATGGACGGCAAGTCACGAGTTCTTCACACTGTTGTAAGTTTGGTCCATTTGCATATCAGCATAAATTCTCCAATTAAATTTTAGCTAATAATGTACCCGCCCCCCCCAACTTGCCCCCCTTCCTCAAGATGCTGGTTTACACATTTTGGCTTAGGACGGTCTGAGTGTCCTTGAAAAGCAAGCCTGGAGAGGCTTTGTTATGTCTATCTTAGCGTAAGAGAGCAGCAGCTAACAGGCTGCAAGACAGATCAGAGTTACACACTAGGAATACAGAGAATACAGAATTTGAAAAATATAAAAGCTAAAACCTAAGGCATCTACATTACATTACATAGTAATATATTATGTATAGTAATATATCATCATAGTAATATACTAATATCAAAGGTAGTCAAGCAGGTCACAATTTAATTTTTTCAGCCATTTTCCTTACGGAGAAGATAAACACTAATCTTATTCTGTATTTTAAAAGAACCACCCCTTTTATGCTATCAGTTTGGGAAGAAGTTCCTGGAGTATGCCAGCCATCATGAGTTTGGGGTTTAGGCTCAAATAGATAAAGTCAAAGAATCAGCCAACAGCAGACAAAAATATGTGTGTTTGTATTTTTAAAGAACATAGCAGAAATGTCTCCCTATATAATGCTTACCTACTGTTCTGTAGGATTTTTAGACATGTCACAGAATCAATCACATTTTCTCATGGTTAGTGTGAAGGAATGCTTTAAATGCAAGACAGCTAAGAAAGAAAAAGAGAAATACTTACGCCTACTGCGTGGCATAAATACCCTGGAAAAGATGAGATCCTAATCTAAAAGATCTTCCTGAGGTGTGCTCCTGGGATCAGTTTGTTCGTGAGTAATTACAGCATAGAATCCAAATTGTCATTGTGGTTCCGTAGTGCCTAACGACATGAATATGTTATTGCACGTTGGTGAAGACTGTACATTTTGTTAATTGAATTTCATAGCGGTACAAGTCAAACTGTGTAGGGAGAACAAGTATGGAGTGCCCCATAGTTCATCCTAATATGTATGGGGCTTATTAGACCAACACAGTTGGTTTCTGTAATATGCCATCCAGGAAAGTGGTCTGTTGCAAGAATGAGGAAGAGAAAGTGGTACAGTTCTTATGGATCACTTCAAGAAACACAGTCCACAGTTTAGTGAAAAACACTAAAAGGTCTGTTGGAGAGCTGGGGGCACACAGCTGTCAAGTAGCAAAGCAGAGGCAGGAGTAACACAGCGTGACAGTAGCTGATACACTGGGTTAGTAAGGGCCTGAAGAGAAGAGTGGGAAGCCTAAGCTTGATGCAGTCAAAAAGAACAATTAAGTGGGATTTCACATCCTTTGTGGTACGCCTACCACCAAGTGCCCAGCAGCGGTGCTTGTTGGGTGTGAGACACCCTCATTGCCTGCACTCGGCACATTCCCATCTCTGCAGAGAGCCTGCCCTGAAAGGAAGGAAGATTAAAACGCGTGATGATACAAAAGCTGTGCTGCATAAAGGAGACAAAGAGTGCCTGCTATTAGAGGCTGGTTTGCTGCAGTCTGACACAAATGTTAGCTGTGTGTATCACCATGCTCATACTCTGTACCTGCTGATGGGATTGTGCAGCTCATGGTGTCCTCACACCTGACTCAGGATGCCAGGTGCTTAAAACCTTCTGCACAGAACTGGACTGTGGAATGGTGAAGAAACTGTAGACTTAAAGTTTAAAGTAACAGGAATAATTTAATTCCTGTGGATGCTCTGGCCCCCACAATGATGAGATATTACTGTCACCTAACATAGAACATAAAGTTGTCCTCAGAAATTTAAACATAAAGCACTTAATTAAATGGCACACAATCTTAAGGTTTTTGTTTTCTAGCTTTTTAATAGAGTGTGTAACTATTGGTGTAGAGAGATGCTTTAAGTGGAACATGATGTGCATGATATTGTTAAAAAAGGAATTAATTTGGAAAAAATTTTTAACAATAGGTACAACCCACTAAGTAATGGTATTTGTTATATTTGCCTAAAAGCCATAAGCCATTTTGTCACATTCTATCATTCATTTATGTATTCTAACTTTCTAAGTAAAATTTCTTACATGTTTTTTTTTGAGTAGACCTTGTACAGAAAAGGTCTCGGGGTGCCAACTGGCTTTCTTTGCCAGTTGTCGTGGGAATGATTTCCCAAATTATTTTTTAATTTTTATTTTTTAATTTTTATTTTTTATTTTGGTGATCAGGTTGGGGTGGAAAACACTTGAAACTGTGATATAGTGCACTGACACTTGTTTGAAATGCTTGGTTTGAATTGCAAATTTTTCAAGAGTGTGCCAGCTTTACTTTTCACAAAAAAAAAAAAAAGAAAAGAGGTAAAGTTTATCGTGTTACAGAATGTTTTTATTCTATTAAAAAACTCCTTTCTCCTGTACTCAGCACTGGCAAGGACACACCAGTGTTCAGTTTCAGGCCCCTCGCTACAACAAAGACATGGAGGTGCTGGAATGTATCCAGAGAAGGGCAATGGAGCTGGGGAAGGGTCTGGAGCACAAGTCCTGTGAGGAGCAGCTGAGAGAGCTGGGGGTGTTCAGCCTGGAGAAAAGGAGGCTTGGGAAGACCTTACTGCTTCTACAACTGCTTGAAAGGAGGTTGTGGCCAGGTGGGGTCAGTCTCTTCTCCTAGGTAACAAGTGACAAGGGGAAATGACCTTCAGTTGCACCAGGGCAGGTACACATTGGATATAGGGAAAAAATTATTCACTTAATGAGTGGTGAAGCATTGGAACAGGCAGCCCAGGGAAGTGGTGGAGTCCCTCTCCCTGTAAGTGTTCAAAAAGTGGATCGATGTCTGACACTGTGATATGTTTAGTGGGTATGGTGGTATAAGGTCAAAGGTTGGACTTGATGATCTTGGAGGTCTTTTCCAACCTTAATGATTCTATGATTTTTTAGGTAACTGGACTTATGTCATTTTGATTACTGAAAAATGCCAATAATACCCATAATTCTGGCATATCCATACATTTCTGGCAAATAATTCTTAGGATATAATATTTTGTGGTTCACCTTTGACCATAATGTCATTCTTGTTTGGTGTTGGAGCAAAGTTCGTTCAATATCTGTGACATTTTCAAGGCTGAGGCAAAATCAGTTTCAATGTTAGGTGACTTTTAGTTTAAGGACTCTATATGTGACAAAACAGCTTTAAAATAATCATTAAAAGCTTTACATTAAGATTGAATTATTAAGTAAAAAAAAAATCCTGTACACCAAAAGTTAAAACTGACTGATCATGAGTGACGTTTTCTGTCATGAATTTTTAAACCTTTGTATTCAGGACTAGGCCTTATTTTTAAAAAGTACTGAGTATCTCCCATTGATTTGAATGGGAAAGAAGGTGCTCGGTTGGGTGGAGGTTGAGGTGGCAAGTGGTTGTATTGTGCAAGAGAGGAAGCAAATTTCAGGGGCGTTTCTGTTCATTTCACACTTCTCAGGCAGGGCTCTTTAATCAAAACAAAACATGACTGAGGGATCATTTGCAAAGGCATTCTTTATATGAGCAATTGGAATTGTTTCTATTTATAGACTGGTTGCAATCACATCCAATGACTAGGTTTCTTAGTGCATTTATCATATGAGTGGTGCCAGCAGGAGCTCTGCATTTACATCCCCATGCTGCCATTTTTAATGAATACTTCTTTTTAATGAAACTTCTCAATTTTTCTTCCTGGTGTTGGTTTCATGACTGCAAAGTTAAAACTACCACCATCCTTCCTTCCTAAGGTAAAATCAACATACTTTAATGACTGGGTAATGAAGTTGCACATTGATGCAGTGGGTAGAGCATACGTAAGTGACTTAATGGAAGGGAATAATGTAACCCTGGGCTGGTTGGATTAATGGAAGCAATTTGTTAGCAGCCATCAGGGATGTGCATGTACACCTTTTCTAACAACCAAACGTTTAGCATCATAACTTTTGGAGGGTTTCAACCTACATTTTTATTTTGTGTTCTGCACAAAATGAACAGGGAGTGGCATGACTTCATTTTGTCCTCTTGTTTTTGGGGCGGATTGTGCCCAATGAAGACTCAACTATTCTGTTTTCCAGCTGAGTCATTGATCCTTTAGTTGGTACAAACACAGACATGTATTGGGAACTGTCTACTGTATCTCTTTACCTTCTAACAGAGATACTAGGGGGGACAGATGCACCAGCATGAGGGAGCAAAGTCTCTGTCTCTGGTATATCTGCCATTCTCTGTGTCCCACAGGCTACCCATGCTCTCTGTACAATGCTTTTACGTAGTATCTCTAATTCTTACAGAGTCATGTAGTCATTACCTGGCTTCACCCTTATGGATGTATTATATTAAAAACATTTAACTTCATGAGGGCCTAAAAATATGCCATGGGCCCTCTGCTGTGCCCACTGAAACCTGTGGTTATATTTATACTTTTTTAAATGAAGGTTTGACTGATTTTTAAAATTTTTTTTAATTTTCAGAGGTGAGTGTATTTTGCTTAGAAGTTATGAATGGAGTTATATGATGAGGGAGATCTTAAAATTTCATTAACAGCTCACTGAATTTTTTTATCTTCCCTCTTACACTGTGCCTTTTCTTAGATTTTCAGTGGTGACAGCATAATAGCAAACACTTTATTTTGACCTGTTCTTGAAAAAGAATAAAAGAAAATATTAAAAGCCTGTTTCTTACTAGATGTGTTTCAGTAGGAATTCATGTCTATATTAGATAGTTTTGTTATCATCAATAAATTATTGTGTTTTTCTGTGAGTGATACTCTGCATGAATATTGACAGTGTCACTATACATCCTCCTCCTTACTGCAGATCACACATTATTTTCCCTTGGCAGTATCTGCAGGGACTTGATACCTGATCCTCCCTCATCCTTGGAGGGAGGAGTGGGTTACAGCACAAGCTGTAACGAGCTCAGAAATGTGTCAGATCCTTCAGCTACTCTGCAGACATGAACCACTTTCTGCTTAGGCAGATTTTCTTCTGCATGGTGGATCCCGTTTTTTGTCTAAAGCAGTAATGTCTTTATAATTTATGTCTATTGCTGTGAGACTTGAGAGGTTTGAATTCCAATTTTGATCCATATGAGAAGTATTTTTATTGCTTAGAACGTGAGGCATTCCTGATGAATGCTCTATTTGCTGTTCTCTTAAATTCAGCAAGGGAAGGGGTCAGGTGCACATGTTGCACAGGAGTAGAGCCATGAAAGCCACAAAGGCCTCACCTGGGTCAGGTGTCTGAGGTTTAAGAGACCCTCTTGGTCACTGCCAGGGGCAAGCACCACTCTGTGCACCTCTGGGACAAAACTGATTGGGATGCAGCTCCTAAGATGACTCCTCAAGAAAGCATCTTTTTCCAGATTTGTCATGATTAAGATGAGACCAGTGGAGCCTATGGAGCTCCAAGTCTTGTGATATGGATGAAGCTTCTGTGTTGACACTTTGTAGCACTGGCTTACCAAATATACACCAAGATATTGGGCATATATCAGCTTTCAGTTTTGGGCCCCTCTCTACAAGGTGCTGGAGTGTGTCCAGAGAAGGGCACAGGAGCTGGGGAAAGGTCTGGAGCACAAGTCTGATGAGGAGCAGCTGAGGGACCTGGGGGTGTTTAGCCTGGGAAAAAGGAGGCTCAGGGGAGACCTTATCACTCTCTACAAGTGCCTGAAAGGAGGCTGTGGCCAGAATAGGATTAGCCTCTTGTCTCAGGCAGCTAACAACAAGAAAAGAGGACATGGCCTCAGGTTGTGCCAGCAGAGGTTTTGGTTGGACATCAGGAGGAATTTCTTCACAGAAGGGGTTGTTAAACACTAGAATGGGCTGCCCAGGGAGGTGGTGGAGTCACCATCCCTGGAAGTGTTCAAGGAAAGACTGAACATGGAACTTGGTCCTATGGTCTAGTTGACAAGGTAGTGACCAGTCAGAGGTTGGACTTGATGATCTCAGAGGTCTTTTCCAACCTAACTGTTTCTGTGAAAATAGTTTCAAATGAGCTACACAGAAGAAGTTTCTTTACCATAAAACAGTTGTGAACTCTGGTCCCTCTAATATTAGAGGCATTGGGGCACAATCACCAATAGCATGCTCAGAGCTGCAAACAATAGCATTTTTGTCTATTATGCATCTGGCTGTTTTCAGTTCCTGGATGTCCTAGGTTACAGTGTAAGACGTGCCCAAAAGCATTTATTCTTTTACCATCTTCATAAAATATTGAATCCAGATGGGGCAGTGTTTTCCTTGCCTCCTCCCTCTGGGAGCTATCTTTGTTTAATGGGCAATCAAGGACCCTGCCCATGGCTCATAGATAACTGCCTCTGGACAATCTTTTGTTAATGGACCCGTCAATGCCTTATCATCCCATTGTGAGAAGCTCCACCCAGAGGGAGAAACCAAGCATTCCATCCTGGATATCATCTGGGATTCCAAACACCACAGACAGCCTTTTCCCACTGGATTTCCAGAGGACAAGAGCCACCACTGGACTTTCAGACGAAGACCAGACTCTTTTTCTTTCCTACAGGATCACTGCTTTAACAGGACCACTTCATCTGAACTGCTACCAGCACCCTGACTGACAGGGTGCCAGGTTGTATTCTGACTTTGTCAGTGGTTCGTTTTTTGTACTATTGCATTTATTTTACCTTTTTCCCTATTAAATTGTATTTCTGACTTGGAGCCTCTCACTGGTTTGCTTTCAAACCTGCACACTGGAGCTTTTCCATATTTTGATGATCATTCTTCTGTAAATCCCATTATTATCCAGACTTTTCAGTTCTTCATATTATTGATTTCTCTTTGTGCATGTCTAAGATGGAAAATGTTCACCAGACTTGAATGATCTATACACTGGCTTGTGTGTACCGTGCAACTTTGAGAGCTTCAATTAGTTGTAGATAACTTTCCCTTTGCTTTACTCGTTGGCCCACTGAAAGGCCCCTGAGCGTATAAAAAACCCACACTGATTTATAAGTGTTTACATTAAGTGTAGTACCTCCAAATTCATTTGTCACAGTATTCCAAGCCTGGAACTGTTTATTTTCAACACTTGTACCTTTCAATTTTTATTGCTTTTTATTGTTTTCTATTTCTTTATAATTAGAATAGCTTTATTTAGCATACCAGCAGTGGGTACCTCAGCAGTCTGATTCATTCAGCTCAGTGTGGTTCATTCAGCCAGAATATTTTTGTTATCTCCTAGCTGTGCTGTTATCTTGGTAACTTTTACATCGAATGATTATTTAATCATTAAACCTGAAATTTCTAGAAGTCTCGAGGGAGCTGTACACAAATTAAATCAAGAAATTCTTTAGCACTGCTGCTTACACACAGAGCATTTATAAAAGAATACAATTTCCTTAGGGTTCCTTCATCTTTCTTTATGGCCTTGATTATTCCCTCTAAGTCTGATCTCTAAAAGAACATTCTGTTACAAATAATTGTTTTGGCTGAAGAAGCTAGATGCCACTCTGTCTTACACTAAGGGTTCATTTATTCTTTGATAATTAACAGAGTTGTTGCTGAAAAGCAGCTGTAGGTACTTCGTTTCCTGGGAGAAAAAGACTGAACTATAAACCTGAATTCTAGCACCTGGCAAAGTGAGATGTTAACTCTTTGTTTAATTTGTGCTGTAATTCTAGGAGATTTTGTGAAAAGCAGTTACCTGGGATACAGGATTCCTTAGAATATTGGTTTCAGTAAATGTGAAGTGTTTGGCTCAGGTTAGGATCTTCATTATTTTGCCCTTTCAAATTTAAAGGAATTTTAGCTTACAGAAGCAATACATGTTATTATCTCTTCTCTCATGAAATAAAAATAGAAATAAAAATATTTCCTCCCTTCCATTCAATAAGAATAATTTAATGTGTATATTGTTTTCCTGAAAGTATGGACCTGTTTTGCATGCACAACACAGTTTCAAGAGGAAACCAAGTTAGAAGCACAAATTTTATGTTTAGTTTTCAAAATGGCCAGTCCACTTTTTCAGAGGTTTTCTGATATGGATTCAGTTGCTGAGAAATTTGCTGTATTTGCACTCATGAGCTCTTTCCTGTTGTGTGACAGTTTAATTTTCCGCTGAAATGATATGAGGTCGTGGTTGTGTAGTGGAATGAAAGAGCTGGTCACAGTGGAGATCCTGTGTATTAAGGCAAGAGACAAGGAGCTGAGGTTTGTGTAAACCAAGGAACTCTGCACAAAATGGAGAATACTGGAACAAGCACTGGAACACAGAAGCAAAGTATTTGTGGAGATGTGGTCAGCTTTTTCCAAATAATGTGGTGTAATTATTAAAAACTTTTTGCAGAAGTCAGGAGGCCATTCATACAACGTAGTAATTTCTTCTTTATGTGGAAAGAGCTCAATCTTTCTTGATCAGCTGCAGGTGGAGAGGGATGCTTTTGTCATCACAGTCATTTAGGTATGGAATAGACTGGGAAGTCCAAACCAACTGTCTTGCCAGTCTGATGCTGTCTGAGGTGATATTGTCAAGTGTTCATCAGTGAACTCCTCCTGCATAACTAACATATGTTAGTTTTCCTGGATTCATCTTTTCTTCAAGTGCAGTGTGGTTTTTAGTAGGTACTGAGAAAATGGAGTTAAGTGATGGTGACCAGCATAAAAGAGTAATATACCTTGCAGCGTCCTATGTGTGCTGACGACAACTCACCCAGCCCTTCTGTATCCTCTTATAATCATGTAAAACGAGGAGTGAAACAGAACTTTGGAATTCTGCAAGATCCATAGATAGAAGAAGAAGAAGAGGAAGAAATAAAACTGGTTTCACGGTATGCAGGAAAAAGATGTGTTTGTGTGTTTACCCATTTAGTCTTTTGAATACAGGAGTATTTAGTTCATAATGGTACCAAATGTGTATGTGTGGGTGGGGTGGAAGGTGTTGTCCCGATTTGGGCCAATTTCAAGGAGAAAATNTGTTTGGGCATAGAGCGACGGTAGGGGATACACATGACATGGTCACCCCAAGACAGGTGTTTAGAAAGCTGAAAATAAAATAATGCATTTTTTTGTAAGTCATCAGAGTGCACTGTCTGCTTTTACTGTTGACTAAGGACTTTCTGAGCAATATTAGTTTCAAGTAGTGACAGGTCATTTGCTGAATGAGTGGAGGCTTGGGGTTTTTTTCCTCTTAGAAAAAGATTAGTTCTGAGTGGTAAGTAGTCACACAGTTATGGACAACTTCTCTTATTAGGGAATATAAGTGTGGTAATCTGTGTTTTCAGAGTGATTATTGTCCCCGTTCTTGGAATGGTAATATTTGTAGCCCATCTTTTGGCTTGTTATTGTTGTCTACACCATTACAGATGAAGGTGAGCATGTACTGATTGCTATGTCAGACTTGGTTTTTAACTTTGGTGTGTAGTTACTGGTATTGTTTCATAACAGCACTTTATATTTTGACTGTGAAAAAGTAAAACAGCATATATATTTTATTTCATGGTTTTGATTTGTCTTCTGAACTTCCTTTGACTATTTGAAAAGAATCCTGTCAGCAAAATGTCTTGAATTTATTTTTTGGAATTGTTGAGAAAACAGATGTTCAAAATCAACCATTTCAAAACTTGGCAGAAATATTTTCCATAATGTTTTTTGTCTACCTATCTTCCTGTTATATCTGGAACCTGTTTAGTAAGTTTTGTTTGTCATATTTCTTATAGAGGATTATGTGAGCATGACCCATCCAACCAAAGCCAACATACCTAAAATCAGCACGCTGAAATTCCGGGACACAAGCTCCGTTAGCTTATTCCCTCATTTTGTTTTGCCTAGCAGCCTGGGCCCGGGAGGAATGAGGAGCATCTCATTACAGAGTACTTTGGAATGAGGAATGTAGGGCACTTCTGGAAAATGGGAAAGGTGGGTTTAAGCTTCCTTCCCTTGGTCTCACAGGGTGAAAACCAAAGGTAACTTTGCTATAGCAACCATTCTTTCAAAAGAATGATTCCACCTCTTTTTTAGGTGCCTCTTCTCAGCTTGCTGTTCTGAATCCCATATGGATGCAGGGTTTTCTGTGAAGCCTGTTTGAGATTGAATTTTGCACTTCCTTATCTGCCCAGACCAAATCTTCACTGTATGTGGGATCACAGGCTTTGACACATGCCTCCGAAGAGCTCTTGTATTTATGACTTAGACATCATTCCAAAGATCTGTAGGAGTATTAGAGATTTGGAATTATGTGTACCTTCCCTATTTTGCTGGATGTTAGACTGTCCTATATACCATACTACCATACTGTAATACCTGCTATTGGCAGGTTTTTCACTTTGTCTTGGTCAAATCAGTTTAATCCCCTGGCAGGACACTGAGACAAGCCTGTCAGAGTCAATAGTTTTGGCTTTGTCTCTACTCTCCCTACAGTCACTCTTTACATGGGTCTGTGTCTTGGAGGTCACCTTCTGTTGTCTCCCCTTAATATATTTTTTTTCTGCTTTCTTGAATCTTTTCATATCTTTAAGTATCCAGTCATCAGAGATTTTCTTTCCCCTCACTACATCCCTCCTATAGCTGTCAAGATCTTGTTTTAGTCTTTAAACACTAGCATACAAAATAGCCATAAATATATGGTTTCATAGAACAACCACCACCTTTTTGTTTCATTAGTCTTTGTAACTTTTTGCAGGTCTTTAACACAGATTTTCTCATGTATTTTCACTCCTGTCTTCCACCTTCTGTTACACAGCAGATTATTTTCCCTTCTTAAATATGTTATCCGAGAGGTGCTACCATTGTCCCAGACAGTTTTTGTTTTTAACCCTCTTTTAATGGGTTAACAAAATAGGCAAAGATTAGGTTGCATTGTTCAGAAGGTGTTTTTTTAACAGCTGCAATTGATATTTGCTCACACTCTAGGTAAGAGATGACTTTTGTAGTGGGAAAATAATTTAGTCTCTCTGATATCATCCTAATGCTGACTTTTCAATAAGAAAAAATATCTGTGATTGATGTACTATGTGATCACATCGCTGTATGATTTGATATGAAGTACTAAATATGGCAAGAAGAACTGGGTACAGTTCTGTTTCTATTATGTAGTATTAGCAAATATAAAGTTGAAATGTATGCAAAGAGCTCTGTGTCTGCTCAGACTTTGTCAGATATTTATGCATATTTTATATATATCCCAGATAACACACTGTTGCACTGTGAACTGCTGGACTTTTATGAGAAAGGGAACAGAAGGTTACACAAGTCAACATCAGAGTGCAGTATGTTGCTATATGCTATGCTACTCCTTATGCTGTATTGGAAAAGCTTATAGAAAAAGTACTACAGTACATGCTACAGTATATATTGTCAAACTCTTCTAGTGGAAATACATCCTACTTTTGTGATGATTTTATTGTTTAATAACTACCTGCAGTGTTCTGGACACTGTAATGTGTGTTTGTGCTGGTTTTCACTAGCCAGACGGATGAAATCAAGCATTTCCTGAGACACCAAGCAAAACTGTCTCCTACCATGAGCCAGAAGCCTGGCTGGGGTTGTGGGTTTTTTTTTCCTAGCTCCATCTTAATAAATTGCACAGTTATTGTTAGAACTGAAACAGGACTAGAAAGAGGACTGAGTACTGTGCAAGTCCTTAGGGAAATTCTGTTAAAGCTCCTTTCTGGTGCCCTATTTAAAAATAGGGAAGTCTTTTAGCTCCTCGTGCTGAAGTTTGAATAGATAGTTCCTGTGAAGGAGCCTGCTTAGTGATTCAAACCCCTGTGATTTCAGGGAGTAGTGTGCATCTTTGACCCAGAAATGAGTGTGCTAGCTGTGATCCAGAGTGCTTTGAAGCAGAGGAAGCTGCTATGGTCTAACACATCACAATTATCACTTTTACATACTAGATAATACTAAGGCACTTGTGCAACAGTGTCCACACATGAGTATCTCAATTGGGATAAAGTTATCCAAAAATGTCTCTTGGGGGGCTATCATGTTTCTTCAAATGGGCTTTCGTAGTGATCAGTAGAATCTTGATGAAACTTCTGCTTTGTTGCAAGGATTTTTGAGATATGAAGAAACTCCATGTGGACTTTTGAAGAGAATACTTGTGAGGTTTTATGACTCACTATTGGCATGGACCTCATTCAAGATGCTACATGTTATATTAGATACTTCATGTTTTTTAGAAATGCTTGAGGAAATAGCTTGTAGTTCAGCATATTAGAAATAGCGCTGGTAGCAGATGGCCAAGACAAAACGCTGCAGAAAAGTTGATTATGTGACACTGATTTCTTGCAAGCATGTAGTGCAGGCTGAGCAAGGTCTTCCAGCTCTGGCAAAATGAAGGTTTTGCCATTGAGCTGTGTAGCACAACCCTGGTATTTGGTAGGTGCTTGTGACTATGAAGGCAGTGTTCAGAGAATTGCAGTCTGAGCACTGATAGCAAGAGTAGGTAACTGTCCTTCACGAGCAGCTGATCCTGAAACAGTTGGCAGTGCTCCCAAGACTCTGATTCAGTCAGTTCCTGCCTAATGAACTGAAGACCACCTTCCTGATAATTAAGAAGAAACAAGCTGCCTGGATTTTATCCAGCTTCGGATTTTAAAGCTGATGTTCTGAACACTTAGTTATTTGTGCTAGGTACTCGACTGCTCAAAAGTCACTATCCTCTAAGTTGGGTGGATTGGAGGGGAAATTTCTTTAATTTTTGTTTGTTGCATATGAGGAAATCTCTACATTATGCACATCTCTCTGATTGCCAGACTGTTTTTTCTGAGTATACATACTTTTATTCCAGTTTGGATAGCATCTCTGATGAAAATATTCTATGTCTAAAAGAGTAACAACACAGAATTGCAAGGTTTCAGGCATTCTGTGTATTCGCCTAATTATGCCTAAATAAAGTTTAGTGTTTAGTTTCAGTTTCAGTTTAGTGACCCCCTCAGGAGTAGGCACTTCACAGACTTTCTCTTTTTGACAGTATCATTGGAAGTGATAGCCCCAGAGATCATGCTTTGTTCCAAATTAGCTTATATTTAAAGTAATCTTAGTGTCTTGAAATAGTTCCAGGGTTTGGCACAAATGGTGGGTTTCAGCAGCAGAGCTGAGGTGTAAGGTATTGCCTTATATCATGCATGGAAATCAGATAAATTTTATTTATCTCATCTCATTTTACACTTAGATGAGAGAGTTGAACAGCTTTTCTCTGGGCTGTTCTTCAGTCCTTATGTTTACTTACTCTTCAATTACTTCAATTACTTCAATATGTTTACTTAGCTCTTCAATTGCATCTTCCGTGTGGAAGAGCTTTCCAGTCAAAACCAGGAAGACAGAAATAACATGGTACTTGATAGTTGTGAGCATCAGAGACCATGACCGGTTATTTCTCACTGCTACCACCTGCCAAGGGTTGCTTTTGTTTACATAAAAACTACGTATGGAATTGTAGTTTTGGAGTGCAGGGCTGTCTTGCCAGTTCTTTCTGGAGTGGTAGGAGCAGGTGAGATGTCAGAAAATAGGTTTCCATGTCAGAAACTTTGGAGGTCCAGTAGTATTTGTCTAGTCTAGTTTGGAAATACCATCTGATCTACAAGGAGTGCCTGTGTACCGTATTTCTCATTCAAGAGAAGTAAATCCTGACAAAACAGGAAAAATCTCACACTCATTAAGTCACCTTAGCAATTTTCATACAGTTAAACTGGGGAAATGATTTTGCTGTATGAGGGAATGGGCATAGCTGCCATAGTTTGGGATGTTTATAGGGATGCATGATGTGCTGGTGTAGCTACAGCAGCTAGAAATGGTCTGTTTTCATGCTCCAGCCTGATAGTCATGCTGGCCAAACTAGTCTTGATTTGAATGGGTTGAAAAAATACTTTCACAGCCCTTCTGCTCTTGAAAAAGTCTTTCTAATACAATTTATGACTTGGGGGTTCTGTAGTTTGGAAAGAGTACACACATATTCATTGGTTTTCCTTCCATGTTTTGAGTAAAATACATTATTCAATGATTATATACGAATTTTCATTGATGTCTTTATTGATAGCTTCATTTTCTGATGGACCAAGGGAATGAGAAAGCATGACTAACATGTTTTGTGATCTTACAATTGCCAACTGTATGCTAATTTTCATTTTAGAATTCATTCATGGCTGAAGTGATTGTATTGCTGATTTTGAATATAAAACATATTTACTAGGTGAAAACCAGAAAATTGACTTTACTTGGAGTGACGAGTTAGAAATTATCAAAGCTTACCTCTGTCTTGCTGACAAAGCAATCCATCTAGAGTAGTGTGCAGATTTCAGTGCATATGTATTTTTATAATACACTGTCTTTTGACAGTTCATTTTTCCTACAAATACTTTGTGTTGATGTATTTGGGTTTGTTCCTGTTTGTGTCCATTTTGGGGATCTATATGTGAAACATAATCCTCAGCTGGAAAAACTGAAACAAAAAAATTAGTTTCACTTAGTTGAGCTTAGCAACTAGTGGAGAAATATGTACAGTGTTCATACCATTATTTTTTAATGACATAATTATGTATGGGATGAAATAGGTCCCTAAGAACAGTATTAGGACTGCTTTCTGAGCAATGATGGGAGCATTGCATTCAGCAGTGGCACAGAGCAAAACACAGCAAGGCATCTGAGCATGGTAAAGTCAGCATGTACTGAGTACTGTTGGGATGTGGAGTGAGCTAGAGAGGTTAAAAAATAACATACTGAACACTATGAGTATTGCAGCCACCAGCAGTGCAGTCATTCAGAATAATTAATGTCTGTGGTGCCAGTCAAGCCTTAGGCAAAAGAGATGGGGACCACAGAGTGTTTCCTTGGAATACATGAAATGAATACAGAAGGTGTGCTATTGCATGAGCAGCCTGTCATCATCGTCAGATGATGAATTTCTTTGTTTTCCAGGAAATACATACTAAATGGAGAAGTGGGGGAAACCAGTCTTGCAGCTTTTTATAACTACTAGGACTCATCTGAAAATGGATAGGATTTGCCTCAGCCAATAAACCACAGTTTTAATTAATCTCATCTTCGTCTGGGCATGTAATACAGGTCAGAAGAATCACTTTGTAAAAGTGCTGGTTTCTCTCCATTGACTGTAATTGGAATCCAGATGACTTGTGCAGGTTATGGATGTCTATGTAAAAGGCATCTGAGTTTTAGATGGTAGGATTCTTGTGTGGCAAACCCCAGTGTTCATTTCATAAAATTCAGTGAACCATAGTAATGTCAGAAACGGTACTTTAAGAACCAAAATAAAATTTATCAAGTTTTTCCATGAGACATCTAGTGGTATGCACTTAGAAATTAATGTGTTACTGAAATAAGCAATAAATGAAAGGAAATTCTATATTTAAAACAGAAGATTCACAGCACTGTTATTATCTTTCTGACCCAACTGAAGGCAAAATAACTACAGATTTGTAACCAGAAGGGTAAGTTTTTTATCACAGATTATAAGAATAAGTCCTCTTAGAATTTGGGCCTATGGGCACTAGCCAGGAGAAACTGCAGTTCTTAAATATATTGTCCATAACCAGTGATAAAGAAGAAATATTTAATGAGGGAACCTGCTGATAGCAGCTACTGAGACTGACTGAAGTGAGTTTCTAGCAGAGAAGAGTGATGTTAGAGCAGAGACACAAGCCGACCCAGAATAAATACCTCAGGAACGTACTCTCTTTCTGGACTGATCCTGCTTCATGAAAGGGACTGATAAGGCAATTCAGGATGGGCACGGATGAGAATAAATTCAGTTTCTTCTGTGTGTTCTGGAAGACTATTAAATGTTCAGCCAGGCTCTCTGAGACCTGTCAGTTCTGGCATAACAGTATCAAAGCTATTAAATTAAATTCCCGATTTAACTCTTCATGTAGAGGTAAGGACAGGATGTACCTGTAGCTCAGGCTGAGACACACTCTTCATACGCCCAGCAGCACACTGTACTGTAACACACATTTTTGGCTCCCATGTACACATACGTGCACTGGGGCACAGTTGAAACAACGTAGATTTACATTATGAGGGGTTATATGGTGCTCATTTGGCATGTTATTATTGCTGCTATTTAAATAAAATCCCCTGAAGTTTATTTCTGACAAGATTATAGTAACTGTAGTACCATTAAACAGTCAGTAGGAACATTTTGTTTATGTAGAGGCAAAATATTATAGTTGTTCAAGAGATTGCAGACTTCCTTTTGTGGGCATTTGTAATTATTTGGGACCAAATCCAGTTTCCAGTGAACTGAGTAAGAATCTCAGTTCCACAGGGACTTGTGTCAAATTTCTTTAAGTTTTTGAAGATGCCAAGTTTTATAAAATTGACATTTTGGTTACTTGCCTGATACAGTGGCGACCAAGACTTCCTTTGGGACTCTGCTTATAATACGTGCAATGATACGCTTTACCATGAAATCTTTTTGATTGGATGTGATAATGAGGAGATTGACGGCTCTACTTGGTCACTAGTTCATAAGTTGTTTGTATAATAACATAGGAAGTGTGGGGAATAAACCAGAGGACACCAAATGTTAATAAACCATGAGCAACACTCTGACTGAACTGGTGTAGCAAAGACCTGGTGAGAGGACAGAGAGGAGGAAGAGGCTGTTGTATATTTTGATTCAGATATTTGTGCTGTGACCCAGCTGTTCAGGGGGTTGGACATACAGATGCTTTACTAGTAATAATAATAGGAAAAAGCTTATGGACTCCATTGTTATGCAGGCACTGCACAGACCACCAAACAGATCAGGTAGGTGGGGATTTTTATTGTCAGGGTAGAGGTGATGGTGAAAATGAGGGATTTTAATAAATCAGTCACCTGCTGGAAGCCAGTGAAGGAGAATACCAACATGCTTTGCAATGTTCTTACAACCAAATTTTGAGACAGTGGGAAAAGAAATCTAAAGGGAAGCTATATTTGATACCAACTTAAGGGAGAAACTGTTAAAGAACAGGGAGAGAAAAGGCAGGTTGAGTGAGAATTACCCCACAATGACAGGACTCGCAGACTTCAGTGAGGGAAAGAGGTAAAGAATTAGAACAACAGGTTTCAAGGGGATATGAGAGGACTATGGGCATAACCTCTCAGAAAGGAGTCTGGAGAAAAGAAGTTAAAGAATTGTTTGTTCCTCAGAGAAAAATTATAAAGAGAAAAAAATGCAAATTGAGACAGCACAGGAGAAAGACAAAAAGCATAGTAAAATAAATCTGTCTAAAATATAAGCAGCTCATTTATGTCAAGCATGAGAAGGAACCATGTACAAAATTAAAACTAGTTTGGATTATTCAGAACAAATACAAAAGAATAGCAAAAGATGTAGACATAAAAACCCCAAAACACGTCAAAGAAGCCAAGACCAAAAAATGTGTACAAGAAAGATTGTATACAATGAGTGCATGAGGAGTAACAGAAATTGTTCTGGAAGTATATTTTTGGTAAGAGCATGTTCCAGGAAAGTGTTGCTCTACTGCTTAACAGAAGCACATCGGTCTTCACTGATGTTATTTTGAGTATATGGAAAACAGCCTAGAACAGAGAAGGGACAAATCACGCAGTACTTAATGTGTTAGGTGTTCCCAGGTTAGCTGTGCCTCAGATTTGCTATACTTGGAAACTGAAAGAATTTTCTAAATTAGTCTCAGCCCCGTCAGCAGTTACCATTGAGAATCTGAAGAAGAAAAATGAGTGTGAAAAAAATACCAGAAAAATAGAAAAACAGATCCTTAAAAGGAGGGGGAGCTACAGATGGAAGAGTCCTGTCACAGATTTGCAGATCATTTTTGTTCCTAGTAAAATTACAGATAGATATTCATTTTGTAAATACCTGGAGGAAAGTAACAAACAGCAAGCAACACAGATTTGTTGGAGCTATCTAATACCCTTTAACAAGAGGTTACAACTTGTGGATAAAAGAAAAGGAGCAGATGTCCTACATTTTCATTTTAAGAAACTTCTGAATACTGTCTTACAAGACTCCCCTATAAACAAGCTAGGGAACATCGAGCAGTGTTTTTATGTAAGTTGCATGGGATATAGTTGCAGAACTGGTTGGATAAGGTAAATCCCAAGCAACTACTGCTGTTTCACTCGTGTATTCCACAAGAGTTTATTTTAAACACTAATCTGTTTTTTCATCAATAATCTGGATTATGTTTTAGAGAATACGTTTATTAAATTTGCAGTTGTCACAAAGTTGAGAATGAATTGGAAGGTTGCCAGAGAACAGGATTAGAATTGAAAATGATCTTGAAATGGCTTTGAAAATAAAGTGATATTTAGCAGGTATAAGTGTATGGTACTATACTTGGGCAGAATAGCCATATACAGGCACAGGACAGATGGTTAAGCAGTGGGTTTTGAAAATGATATATATCATAAATATTACATGAATAAACATAGTCAAGCTGTTGTAAAGAAGGCATGGATGGATGAAAAAGACATATAGCCTGTAAAATACATGGAGTAACTAATCTGATGTATTCAGTACTCTGCTCAGTTCAAATACTGGGATCAGTTTTGAGCATCACATTTCAATAAAAATATAGCTAATCAGAGGGATTTCAGGGAATGGCAATAAAGGTAGTTAGCTTAAAAACATGACTTGTAAGGGAAAGAAATGAAGAATCACAATTATTTACCCTTGAAATCAAAGGGTAGGTAGGAGCAAAACGTTTTCAAGTATGCAAAAAAAACCCTCAGCAAAACACCTTGAGCCAACCAACCAGCCAAAGAAACACACCCTAAACCACCTTGAACCCACACAAATGAAGGGAATGATCCGATCTCCGCATCCTGTATGGATAGCTAAAATTCTAAGAGAAAGAATTAATTTAGACATCAGAAAAAAATTTCTGACAGTAAGGTAAGATACTTAGAACAAGTTAGGTGATAATTTGGTAAGTATATTAGCAGTCTTTCAAAACAGGGAAAACGTATCCAAAAATGATACAAGTGTAGCTTTGTTTTGTCTGCAGTTTGGAGGTGACCTTCTCTGGACTCTCTAAGCAGTATCTTCTCTATTGAATGTGTGACATTACTCTGTCACACAATGCATTTTCTGTTCTGTAAATCTTGTGAAACACTACTGTAATTTGAATTAAGGTTATCCTTTTTCTTTTATTTCAGTGTGTGCAGAAGCTTACAATCCTGACGAAGAAGAGGATGACGCAGAATCTAGGGTACTTCATGCTTAGAGTCAAATACTTTTTCAATTCTAAGGCATTAAATTTAGGAGGAAAAATGTAACCAGCTTTACCATTCCTTTCAAAAACCATCATTATTATAATATACTTTAGTAATCTCTTAGGATTTTGTGTTAAAGGAACATTTAGAAATTCTCTGTAATAGTCACCCATGTAGGATTTGAAGTATTATTCTTAATTACCAAACCTGTGGTACATGGTTAAGAAAACATTTTTGTGCAATTATATTTACAGAGAGCACCTACTTCTAAAAACCCTTACTTGGTGTCCTCATAATCTTGCAGTAGTTTCCTTTTTCATAAGGCAAAAAAAAGGTAAACTATAAAATTGCTAGGATTTTTCAATGTACAATGCGATAAATAATGAACTGTATTTATTTCTCTTATTTATGTCACCCTTTTAAGGGTATTTACTTAGCTTTTAAGATGAAATAGCATGACTTTCAAGAGAAGTTTAATTGTTTATATTCTACCTAATTTTATGGCTTGTAACACTGTCCAAAAGGTTACCCAATGGTATTACAGCTATACATAGCATATCTTTTGAAGCATATGAGTTGAACAACTTGACTGATGCTCAGATGAACCAGACATTGATAATTTAGTAAATCTCTGGCTAACTCAGATAGTGTCAAGTCTGTTGTTTACTCTGTGAAATTTCTGATATAAATTTAACACAGATACTATTTCCCAAAATATTCCTTAGGAAGTAGTTATGGCAAATGGCTGAATGTAACAGTGGTGCTTTTTATATAACATGCATGCCCCAAATATGATTAGAGAGTGGTAATGTTTATGTAGCAGTAGTGCAGATAAAGGTGTCCAGAATGGCTTGCAGAAATGAAATGGATTCTACAGGTGTAAAGATCTTGTGATCTTAAATATAGCATTGTTTCATTTGCTAATGCCATGGTGATACCATTTTATCTTTGAGTGTTTATTCAAATCCTGAAGGTTTTGAAATGAAAGAGTTATGAATCATGGCCAAAGTATTGTGTAAAACGCTTAGTTGAATGAACTCAGTCCTTCAGCTAGTCCTTCAGCTAGTTAGAGTGATATGATAATCACTCTAAGAGCTTTTGTATTATATCCCTCAGATTATTCACCCGAAAACAGACGATCAAAGAAACAGACTGCAGGAGGCGTGCAAGGACATCCTTCTTTTTAAGAACCTAGACCCGGTAAGAAATTCTTGGTAATGAACAGCATTTAGCAGTGCTGCTAAGAATTATTTCTCTTTTGGAAACAGAAATTTACAGACTTGACTTTTGTAACCTCTTAGGTATGCTTTCTTGACTATTTAATAAATTTCAGAAATGCCTTTTTTTTTAAGTGATACATCATGTATAGAGTCTTTTGTTTACCACCATAAGTGATAATATTGAAATACATTAATATGAATCTGTACATTAATAAAAGTGGATACATTAATCGTATTAATTCTTGTATTTTCTTATTTTAAATCTTCCTGAACACTGATGACTAGAAACACGTCAGTTAACTGGAATGTTTAAGTTTTTTCCGTTAGTCACTTTTTAGCATCCAAAAGGTGCTGAGGGCTCCATCAAAACAGAAAATTACCCCCAAAGCCTTCAGTTTAGCTATGGATGTAATTGAACAAGTGAATTATGAAATAGAGGGAAAGAGAAAGGTATTAGTGACGTGTTTACATTATTATTTCACTTAATGCAGATGCCATAAAAAAGCTTCAGATAGTTTTCTTCCATGCAAATAATTTCCTTCTGTTTCGTATAAAAACGACTATGAGCTTTTAAGAAAGCTTAAATGCACTGAATGAATGATCTGGATCAGACAAAGGTGATAATGCTACAAAAAAAGCACACAGGATTGTTTAAGGGAAAAGGTGAGTGTATCAATCAAAACATGCATACTGAGGTTGGGATGACTCACAGCATCCCAAATGCTTTCTCGAGAGAATTGATTCAGTGCTGTCAAGGGAAGGAGCATGAGGGAAAGAGAAACAATTAAGTAGATTTTTAAGTATGAGAACAGAAAGTTTAAAATTTGATTCAAGAGGGAGCTAATGGAAGGACCAGCCTGCAGCTCTGTTTGGAAGTCAGGTGCTATTACAGAGAATGCACATTAATTTGTGCTGCAGGTTTCCAGCTCCTGCTTCTGTCTGGCACAAAGATTGAGTCCCTACCCTGGGTACCTGTTCCCACAGAAGCCCTGAGGAGCAGTGAACCACAAAGCCCCAGCTTGGCAGAACCCTAGAGTTATTGTTATGGAAGGGTATCAGAAGTCTCAACGTGGGTGCTAATACATGTGCATTCTTGGGACAGTAGGGATCCTGACACAGAAGGTTTCCTAACTCCCTCATGCTGTCTGTTTAGTGGGTAGTTAATCAGCTGTTCCACTATACTTGCTCAAGCTAAAGCCATGCAAACCTATACCCTTCTGCTCCTGAATTATTTTTCTAAATAGATTCAGGGAATCAAAGTCATTTGTGGGCATCTGCTCTGGATGTGAAATTGTTTTATTATATATTTTTCTTATTGTTGCTGTGTCCTGGCTTCCACTTGGCTGGGTCATCATTACATTAGCCTGCCAATGGCATTTTGGCAGACCCCTCTTAGTTAAGCTCTGAGCATTTATCTTATGAGCCCTGCAACACTATGGATTATTGCGTACTCCTAGAACCTGCTGTGACATTAACAGTGCTTACAGTATCAATCCTCTGGATGGGATCTGCTTTGCCTTACAGTGAGAACTAGATCTTCTGTCTAAATACTCATCAGCCACTTGGTCTGCAGGATAGGGGTCTGTTGGCATCCTACCAACTATATTGTACTGTTATGTAGACACAGAGCATTAAACTGTTCCAGTGTGGGCACTTGATGGACTTTTTCCAAGGGTTAATTCTTCCAAGGAATACTGAGGGATTACTTCCTCAGTTTGTGAAGCTCTTCTCAGGACTGTGATTGCTGTCTCAATACCGATGTTTTGAACTATTTTTTTCAATTCTTCTTCTGAATCAGTTACTTGTAATTGCTAATAGTTCCCACAGAAGACTTCTCAGCTGAGCTCTCCCTTTGTGGAGGTTTGCAATCCAAAGCCTCAAAACGGGCTCTGGGGATCTCCCAAGTCTTGTTCACCCCCCTTTGCTCAGATTGTCCAGTGGATTAAGAACACTACCTCCTGCTTGAAATCCTTTACAGGCAGCATCCTGGAAAGTTGAATAAGATAATTTTTGTAAAGGAGTTTTTCATTACAATAATTTTATTCATAAAAGACATTGGAAAACTACTGAGCTCTGAAGAGAGCAAAGATACTAAAATGTAGCCTTCTTAAGTTTGGCTTGTTCCTTCTATGGAGCCAGGATCTGTAGTCCCTAGTGGCTTCTCCCACTCCTCCCTCTTGTTCTGCTTCTGAACGGCAACTCAAGGGCTCTGCCACTGTAGTTGCAGTAATTAAATGTTCCTGTGCCAGCTCTCTTCCTCACCTCTGCCTCTCCATGAGAGCTGCTGCAGTTTACAGAGTGCTGTATTAGCAAAAACATTATTCATCTTGAAGAGAGATAATATCTTCTGCTGCTAAAGCTCAAGTCTCTGGAACAAAAGTCAAGCTTTGTATTGATAGCATCTGCCACTCCCACTGTTGTGTCTTTGGCTGGGTTTTTTCTTGTATTGAACTTCAGCTTCTTTCTGCTGTAGTTGTGTGTGTGAAAGGCACCATTTCAAAGGTCAGTTAGAGGGGAACAGATGATGTAAAGGGCTTAATGGCTTTTCCCCATGGCCTTTTAGCAGGGTGTCAAACACCATTTTCAAATACAGAATAACATGTCTTACAGTGTGATCAGAATTGCATTCAGTACATGATGCTCAGTGAAGTACACCTTTTCCTAACACTTTATCCCACCCTCACACCCTGTATTTTAATTTGAATGGAAGGATAAGAAAAGGCTATCATTAAAGACAAAGGAGAAGTTGCAGTAGTTGGGAGTGACTTATAGTTCTCTGCTCAGCATGTTAATTAAGTGCATTTGAAAAGACAAGAGCCATCACATAACATGAAAACCCAGCAGAACCATTTCAATGTTAGGCTAAATGAGAGAGGAGAAAAAGATGACCTTCAGACTTTGAGACAACTTAGGGCTTGCTACACACACACACACACCCCACTTTCTTGAGCCCTCATTTAACTATAGTAGTTTTTGAATATCAGATAGGTAAACTTGCACATATATATTTATAAATATCAGTATTTCACATATTGTCTGTGATTAAAAATATAATAGTGTAAAGGAACACCAGTTCTCATACATTTCCCTGGGCAACATTCTTATGTTTTAAAGGCCAACTCTTATAAATTTCCTAAAGTCTATGAAGTTACTTGAATTTTATGGAAACTTTCTTTAACTTTGTAGATTGATGAGGATGTGACTGGTCAGTGAACATGAGTTCAGCAATGTATTCCTTAGTTAACTCCCTTAAATACAAAATACTTTTAAAGAATTGATGTTAGCAATCTTTTTGCCTTTCTAGATGTTTCATCATTTGCCTTGTAGTTGCTGTCACCCAATATCAGTTTTACCTAGCACATTACAGTTTTGAAAAAATTACTTCAAGAGAAGAATATGAATTGAAACATGCATGAGCAACAAGATGAACGAAAGAGGTTTTGCAGAGGTGCTTGGTTATTTTTAGAGGACCAGGTCAGGAGAGAATCAGGAGACAGGTCTATTCAGATGTTTGTTTTCTTCTCTCCATGCTATATTAGATTAACTCATTCCTCTTCTAAAGCATCTCTTCCTGTTCTTCTTCCCAGGAAAACCTCTTCCTCTGAGAGTATTGTTTATTGTCCTTCTCAGTTGCCTGCCTCCCCATTGCCAGAAACCATAATATAACTTTTTTTCTCCCAGGATTGTCATGGTGTGCCAGGCTGGTTACTCTACCTGCACGCACAAAGCATGTTCCAGATGCCCTCCTTCGTGCTCCAGGTGCTGGAGGTTACTACAGCGGGCTCTAAAGCTGTCCTCTTTCCCTTCCACTTTCACTTTGTGTAAGCCAGCAAGGAGAAAACCAAGATGATGACCAAATGTCTTCAGCCCTTACAGAGGATAAGCCTGAAATTGCTATCACTGAAATTTCTCTCTGTTCAGCCTAATAACAGTTTTACAATCACCAGGAAGAAGAGCAGCAACAGCTCATCTAGTACCACATGAAGCCTTCTACACTTCCTTTTTACAATGCAATTCAGAGTTGTTCTTTTGGTTTTGTCTCTTAAGAGGAAAATTTGCTGGGGTGATTAACAGCAGGCCATGTGGTTTGGCAGTTACGGCCCATAGGGCAGCAGTTAAAAAACCTGATGAACCTTTTATCAGAGCAAGAGGCTGGCTCAAGGGACTGGTACCATCAAAGCTGAGCTGTGCCCTTGCACTTAAAGTCTGAATCCTTTCTTTGGCAGAAATTCACAAGCAGTGTTACAGCATCTATTCTCTTTCAGAGAAGTTTAATATTGGAGAGCTTTGCCCTGCTTATGCTTGTATAGAATACATAAAATAGGTCTTGACCGTTTTCTAAAATGTAATAAATTATACATATTCATAAATATGCAAGAGCAATTTCTGGGCATATTGCCACTCATGTACCTGGAGAATTAGTATAAGAGAGCACAAATATTGATTAATCAATTAGAATTGATTAACTTGAAGGAAGATGAAAGAGAGCATAATGTAACTGTTTTATGAACAGTGGAATCTTATACTTAAGGCCAAATCATTCCTTGAAACCACTAACAGAAGATTCTCATGATGCTATTCGGTTCTTAAGAATTTTGGTGAAGAATTAGAACTACAGATTTTGGAGCAATTAATGGGAATACACTCCCCCACCCCCCACACCCATACATACATATATATACACACACACACACATATATATACACACACACACATATACATATATAAAATGTGTGTGTCATACGTATAACTGAGCCCAGAATGCCTGAACATGTTAATACTCTGCCCTCTTAGATGACACAAAGGTGATGACATTGAGGTGCCCTTCCAGAAAAGGGCAACAGAGAGGGGGAAGGATCTGGAGCACAAGTCTGATGAGGAGCAGCTGAGGGACCTGGGATGTTCAGCCTGGAGAAAAGGAGGCTCAGGGGGGACCTTATCACTCTCTACAACCACCTGAAAGGAGGCTTTGAGCAGGTGGGGGTCAATCTCTTGTCCCAGGTAACAGCACCAGAGGAAATGGTCTCAAATTGACCCAGGGGAGGTTTAGTTTGGTTATTAGGAAAAATGTCTTCACTGAAAGAGTTGTCAAGCATTGGAAGAGACTGCTCAGGAAAATGTTTGGGTCACCATCCCTGGAGGTATTTAAAAGATGTGTAGTTGTGGCACTTGGGGTAGTTATAAAGTATGAAATGTGTTACTGAGCCTGACTGATGGGCATGTGCCTGATATTTGAGAGGCAGAGTACTAATTTAGCATGTAACTGTGTGGAAGAGGGTTAAGGTATATTCTCAAAGAAAATACTATTGCTTAAAAATATTGATTGTACATTGAAATACAAATTAGATTATTTGATAGTAAGGAAATAAATGTCTTTTCATTAGTTTACAAGTAGATATTGCACAAGGGAACTAAATATTTTGAATTGGATCAATATTGCTGCTAACATTTTTATCAGAGTTCCCCTGGAGTATATGTGCATGGTTTTGCTTTGAAAAACAAATGTGGAGAGGTGTAGACTGAATTCCGTAATTTATCTTCCTCTACAAGGTTCTGAGTTGTTGATTTAAGAAGTCCTTTACTTTCCATGTTTTTCTTGCTTGTGTTTTGCTACCTGTCTACCTCTCCCCATCCCCAGCCCCCTTCCTTTTCTGGTCTTGTCTGCTTTATTGACTTCTTAATATCATGTTGAATATTAATTTGCTGATATTTCAAATTGCACAAAATGAGGAAAAGGTGGCCAGCAGGATGCCATTTTAACTGGGGCTCATTTTATGAACTCAGGGACAAGGGAAGAACTGTGGATTCACTTTTTTCACGTGATAATGTCACAGTTGTGTCTCAGAATGTTTTTACAAGTCATATGAGACAGGCAAATCTTGTTGCTACTCTTTTGCAAAAGTGCAAAAAACTGCCCACTGGATTGTGCAGGTTGTTTTGGATCTAAAAAGAAAATTAACTGAGATTTCCTGTCTAGCAGGGAGCATTCCAGCAGCACACTTGTCCTTCTGTGGGATTCCCAAGCATGTATAATCCCAACGTACCATCCATTACTTTAGAGATTTAATGCACACAGCTTGATAGCTGGATTTTACCAGCTCCTGTCAAATGCCGGATTAGGATTGGCTCAGTTTGCTGCTAGATGCCACATCATTTTAACTGTAAAAATGTAGCTATGCCTTCTGTCTCCCGAATACCTTTTCTAAAAGTCAGGAAGGAAAATTTTCAGAAGTTACTTTCTACATTTGTCCTTGTCATGACTGCCAGTGATGATCATGCCCTACTTTCCATTTTATCTACAGTGCCTTCATTGATTAAGGTAGTACCTTGTCAAACAACAAACATTTATATTAGCAATTTAAACATTGATGCTTCTTGGAAACCCCAGTGTTTGAGTTTAGTATGGAGAATTTTGTCCTTTTTCCTTTTACAAAATAGCTCACAGTAAATTTATAAACTGATATTAAGAAGACACGTACCTGGCACAGCAGTAGTAAAGCACTTGGTACTTTGGCAGTTAAAAGAGCCTTTGGCATTTGGGAAGGACATGCCACGGTCTACCAGCTCTCTTGAATAAAAGCTGTCTTGCAAGGACATACAAGTGACTGGATTTTTAATCTGTGTGAGATGTATACTAAATGAAATCTCATTTTAATTATAGTTAACATCTATTATCTAATTGTTGACAAGGAATTGTGTTGAGATGTGATTGCCATGTTTGTTTTGTTGACTTGAGAGAAATTGAGCTTAACATACTATTTTCAAACAAAGCAACATGCATCTGGGGAACAGTGCTTTGTGATACAAAGCCTGTGAGAGGACAGTCATGAGTGTTTAGTTGTAGTTTCTCACTTGACCTGGGAAGAGGGATGGAATCACACACTATGTTGGAGGGATGTCCTTGGTAAACCATTTATCATTCCTGTCTGGGGCTTTGTTCTTCTAAATCTCATCATGTCTTTTGTAAGCAATTGTAAACGTGCACAAAACTCTGTGCATTTCCAATATGGAATGGCAACGCAACCGGCTTGCACACACCTTACTAATGCAGGTCTTACTGGCATCACAGGAGCATGGTGAGACACTTCCTATGACTCCATTGAGATGGAAGGATACAAGATCTTTAGGAAGGACAGGAAGAGGAGACAAGTATGTGGTGTTGCCTTCTATATCAGCGACCAGGTGGAATGCATGTAGTTCCACCTGGGGAGGGATGAGGAGCTGACAGAGAGCCTATGGGTCAGGATTAAAGGGAGGGCAGGGACTGGTGACATTATAGTGGGGGTCTGCTACAGCTGCCCAACCAGGAAAACTGAGCACAAGGTTCTCTACAGACAGATTGGAGCAGCCTCATGTTCACAGCTCCTGGTCCTCATGGGGGCCTTCAACCACTCCCAACATCTGTCAGAGGGACAACACAGCAGGGCACAGCCAATCCAGGGGATTCTTGGAATGCATTGATATCAACATCCTTCTCCAAGCAATAGAGGAGCCAGCAGGAAGAGGTGTTATGCTGGACTGATAGGAAGTTAATTAAAGCACGGACAAAAGTAAACCTGGCCAAGGATATCAAGGGTAATAAAAAAAGCTTCTTTAGATATGTCAGTGATAAAAAACAGACTAGGAAAAATGTGGGTCCTCTCAGGAAAGGTGCAGGAGACCTGGTTACTCAGGACATGGAGAAGGCTCAGGTACTCTACAACTTTTTTTGCCTCAGTCTTCACCAGCAAGTGCTGCAGCCACACTGCCCAAGCTGCAGAAGGTGAAAGCAGGGATGGGGAGAATGAAGAGCCACCCACTGTAGAACAACCCCAACTGGGTTCAAGAAGGTCTCAGGAAACTGAAGGAGCACAGGTCCATGGGACCTGACCAGATACATCCATGGGTCTTGAGGGAACTGTCCAAGGATGTGGCTAAGCCACTATCTATCTTATTTGAGAAGTCATGGCAGTCCCGTGATTCGAAAAAGGGAAACATAACCCCCATTTTTAAAAAAGGAAATGAAAAAGACCCAGGGAACTACAGGCCAGTCAGTCACAAAAAAAAAACCCATCTTGTTTTCATTTTACATGTATTTTTGAAGGTAGAATTGCTTTAAGGAAGAAAAGCATTTAGACTGCACCATTTTACAAAATACTAGAATTAATTCTGTTTATGAAACAGATCTTCTTTTTAATTCTAAAATTACTTATCTTTATCTTTTCAAAGTAATGACAGAGGGTGCCAGTAAATTGAGCCTCAGTCTGGCAGAGATTCAAGAGGATTCACATAGAGCAAACTGGGCAAGCAAGTTATGTAATTCTCATGGTAAAAGCAAAAACCATGTTCCTGGTTTGGTTACTGCAGTCTGCTCTATCTTAATTTAATGTGGAAAATTTTAGAAAAGGAACCACTTGTCTTTAAGTTAGTTGCAGTTTATTTAGGAAGTTAAAATTCACATGCAATGCTTCAGCAGTTAATAGACTGCTCTCAGACGTATTAAATATCTTGAAGTGTTTAAAACATTTTTAAAAGGGAATTGGATTTGTGAATTCTACTCAGTTGCATTAAAAATTTGTAGATTTACATTCTGGAAAACTTGTGGTTTGGTAAGCTTGCTTCATAGTTATGAAACTGAAAATGTTTTAACCAGAAATCCAAGATGAAGCACACTGAATAAAGATTTTAGCTATATGTATTATTCCTCCATTACAGGAAATAACCATCTTTTTGGTTTAATCTTTTTTTCCCAAGGTATCTTGGAAATATTTTAATTTCTAGGGTTTGCTGCCCATATAATACATTTTTCTTGCATTGCTTGCACTTAGATGATAACATGGCCTCTAGCCTCCCATGAAGTGTGGAGCATTCTGTATGTTCTCACTTGTTGTAAAAAGGCAGACAAGGGCTGTTGGCTGGGGAGCCACTTGGCCAATTCAGATATAAAGCCAGAGGAAGGGAAGGTGCTTCTTCAAGTGCTTTAGACAACAAGCTGACATTAGGTCAGTTTTGCAGATTCTGTAGGAATTTCTTCTTGTTTACATAGAGAGGACTGAAAAGAATGAAATAATGTTCATTTAAGCATTTCATTTAAGCATGGAAGTTTTTAAAAGGCAACTCCTGTACATCATTTCCAGTCTCTCCCAATGGCACTCACTCACACTTTTCTTTCTCTGAAATGAACTATAAAACATTCATTGATATCTGAAATGATCCGTCTTTTTTCAAATACGTAGCTGTCTATACTAACAAAGGTACTAAACAGAGACATAATTAAATGATTCTTTGCTGGCCTAGGAGGGCTGCATGATGTCTCCCTGTACTTTACCATGATCAACTGCACTAAGGATGGGTACTGCCATTCTGTTGTTCTTTGTGCCCACACATAGCCAACTCTGTGAAGGAAAATTTGCATTCAGCTTCCATTTTTCAAAAAGGCTTGGCTAACATTGTACTGCTGATATTTTTAAAAGCTTTCAGTAAGTAAAAAATTCAAGAGCATAAGGATGGAATTCATTACACCTAATTTATCTGTCTAAAAATTGTGTGTAACTGGGAGGTACAGTAGATCTCTCTATCCTCAGAGGAAAGAAAGGGAAATCTCTAGAGAATTATTCTGAGCTATCTTGTATGGCTATCTCTGTCCAGGGGCTGCAGGAGGACTCTAGAGGACTGACTTAGACTGGTGTTCTTTGGAAGGGCAAATGCCATCCATCTTTCAGTGGCCGGAAATGCTGTGAATCAAACCACTGCAAAATGCAAATCTACAGGCTTTTTCTACCATGGTTTTCACTAGAATCTGCCTGTTCCAGTATGATACATACTTAATAAGTTTCAAGAAGTAGAGTACAGAATTCTAGGCATATTGCAGAATAAACCAAAAATAAAATTTAAATTTTTAATTTATCTTTTTAGGATTCTTAATCCACAATGAGCTGTGTTTGGGTTTTTTTAGATGTGAATAGTCAAGTTATAGCAGATTTACATCAAATAAGACAAATCAAGTAATTAGTGCTTTGTTTTTGTTATTAGAAAGTCATAATTCAAATTATCACATTTTGTTAGTCTGTTAACATTTCTCTCTCTACAAAGTAGTTTCGTAGCCATGTGTAAATTCCTACTTCCCAATGAGTCCAGCATTTACTTACTTAGCCAGAGCACTTCGGACCTCTACAGTTACACCTGGCCCAACATTCCACAGGCATTGTAAACTTAGGCTTTCAAAATACTTTACAATCATTTTGAAACTAAATTCTGTGAAGTTCTAAAGACAAAATCAGGCAAATGTATCATTTAGAATAATGGATACAGGTTTTTTTTCAAGGGTATAATGTTACTCAGTTGTGAAGGGTGAAATTCTGTCTTTGGACGGTCATGAGCAATTTACGTTGCAAAGAAGATCTATTTTATCATTTGCAGTGACAAGTGGGAAGCTGTGCTCTGAACACTGGAAGAGGAAAAGCTAACACTGAATACTAAATAGAACTGTTTTTCTATTATTGACCCACACATTTCTGTAGCATGAATATTTTCCACCGTTAACATTTCTTATCTGCATGTCTTGGGAAGCTGGCCAGTTAGTTAATTCGAAGAGTAAAACTTTAAAAGCAGATGATAATTTCTTGTCTTTGTGTTCTTTTAAACAGGAACAGATGTCTCAGGTGTTAGATGCGATGTTTGAAAAGATGGTTGAAGGAGGGGAACATGTTATTGATCAAGGGGATGATGGTGACAACTTCTACGTCATTGACAGGTGAATTGCTGTGTCTTATTGTAACACAAAGTATTATGCAAAAGTCCACTGAGAAAAGTCTGTATTCTATGAAGTTGTATTTAACACTTACATTACAGCTTTTCTCTTGGTATCCAGTGACAGGACTCATGGGAGTGGTTCAAAGCTGTGCCAGGAGAGGTTCAGATTTGACATTAGGAAGCATTTATTTAGCAAGTGAGTGGTCAAGCACTGGAAAAGGCCTCCTGGAGAGGAGGCCGATGCCCCAAGCCTGTCAGTGTTTAAGGGGCATTGGGACAATTCTTTTAATAACATTCTTTAATTTTTGGGCAGCCCTGAAGTGGTCAGGTAGGTGGACAAATGGTTGTTGTAGGACCCTTCTAACTGAAATGTTAAAAATCAGATGATCATAAAAGTGTGTCAGGATTCTGTGCTGGAAAGACAATATTTTTCAGCCTTGTGAGGTTACAGTTTGTCATCTCTTATCCAAAAGGCTGCAGGGACTTTACAATATTCTGTCAGCCTTGGGGTTTTTAGGTGTAGGGTATCACCTCTGTGTCCCTTATCAATGGAATAACTGCACAGATTTTTGCATTACGTTCACATGATTTATCAATGCATACCATACAAATATTCAGCACGGAAGAAAATGATGGCTCAGCTTCAGTGGGCTTGCAACTTCATGTTTTATGAGATATCAGATTTTACTGCATTCCCAAAGGAAGAAAAAAAAAAAGAGCTATTAAATTAACAATGGTGAGAAGAAATGCACAATATATTAGAAAAACGCATATATTTATTTCATGATCTTATGTTGCTTTTCAGATACATTCTGTTTCCTGCATCTGTTATTTGTTTCATTAGAAATTGCTACTTTAAAATATTTAAAATATTAAATAACTTGTATAATTATTTCAGTGATTCTATCATAGCAATTTTTGCAAAGACTTGTGACATTTGTATTTAGTATGGCTAAAATGAAATTAAGAAACAGATACTAAGTTAGATCTCAATTTTTAATAAGTTCTGGTGAAAGATCATGATACATCCATTCTATCTTTAACCTGAGTTAATGTAAAAACTAATAACCCTATCCTTCCCTGTAAAGAGGGACCACTTTTATTATTTATAGAAGTCATTGAGATGTCTTTACAAGGTGTTTAATACCATTTAAGCCAGCAAATGTATATTTCAAACGCTTTATCTTTAGAATTCATGGTATAAAAAATATAGTGAGAGGCTGCTTAGCAAATGCCAGGGCTGGATTCTACTCATTGTATTTATATTTTTTATTAACAGGGGTACATATGATATTTATGTAAAGTGTGATGGTGTTGGGAGGTGTGTTGGAACCTATGATAACCGAGGATGTTTTGGTGAGTTGGCCTTAATGTACAATACACCCAGAGCAGCTACAATTATAGCTACCTCTCCTGGTTCCATCTGGGGTTTGGTAAGTAGACTACTTCTTTTAAGCTATTTTTTAAAAAATATTTTTTATATAGATTTCACTGGCATGCTACATAAGCAGTAAAAAAAAAAAAAGAAAAAAAAGAAAAAAAAAGAAGAAGAATTATAATATCAGAAAGTTTAATTCTAGAAATCCTGAGAAATCCCAACACAATGCTCTTTTTCCAGAATCCACAGATGCAAATCTGAGGCTTAATAAAATACTGATTTTTTAAAAAATTTCATTTCATTTTAATTATAATTTCCCAAATTGAAAGCCACTTGATAATTGCATAATAATTTTTTCCCCACGCCTTGATTGGAAATGCCTTTGTTTCCAGAGTAAAATTCCAATATGAGGTTATTTACTTAGTGTTATACTACCTGGATCTTTGACAAGAGTCATCTAATTTACCACAAAAGTAAAACTGGGATGGCCATCATCTTCAGGATGTACATATTGATCTAATGACTGATTCCAGGATTGAAATGAAACATATGGTTTTTCACCAGCTTAATCCATGTGACTTTTGGGATTTTTTAGGACACTGTAAGAATGGCTTTAAATTGGATTTGGTTGTGTTGGCCAGTAGGTGCCCACTGTGGCAGTGAAGGCTTGCAATGAATTTCCCCTCTGCCTGTCACCAGGGCACAGCCACGCAAAGTTAAGAGAAGAGAACACCATATGTGTAGTTTTTCCATCTGTCTGGTTCACTTGCATGGCCAAATCCTAAGGAGTGTTCAGTTGGCTGTTTAGGGCAGCAGTGAGTCTTGTTCTGCTGAAATAGCAGAAAGTGGACTGTGACCTAAGACCCAGATTCATGTATTTCAGTTTTGTTTATATAAAAACCTAAAAGCCTCTTTGAGTACATACGAATTTGTGATTGTATGGGACGTCAGGATAATGAATTAACTTTGTAAATTAAACATCTAAATATTGAAGATTTCTTAAATATCCTAAATTGCCCACTCAGTGGTCACTGCTGTAAACTCCACCCTCTGTACGTGAACTCAGTGTGTACTCTCTGCAGAGATTTTCATAGTGTGATCAGACCAGGAGCTTAACTTTGAGAGCTCTTGATTGACCTCTAGAGGAATCCTTCTCAACTGACTGTAGAGAGAGACCAGTCAGTTAGGTTTACAGCTACACTGTGTGACTAAAATTGGGTAATTTAATCATATTCAGCCAGTTCTAAAGTATATTCTAGCTCATATTTTCAGTTACAAACTCTCTTTTTCTCTTTGTGTTTACAGGATAGGGTAACATTCCGAAGAATCATTGTAAAAAATAATGCCAAAAAGAGAAGAATGTATGAAAGTTTTATTGAGTCATTGCCATTCCTTAAATCTTTAGAAGTAAGATTTCTATTATTTTAATGGCTGTATTGGAGCTACCTGATAAGATTCTGCTTTTGAAGACTTTAAATTTGGCCTTCAAAGTGTCTCCACATTAAAAGTTTGCATACTTTTTTTTGGACAAGGAAATTTAAAATTTAGAATGAAAAATTATTGTTCATATTGTATTTTAAAACATAAATTAACTTTACTTTCAGTTTCCCTAAGCTTAGTTTTACAAGATATTAGCTAATAAAATTAAACAATGACTTGGTGAATTTCAAAATATTTTATCAGCTGTATTTTTACATATATTTTTACATGCATTCTTTTTCGAACATAATTTTTGAAGGCTTCTTACAAAAATGGAAGCTTATCAGAATAGCTGTTAAAAGTGTAATATACCCTCTGGAACACTATTCAGCAGTTCTTTTTTTAATGGTAATCAAACCAGGAAAATAAAGATACACTATTCTGTGCAAAGATTCATGGAAAGAAATATGCAAGAGCTTTCTAAATATATGCTATCATAATGTTAACCAAATATTTCTTACATTTTCTTTTTTTAAATGAAGGTATCTGAGCGTTTAAAAGTGGTTGATGTGATTGGTACCAAAGTGTACAAAGATGGAGAACAAATCATTGCTCAGGTACAGTTTCTTCCTAGTTTTAGTTTTTCTTTCATAATAGGTAACAATAATCATGTTATTTATAGACAATGCATACTTTTAAACCCTATTTTTTCTTTCTCACATAAAATCAATGAATCTTAAATGTAAGAGGTGGCTATTTTGTTTCAAAAGCTCACTTTTCACTTATGATACTTTCAAAAACATCCCTCTCTGTTGGTATAAATAAAAGAGACAATACTTTTAGTATACTTAGAAATTCAAACTTTTTAAGTGTGTTTCCAGTGAGCAGCACTGAGGACTCACTTTGGTCTTGTTGTTAAAATATGGTAACCTTTTCAAGAAGAAGACAAGTAAACTCTTCAGGATAGGCAACTGTGATTGTCTTGCCCCAGGATATCACATAGCCCCTGAGGTTTTTTATACTGGAAACTTGGTAGGGAAAATAATTTGAGAGGAATACAGAAGTGGATAAATGGTAATAAGGATCCTAAAAATCTTCCACAAGACTGGTTTTCTCTGCTTTTTGTGTAAGGCACAGTCAGCTATGTCTTTTCATGAAAAGGCCTTGCTGTCAGTTCTGTGTAGATGTTTTGATTGTTATGTGCGTAGAGTACGGTTTTCAAATTAAAAGTGGGTTTTTTTGCAACAGGTATCAAAAAGAGGAGCTTCAAGGCACTGGTTGCAAATATTTTGATGCTACCACTAAACTAAAAGGGAAATTTTACACTTCTTTTACTCACCTGATTTTTTTTTTCTTGTGCAGGGTGACTCGGCTGATTCTTTCTTTATTGTGGAATCTGGAGAAGTAAGGATTATAATGACAAGGAAGGTAAACATCCCTAAAACAACAACCTTTTTTTTTCACCATTGTCACTAACTTTGCTTATGAAATCCCGAGTTCGGCAAATCTCTCCTCTCATACTCTTTCTTTCTCCTTCTTTTTTTACACGATATTTCAGGGTAAACAAGATCTAGAAGAGAATGGAGCAGTAGAAATAGCTCGATGCTCAAGAGGACAGTATTTTGGAGAACTTGCTCTTGTAACTAACAAACCCCGAGCTGCTTCTGCATTTGCTCTTGGCACTGTCAAATGTTTAGGTATTATTCAATACTATTTTATATCTAATATAAAATGACACATAATCTATTTGGTTGTTTTTATTGTGACTCTGTCTTTCTCCAGCATATAAGATTTAAGGCTGTTTCAGTAATCACCTATTACTGTGCATTACTATTTGCGTTATTTATCTGCAAAAATTACTTGCAATTGATAAATACTATTACACACCATTTCTCCAACATTTCTCTGATTGTATGGAAGTAAGAATTGCTTTAGGACAGTAGAGAGTATTGCTGCAAACCACTTATAACTATCAGATAAATGTCTAATACTCTGCAGAAAGGTGAGGTGTTTCTTTTCTCAGTAGACTGACTCATCTAAGAAATAATCCTGTTAAAAATCCTGTGCCTTTTTATCCCCATGACTTAAGGTTTTAACAATTCTTTTGTCTTCACCAGCTGTTAATTTAGTCATCCCATCACACTGTAGTCTCAGGCACAGGAAGAGTGAAGACTGTAGGAGTTGTGTTCATAGACAACCCTTTGCATCCATTGCTTTTCATAGTCTGATGTTTAGCTCCTAATTATGGGGAAACTGTAAACTGCAAAGATAGATTTGGCATTCCTGCATAACAATTTGATGACCAAGCCAGTAACCAGAAAGTTTCTCTGTTTTTAAAAATTCCTAACTCCAAACACACAGAGATGATCAGGCAATAGAGATCAAAGATATGACAGATGGGAAAGAAAAAGAGGCAGTGGTGAGGAAGAATGTTATTATCCATTATGGATGAATAACAAAGATCTCTGGTACTTCCCAAACAGCAGAGATCTTGAACATTTCTTGGGAGACAAGAGATTACAGGCCAGCGGGTTGGAAGTATATGAAGTTTCCTCCCTGGCCTATTGACTGGAACTATAGAGGATCACATTATGTGATCAGATAAAGAAAATATTCTGGTTGGCTGTGCACTGATGTTGTGTGTGAATTACTGTTTTCAACTTTTTGCTCATTTGCTGGGAAAATAAGTATTCATTACCATTTTCACTTTGGGTGGAAGCAGGTAAAAAGAGCAAGGAAATAGGCTGTTAGAGCCCAAATACAGCCAACATCACATAAGGACGTGGCTTTTTGAAATCTCATGGGTCTTAAAAGTTTATTTTGTGGAGGAATCCAGGCCCCTTCAGACTTCTTCACCAGCTCTTGGGTAACATAAATCTTACTATGAAAATATTTTCAAAATAAGGAACAGAGAAAGTTCAAGTTTATTTATGAAGTTTCAAGAGAGCAATGTGTTGGTTGATCTTGGTTTTGCTAAGGTAAGCGGTTCCCTTCTGTGCAAACAACGTATATGCCCCAGTAGTATATGTTGTCATTTGAAATCTTAAATTGGAATATCATAAATACAAGGGTTAGTATCTGTAACTGATGAGCACATCATATTCTTTCTCTTTCTCTCCCTTTTTATCTTAGTTATGGATGTTCAGGCATTTGAAAGGCTTTTGGGACCTTGTATGGAAATTCTGAAAAGAAACATTGCAAACTATGAAGAGCAGCTAGTTGCTCTGTTTGGAACAAACATGGACATTGCCGATACCAGTGCATGAACTAAACATTGGAGCAACAAGATCTGTTATGAGAATATAGCACAGTAGTGGTTAGTCCACTGAGAAATTGTCTCTCTTCCTATAGATGCCAAGCATTTTCTGTGATTTTAAGAATGGGATTGGGGTTTTTTGGTTTGGGTTGTTTTTGGTTGGGTGGTTCTTTTGGTTTTGTTTGTTTTGTTTGTTTGTTTTTTTACTTATGACAGTGGAGAAACAGTAAAGAAAATAGCAATTCAGTAAATGGAGGGCTTGATTTTTAAAAGTGCTTAGAACTGATGGTTCCATCTGATATAAGGATGACCTGTAGTAGCACAGCACCTTTGAAAATCAAGTCCTTTAACACAGCATTTCCTTAAAGAATAGATTTTAAAAAAAAACCCACATGTGATGAACTTGTTAAACCAGCTTCTGTTCTTCAAAAAGGTTACATCTTTTCTGGAAAGACTGTTAGTTTGAATGTGGTATGTTGAAAGTATTAGTGCACACAAAGTGTTTATATGTATTAATACAGAAGATATACAGTAGATATTACTTTTTGACTATTACAGTTGTCATGATTTTATGTTGCATTTATCACAGATGTAGTGAATCACAAGATTAATCATAAGATAAAGCATGACAATGCGTTTTGTGTAACGCTCATGACCCAAATCTGATTTTAAACATTTTGTAATTTGTTTTAAAGTCCTCTTTGTTTAATATGTCATGTTTCAGCACGACATTGTAATATCTTATGCAATTTAGAGGACTTGTATATTTTTGCAATAAACTGCATTTTTATTAGTTACATGAATTCTGTACATGAGTGAGGACAGCTGACAAATTAATGCTTTCAAAGCAAAGGCATGGGTCATTGTCATGTTCTACCTAATCATACATAACCTATATTGTTTTCCTTCTCCCTTGTTTTATATTTATGCATTTTGTCTTCTCTATTTATGCTTGTTCTCTGGTTACATTTTTTTTAGATCTCACTTTTTTATTGTTAAATCTGTTTCAAGTGAAATAATCTCTGTATATCTCTCTTCTTGCAGTCTAATCTTAGCTATCAGAGTCAATTACTGAAGTGATTGATATCAAAAGCCATGCTAAACTGAGCTTGTCCTTGAAAATCCTTAACAGGAAGTGCAAAAATATTTTTAATTTGAAAGATCAGTACTTCCAAAGCTTTGCACACATCTGTCATTGTTAAAGCTAACATGTCTTGCTTTCTAAAACCTGTAGGTCATCATGAAATAATGTGTTCAGCCATAATAGCATGGGATACCTTCTGAGACTGAGGAGAGAGAATATCATCTTAATTAGGAGCACAGGGCTCATTGCTTACGAGGGTCTGTGACTGGAAATTTCAGGCACAGTCCAGTTTCAATCCTGCTTAGTGACCTGTCTGTTGATGTTCATGGACAGCCAGTGCACGTACTGGTGATGGGCAGTGCTGCCAAAATGACACTGCAAGAGTTGTAGGAAGGCTGCTTGTGCCCTGATTCAAACACCTGAACTATAACATCTTTCCTTCTTAGATAATGACTTTTCTAATGCCATATATTTGTGTATGTTGATGTAATCATTATGCTACAGTTAGTGACACGTTCTGACAATTTATATAATCATACCTGTATATGAATTTATGATTATATAATATGATAACAATATATAATTTATATCATATAGTATGGTATAAATTATAAGTCAGATTCCTAAAAAATAAAATCTGAACAAAATTTACAAATGTAATTTTTTTTTTAACCTAGAAACCTGGTATGAATAATTGCACATATGATAACTTGCCTTTGTACTTTTGATTTATGGAAAAAAGAGAAGCCTGTTATAATAGAAGGAAATATCAGGTAACCAAAACCTACACTCTTGTCATTCTGTATGCTAATCTCTAAAAGCTACCTATATTTTGCACTGGCTTGGTGTGATTAAGAAAAATGCTAGAAATTACTTGTATGGCAGTAAACTACAATCAAGGCCATAAATGCCAGTCATGATATTTTCAATATTGCTGGTTATATTTAAAGTTTCCTTACAATAAACAACACTTTTATATATAAAAATCTATGTTTATTGATATTGTTGTTGTCTTTTAATTCTATTACCATAAAGTTACAAGTGACTTATTTATATTCGTTTATTAAAACATTCATAATTCTTAACACTTTCATGCTGATTTTCATAAATGACATTGTGTGGATGCTCTGTCTACTCAGAACAGACAACATGTTGATGCAGTAATTGTCATTACTACTTTATTTGATGATTTGCTTGTAGTTTATAGCTGGGAAAAAGCTGTGGAGTAACAAATTTAGGATAATCAGAGGCTCTGGGTTTTCTGATTCCCAAAATACAGCTTTATTGTGTTGCTCTTGGGCACTGGATGATTTCTGGAATTTTCTTTGTTGGTAAATTCAGGGGAGCTTAACCAACAGTAAAAAGTTATCACTTTTAAAGTTTCATCCAAATCATTATATTCTTCATCAGTCAGCACTTGGGATTTCTCCTGGATCTCTTCATATGTACACTTCAAATGTGCCAGGCTTCATGTCATAAATGTGGTGAGTGTTCATCCTAAGAATGAAATCATACCAAGTTACTGTTTTTTTTTTTACAGACCTTTCAATAAAAAGTAAACAATTCTAATAATTTTAAACAATACTGTGTCAGGTTTAACGTTATTAGACTCTCTGTGTCCATGCTGAAGTTACCTGATGCTTCTGTTATTAAAGATTTTTGTTGAGTTTGTTGAAAATATGCCCCACTGAGTGAGAAGAGAAAATCCTGAGAGAAATCCTGTATGAGAGGCATTCATGGGTTCACATGTTTTACTAACCAGAAGATAATCGACTTGGCAGCAAATGGTTGTTTATAAATGCCTTAACCATGGGGAAAAAAATCTGATTGCAGCCCTGAATATGATCACAGGACACAAACCCTGAGGCGAGCAAGATTCCTTGATCCTACTGCTGATGACTTTTTAAATGTCAAATGACATTGCGCTCCATGAGATTTAATTCAAATTAATCTGAAATAAACACTTCTGAAGTCATTCCCTTCTGGATCTCCTGTTTGAGGTCCAGAAGTGACCAACTATGGAAGTCTTGAGGCAAACCTCTGAAGAGTATTGTGAAACCATTTACAGCCTAAACCACTATCACTCCATCTTCTTCCCTTGTGTTGTCTTTTCTATTCAGTAAAGACTATTCTGCTCCTTGCTGGAATAGTGAGTTTAGTTTTGTTTTGCTTGAAATGTTTGGTGCTCCAAGCTCTCTGTAAGGTGACTCTGTGATAAGTTGTCATGATTGTGCCATTTTGTAGTCCATGGCACACTTGCCATGATGAACATTATTGTTTACTCAATATCAAGAGTTACCAGATGCGCAAAATCAGTATCCTCTGGCCATCCACCACATACCTGGCAATTCTTAGTCTTCTTTTTTTTCAGGTGTTTACTGCATCTGATAGCGTTTGCTGAACAAAGTGCTTTGCTGGAAGTCAATTTGCCACAGCATGGACATTCTTACATCTTCTTGACAAAGTTTTTATGTTAGTTCAAAGCTGTTTTTATCCAAACATACATGTGATGATTACAGGTGTGTATTTTTTTTTTTAGTTTCTAAGATACTTTCCTGTGTCTATAGTTCTCAGCTATTACTGCAGGGAGGAATTGCTTCTTTGTATGCTGTGTATGTACAGATCTGTGCTGTTGACTGTCTTAGAAAATTTAGAATAATTTTCAAATCGTTCTGAGAGTTGTATTTCCTTCAGATATATACCAAGGCTGTTTCCAAGTTCTTAATCTACTTTTTGGCTCAGAAAGATGCTTAGCAGGCTGAACACTCTCACTTCATGGACTGAAAGGAAGCTGAATAATCCTGGTAGGGTATGAAAAGCCCAAAGAAAATTAGATTTTAACATTGTCTCTTCCTTCACACCATTTCTCTCTTTCCCTCTAAATGATCTTTCTCCTGGCAGCCAGGTGAAGAGCCAGTGGCAGTAGGGGGATATAAGGCAAGTGGAGTGACTGGCTGGGTCTATGCTGGGACACAGTGGCCTTGTTGGCTGGGCAGCCACTCTCCCTTCCTCATCCCCTTTGTCCCACCCCTGTCCCTTCTCTGATGGCAAATCAAAACGAGCTGGAGTGCAGTTCTGGCGCTGCCATGGCTGTGTGAATACAATGGGCAGGGTTGTGTTTCTTCCAGAGAACTGGTAAGAGGCCTATGTGTGTAGGGGGGAACAAGGAAAAGACAAAGACCAAACTACTACACAAAGGAAGCTGCCCAATCAAAACCATAGGAAAAACTCTGACATTAGGTTCTACTAGGTCATTGTGACAGTATCTGCTGACTCAACCTTTTCTTACTGAGGTAAATTAAATTAGGACAGCCTAAAAATAGCATAATTCATTATATGAATACTTTGTCCTTTCTTCTTTGAAGGTATTGAATTATTTCAGCTGAGCAGCTATGAAGTTTTGGGAGAGGATAATGCTCTGTGCAGGTCTCTGTGGATGACTAATTTCCTGGCAGCCAAGTAAGCCTTTGGGACCTGCTCCCTCACATCTCTGAAGATGTTGGAAACTCAGTTCTGATCAATGTCTTATCTAGAAAAATCCATTCAACTTATCAAGAAGCTCTATATTCTTTTTCTCTTTTTTGCTTTGTCCTTGTGGGATCAGGGGGTGTGACTATCTCAAGCAACCTTCGCTTCACTGTACCATTAGTTTTTGGCTGCATCTGTATGGCTGTATCTATCACAGGAAATTTTATGTGCCTGAGACTTGCTGCAAGTACTGAGGCACTGAATGACCAACATTCATACTATTTTCTTTCCAGTATTTCTCTGGGCTAATTTATAAGCTGTCCAGGAAGCTTTTTTCCAACTTTCCATATGGGGTGGCCATATACAGATGGCCAACTGAGAATAGTTCTTGGCCTATGGTAGTTCCCAAACCATATCTGAAAATTATTAGCTATTGGCCTGTGCAAAAATTGTACAAGGGCTATTCTAAAATGAATCATACACAGTACAGGTGATTGTATTCTAGTGCCCAGAAACACTTACTGGCATTTTAATTTACCAAGCAGCATAGAGGAAACCTACAGTTCTTCTGTAATCTCTTCTTGACTTGTTTTTCTGCAAGCTTTGAGCTGGGATGGAGGAGTTTTTTATTTATCACTCTTCTGGGGTTTTTTGTGATATAGGAAGCCTTTATTTTTTTCCTAATACTATTGTCAATTTTAGTCTTGCTCTATCCTTGTAGGTGAAAAAAGTTTAGCTAAAACTGGAATCTGTACCATAATGACAGGAAATAAATTTCTCATTAATTCCTGACCTGTCTTGGAAGGGAAAAAAATAATCTCTGGCCTGCATTTATGCTATTACTCCTCAATTTGAGTCACTGCAGGAGGCAAATGAAATTTCTCTTCTAGCACTCAAGAGAAAACTTCTCTCCTGGGAGCAACAAGTTTTCTGTTCCTTTGCTCTTCATTCCCAAGAGCATCTTCTGTGAGGAGATTAAGGACATGAAATGCAGAGGTGGGATGTCATTAGGAATGTGGACAGAGCCAGCCACCATTGCAGATAGCCACAAATGGCCACTGGAAGAGGGAATGAGTACAAATAGCTTTAGGAGTTACACAAGTCATTGTGAGAGGAGAAAATGGATGTGAGAGGATGTGGCAGAATGGCTGCAGAACAGAGGCTGCCACCTTGGGTAGGAGTAGAAGCTCTGGTGAGCAGGGTTCTTCTGATGTTTGGGGAAGTATTTAGTTAATTACTGAGGGTGAATTGTCTACATGCTGATGTGAAAGGTCTTGTAGCAAAATTAAAATAATGATATTTCAGAGAGTCAGCAGTAACAGCCGTGACATAAGGGTAGGATTGATTTAGGACAGGAGGGATTAAAAGTGGAGATAGGCACAAACCCAATATATATTTTGCTAATACAACTTTGACTGAAACATTACTAATTTTAAAAATCTACTTTGTGGCTTCTTAACTTTGTGGCTGGCAAATTTAAGAGGTAAATAGTTAAGATGCAAATAAATCAGTATTTTCTAATTGTAGTCTCTCCCGTTTGTTTTGTGCTTCTTGGTAGCCACCTGTAATGTGACAATAACTCAAGACTAACACTTCCCAATCACCCACCTTATTTTCTACCTCATACAACAGCAGAAGCAACTGAATCAGCAAAGCTACCAAGAGTGCCTGTGTTACATAGTATTGATTCATTCTCTGAGCATTCATTTGGGCATGGAGTAGAGGCGAGGTAGGGTGTGTGGAGGGGGAGTAATGATTTAATTAGAGACCAGACATTCGGAACAAAGAGTATGGCATTGGCATAACCTTAATTCTGAAATTTAGATGATACATACTAGCCTTGAGCCAATGGGTTTAGTAAGCAACCTTTGCTAGTTTTGTGTGTCTTGCTGTCATCTACTGCATGGACTTCCTGTCCCTTTACTTATTTTCCCTTACATCCTCACTGAGTAAATGTTAACTTACTGTATGCAAAGGAGAGGTGGATTTGAAAACAAGAAAGCTGTTACATGTCTCTTTCTAGAATTTCAAAACAGTTCAGACACTCATCTTTACAAGATTTTAATCTCAGTCCTAGGTAGGATTCATATTTTTGTGCTTTCTGGGTATGTCATACATTCCAGTGTGATATCAAGGCTCTAATTCAGCAATGGTATTTACTTGTCTAGACCTGTGTCTGGAATCTGGGCCGGTGGATCTCAGAGACTGGGCTTCATATCTAACACTCATGCATGAAGCTTTTGTAGAGAACTGTGAACCTCCACAGCAAATAGCTGTGAAGCTGTTTTGTTTTGGGTCCAAACAGTACATAGCAGGGTGGAAATGTGCTCCATAAGAAGATTTATGTCCTTTAGGCCAACAGACTTGAAGAAGGATGGGACTTGAGACAAGATTTTGTATCTTCTGTAGCTGCTTGATCTGGCCTCTGCCATTTCCATCTTCCACACTGTGGCAGAGGGAGCTTTCAGAAGAGTACATTGTGAGTTCTACCTCACAAGTGGCTGTACCACAGGCACAGAAGCCTGTTTGCAGAATGGAGACATCTGCATGCCCAGGTCTCCTGCCCCGCCCCGATCTGGCGGTGCAGGGTCTGTGCTGAAACTCATTAAAAGCCCAAGAAGCTTAGATGTCTCTCCAAAGAGCCTAAAGGCTGTTTAGATATGTAAGGGAGATCAAAAGAGAAGGGAAAGAAACGCAGCCTTAAAATTAATTTTATTGTGGAGTGGTGTAAAAAAGATGGTTCCTGGTTTACCAGTTTTCTGTTTATTAAAAGAATGTATTTTAGAGAGGGGGTGCCATGAAAGCTTTCTTATATAAAGATACATCAGTTATTTAGAAAAAGCCTGAATTGTAAATATAGGGGAAATGTGAGCTTGTGGGATGAGGGGTAGACAGCTGATATTATAATAAGCTGTCTAGTCACTTAATATTTGAATCTCAATATTACTTTAAAGATTATTTTCTTCAAGGTACTTATTTAAATAACTCATGTTTTCAAATTGGGAAAATGATCTGTAAAGGGTTGGTTTGTTTGGTCATTAAGCACAGATGATTTTGAGTTAAATTCCATGGCATTGGCTTCTCTACTTTTAAAGCTAAGCCTGCTTACAGAGAGTAATAATTTCCGGTTCACATTGCAGAAGATACTGGGTGTTTTTCAGAGTAATGTCTGTCTTCAAACAGTGCCTACAGATGTCAATGTTTTTACTAACATGTAAACTATTACTTCATGGAAAAAGCAAATACGATGTGCCACTGACATCTGCAGACTAAGTGTGTTGTAATGCTAAGCACATTTTTGGTATAATTTCCATTTTTTCTTTTTAATTGTGTTACCCTTGTAAGGCCTTGCAGGCCTGTGGGAACAACAACCGCCATTCCCTCTAGTGGCCACTAACCAAACAGGGAACCATTTCTCTTCAGCTTGTTTTAACTTTTTTTCCCTTATTTTCCTGCACAGCTATGTTGGCATGTCTGAAAAGCAGAACTGTTGCAGATACCAAATTACAGCAAAGATTCTGAGACAGGATTTAAGACACATTCTCACTTCTGGAATTATGTTGACAACAGGATAAGAAAGAAACGCTTTTTGTGGAAAAATCCCAACAGCCGCAAAATAGTTTTAACTGTCCAACAGTTTCTAAAATATTGCCTATTTCTGAATTGTGCGTGTACTTGCTTTGTATCACATCATGTGTAGTAATTAATCTATTTTGTGATGAAGAGGTGGTCTCCGGAGGAGTCTCGTGTCTCTAATCTCCGAGTTACTGGGTAAGTGGGAAAATGTCTTAATAGGAATGTTTAACCAAACCACGCTGTTATTTTGGCAATAAATGTATGGGACTGTCTGGGACACACTACTGGACTGATAAACCTACATGGATTTAATTTATTTTCTCTCTCCCACCCCACCTTGTATTTTGGGCCTAACCTCCCGCCAGTGTCTTTTCAATGAAGAGAGGAGAGGGAGGAGGCCGGAGCGGAGGCCGAGCACAGCTGCTGACTCACTCCCTGACCTTTAGCTACCTCCTTTGCCCTCCGCGCCGCCACCGTGACTCGGGCGCAGCGCGGGCCCGCTCCGCACGGCGCTGCTGNAATGGTCCTGCGCGTGCCGGCGGAGGCATCGGCCAATCGGGGCGCCGCATGGGGATGATTGATGCGCGGTGCGGTGCAATCCGCTGTGCGGGAGAGTCAAAACATGCCCGCCCTCCGGGCGGAGCCCTGACAGGCAGGCCGGACAACCAATAGAAATCGGCAACGAATTGAGCAATGTCGTCTCTGGCCACTCAGTGCCCGAGCAGCGCCCGGCGGGGGCGGGACCCGCCGAGAGGACGGGGCGTGGGGGCAGCCGAGGGGAGCTCGGTAATGGCGACGGGTTCGGTAAGTGCTACAAAGTTTCGAGCTGCCGCTTTTCGGGGCTGCGAGGCCCCGGCGGGGAACGGGAGGGGTCCGGGAGGTCGGAGGGGAGTGGTGGCGGCCGCAGGGCGAGCCGAGGAGGCCGCTGGGTCCAGGCTTTTGACGGCGACGGCAACCCCGGACATTGTTTGCTGTGCGCCTTCCGTGACCGGCCCGCGCCGCTGGGCTGAAACTCTCAGGGTGTGCCGGCCACCTTTGGGCCCCTCCAAACCACGAAAACAAGCAGAATAGGAGGGGTGTCCCCCCCCTTGTTTTCCCCGGGGAGCGGCTGTCCGCCCCGGTCTGTCAGAGCGAGGGCGGTGAGCCCGCTGCGGGAGCAGCGGCCGTGCGGGATGGGGAGTGTTCGGGGTGTCCGTGGGTGCGGGTGAGCCCCGCGGGGGGAGCGCTGGCCGGGGCGCGGGGGGGCCCCCCCGGCCGGTGTTACGCAGTTCGAATGAATGGGGCCGAGCGCGCCTGCGCCGTGCGGCCGCGGGTGTAAACAAGGTCACGTGACGGGTGTGGGGGGAGAGGCCCTGGTGGGGGGGTGCGGGGGCTCCCTGTGGGGGCTCCTCCCGGGGGTCCCGGTGCTCCGCCGCCCCCGAGCCGCCCTGGGAGCACCGTCCTCAGGGGCCCGCAGCGGGGCCGGGGCTGCGGAGGGAGCGCGGCCCGCCCTGCGTCAGCGAACAGGCCGCCCGGGCTTCGAAAACATGGTGAATCATGCTCTGCTTGGGCTGCGCGCTCTGGCACGGCCGGGGATGTGCAGCGAGGATTCCTGATCAAAGCAGCTGCGCCAGGAAAAGTCCCTGGTGTAGATCCAGTCTTGCCAGTATGTTGTGTTTTGCTTGGAGAAGCTGTTCTCCAAATTAAACTCCGTCCAGCCTATTGCTCAGGCGTAGACCTGGCCCGAAACTTCGTCAGTAGGTTGGTGGAAGAAAGGCAAGTAGCAGAAGGAAAAAAACCACGGGAAGCATTTCCACCCAGGCATTCCTGCGCAGTGCGGTTTGGGTGGATGCTGCCCAGTTGCTGCTGAACCCCTTGTCAGCCGCAGTCTTTATTTACTTTTCTCCCAAATTATTTTTTCTCGTTCAAAAATAGACATGGTTCAGTTAATAAGGTCTTTGTTAATAGTGTCATTTGTTTTAGCATGACAAATTAACTTACTTTAAAGCACAAAATAATAATTTCATTTAGCCTTCAAAGACAACCACAGTAATTAAAGTCCTGTGAAGCGTGGTTCTAGACAACACCTGATGCAACAATTTTTCAACATAAAGTTGAATTTTAAAAAATATTTTCAAGCTAATTAATGACCAATCCCCTTCATGTTCAAACCATTGAAAGGCTGAGAACGAAAAGGACGTGTTGTCCAAAGCAGGTTTTAATCAAGTAGAATAAAGAAATTGAGAAGTAAAGTTGGGCACTTTCTTTATTTTTCTTTGTAATTTTCTTTCAATTTCTTTGTAATTCATTTATTAGATGATTTTTTGGCTTTTGTACTTGGATGGCTTTGGTTTAGAGAAATTCTTGTGACTTGGAGAAATAGTTCATTTCTCCAACAAGTATCTTTCTTGTCAGACTAGCATTTTTTATCTGTACCTTACCTCTGACCTTTAGAGTGTTGGGATACCAGGATACGTACTTTCAAGTCTTGGCACCTGGCAGGAAGGACAGAGAAGGTAACATTCCAGAAATAAGTTTGCTTCTTCATTTTGGCAGGAAAATGGGAAAGGAAGAGAGGAAAAAATAGAGGGAAAAACCAGGGCAGAAGAGGGGGAAGGGAAGACATAGATAAGCCAGAAAAACAAGGAGTGGCTTTTCAGAGTTGATTAGTTGGTGATAATCTTCAAGGTCCTGACCTGTACTACTGAGGTCTGGTTTTTCTGTTCAGAAATAACTGAGCTATCTGCTCTCGTGATGTTCTGTAATTTTACTGTCTCTCATAGGTGACAGGGGTATAAATTGTGTTAAAGATGTTTCTTGGAGGTGAAAATAGCGTCACTGATCATTTGAGTTGTATATTCTCATGTCTCTGACCTTTCTTCTCCACCTTAAAGTCAGAATAAGGTGATGCAGTTTTGTAGTAGTGCCATTTGAGTAGAACCAAACATCTTTTTATGTTTAGCATGCAAGTTTATATAAGTTTTGCATATATTTGAAAGATTAGGAGATCAGAAGGTTAGAAATTTTCGAGTCAAAACCCTCCCGGACATGATCCTGTGCAATCTGCTGTAGGTGAACCTACTTTAGCAGTGGAGGGGGTTGGACTAGATGACCTCCAGAGGTCCCTTCCAATCCAGTCATTCTATGCCATGGAAATATTACACTTTTTAAAACTATTGTTGGTATATATCTAATGTAGCTTACTTAGTTGATGTGCATATGGTAGACTTTTCAGGTTTTGTTTCTTACTAAGCTGTGTTTTCTGCTCTTTTGTGACAGACTCATGGTTACTTTTTCAAGGACACTTCATTAAAGTACACGGTAATCATGTTATGGTAGCTTTAATTCATCTTCATCTGAAAAAAACCCAGTAGATAATCAAGTTAGTAGAGATTGGATAACATTGTTTGCCAGCTTTTAGAGGCAGTGGTTGTGTAGAATAAGCACACAGTTCTCTGCTGAAGATGATTTAAAATAGTGGGTTTAGTATAAATGTTACAGTACTGGGATTTGGGGAAATGAAACTGCGGTGAAATCTTCTAGCAGAAGTAGAGGCTTCTTTATCTTTCCATTTGCAACAGCTAAGGATGTTAGGAGTCCAGTGTGTTGGAGACTCTTCCTGGAGGCCAGAGAAGGGAAGGGCAGTGGAAAAGGCTTCTGCAGAGACACCAGTGCTGAAAGGGCAACTGGAGAAAATGTGGGCCTGATGCTAAATGGCAGAGGAGACCTGACCTCACAAGGCTGAGGATGGCATTTTTGCTTTGATCTTCATTTTCCAGCCTGTTCCCGGGTTCCTCAAGTCCCTGGGTGTAGCAAATTGCCTCTGACAGGAGGAGACACTTCTTTGTCTGTGGTAGAAGTGGAGCAAGTGAGGGGCAGGCCAGTTCCATGAGGCAGCCGCGCACGAGGCAGTGGGACCAGATGGGATCCCTCCAGGTGTCAGTCATGGGTCATAGAATGTTTTGGGTTTGAAGTCATCCTAAATGTCATCTAGTTCCAAGTCCCCTGCCTTGGGCAGGGATGTATTTTGAGGCTGGTCTCCAAAAAGCAGTGGGTTTGGTGGCAGGATGGCTCCCAATAACTGGAAGAAAGAAAATGTCACACCCAGCTTCAAGGAGGAGGATGTGGGGAAACTACAGGCTGGTCAGCCTTACCTTAGCCTCCAGGAATATTATGGGGCAAATTCTCCTGACAGCCATGTCCACCCTCTTCGTAAGGCAAGAAGTTGTCTGGGAATAGTCAGGACAGATTAGCCAAAAACATATCTTGTCTGACCCATCTGATTGCCTTTTGTACTGAGCTGAGTGGTTTAGGGGACCAAGTGAATGTTGTTTATCTTGGTTTGAGTGGTGGTTGAGAAGATAACTCCAGATTCTTGGAGGCAGTGGGCACAGGCTGTGGGAAATTCAAAGCTGCATAAGGAGCAGCTTCTTTACAGCAAGAGTGGTTACTGGAAGAGGTTCCTGGGAAGTGCCAGGGAGTCTCCATCCTTCAAGATACTAGAAACTGAAGTGGCCAGGACCCCACACAGCCTCTTGACTTCCAAGTTAACTCTGTTTTCTGTAAGGATTGTACAAGATCATGTCTAGACACCCCTAAAATATGCTGTGATAGTCAACAGACTAATGAGGATTTAGGGCCCTGGTAATGAAGTATATCAGATGCAACTTAAAACAGTTCACAGGTATACAAATTTCTAACCTCTCTCTTTCTAAAGTCAGATAATTTGGAGCATCCTAACATGGTGTGGGAAGTGAAGACAAATCAAATGCCTAATGCAGTTCAGAAACTCCTTCTGGTAGTGGACAAGAGAACTTCAGGGATGAATGAGTCACTGGAGTTGCTGAAGTGTAATGAAAACCTGCCCTCTTCTCCTGGATATGCATCCTGTGATGAGCACATGGAACTTGGTAAATAACATGATTTTTTCAGAAGAAGTTGAATTCTGAAGTTTATTTTAGATGTCCTATACTGAAATTACTGGAAGCTGACTGAATGAGATTGCTGATTTTCAGCTTGAGTAGGGCAGGGAATTGTGACATCTGAAAGTCTTACTTTGCAGTCACTTTTCCCTTTAACCCATTTCCAGTTCTGACACACTGGCCTGTTGACTCAAATGTGTTCTTGAATTCAGAGCCACAAATTTCTGCTTCTAATTCCCAGAGGAGCAGGGGTTTTTGGCACAAGAAAAACAAACAGAAAGCTCAAGAGCTCCACCTAAAGGGAAATTATATTGCTTTAGATCTGCTGCAAATAAAGATTCTGGGATAGAGGAACGTCAGTCCTTACATATTGGAGGAAAACAGCATATACTTAGAAAGTTTGATATAATCAGTGAGATATTGACACATTTAATAGAAGGTATGGAGTGATTAGGAATACTGATAGTTAGTTACATGACAGCAAATAGTACAGACTTCTCTTAACAAGCTGGGCTCTTTTCTGCTATTCTATATGGAATATGAAAGGTATATATTATTGATAGGAATTCACCCTCACAGGCTGTATACACAGCTTTCATAATTTATTTAATCTCAGTTATTTAACTCCAATTCCCTGGTAGAAACCTTTTACCTGGAACATGGTCTGATGTTGAATTTTTTTAGTGTCTCACCTTCAAGGACAGATTAATTTAGTTGTCTTTTGTGGAATGTTTTAGTATTTTAGTGAGGCATGTTGTTTTTGAAAAATTCTGCTGTATAGTTCTGTGTAAACTGGTCAATCTAGTAAAAACTTTAAAATAAGAATTACATTTTTATCTAGTTATCTAATTTTTTCTTAAATTTCTTGTGTGAATATATAATTGACTAGAGATGTTACAATCTGTGGCCATTTTTATGAATAGAGTTTGTGAAATGTTGGTAGTTGTGATATGAGAAAATAAAATTATTTTATTGTGGTTCCTTTTTTATTTTAATTTGCAAGATTTGGTGTCAAGTGGAATTGAGAATAATTATGTGCATTTCTTTGTAGATGATCTTCCTGAATTACAGGCTGTGCAGACAGATTCTACCCCACCTGCACTTTTTCAGCTTGGTGCTGATGTTTCACATCAGGAATGTTCAAGGCCTTCATGGAGCCAACATACCTCAAACAGCAATCCAGAAAATTGTTACTCTTGTGAGAATGGGGTGAACTGGTTGACAGAATTAGCAAATATAGCCACAAGTCCTCAGAGTCCTTTGATGCAGTGCGCTTTTTATAACAGGTACTGGCACTCATTTCAGTTTTGAACTATAGAGATTTATAATACTGTCTCCAGAAACATTTCCTTCACTCTTTACACCCTCTGACTTTGAACTGGAGCCCTATTTTTTGGTCTTTTTATTTGTTCTGTGAAAGCATGCACAGAACTCATCTCATAGCCTGGTGCAAAAGCTGCTTAGTTTCCAGCCATGAATGACATAGGATGAAATAAAGACATTGCCTATCCACAGCAGGCTCAGAAATTATGGACATTCACCTCATGTGAAGCAGCGGATAAAAACTAAGAGGAATTTGTTACATTAAATTCTTAATGCTTTCTAGTGCACAGACCAGATTTTTTTTTAAACAGCTAGTTGGAAATCTAATGCCATGTGTATTTTAGTGATAACTGTCTCAGGTTTGTGATCTGTAAATTCTGTAAGCTTGTGAGCAGCAAGTGTGGGATCTTGGAATTTCTGGGCTTCACATTTTATTGTACAGCTTTTCTTAGGTTTATAATCAGAAAACTCAGTGCAATACTGTTGATAGTCATGAAGTTGAGATTTAATCATCTGGACAGAGCAGATGTCTTTATATTCTCTTAAGAGCAGGGTATTTGCTTCAAGATCTGTGTAAAAACTTCAGCATTGTGATACGGAGATGCCACTGTGGAAGTGCTGTTGTCATTTGGGTGCTATACAGAACCTGTGCAGGAGTTATGCTAAACATTCTCTTTGCCTGAGCTTGCACCCTTTAATCATCCCGTTGGAATATTGGTGTGTGGGAGGTTTATTTGGTATTCAGCTCATGCAAACGGAAATATTTGCAATAAAAGCATTTTAGAGTAATGGCAGCAAAGTCTCATGTTGTCTTAATCTGAGATATTTTAAAATACATGTTTCTGTTGCAGATCATCTCCTGTTCGCATAATAGCAACAAGCAAAAGTTTACATTCCTATGCACGTCCTCCACCAGGATCTTCAAACAACGATCCTAACTTCTCCAAGAATGATGTGGATGAAACACCAGTCAGACATGAAAGGGTGAGTTGTTCTGAAACATTTTTAAATAAACCTGTATGAGTAACGGGTTAAGTTTTTTGAAAAGGGAAACCGGTTTAAAAAAGAAAGCCATACGTGTAGTGTTAATACTATTGCTATTTAAGCTAGATTTTCTGTTACTTTTTTTTTTACAACACAGGGTAGGCTTGTAGTGCTACTTCATATTTTTTGTGACAAGATCACTTTCTAAGAAAGCTCTGCTTCTATTGTAATTCCTTCTATGGCAAGGTTTAAAAAACTGTGTTAACTTGTTTAATGCCTCAGAAGGAAATATGGATCCCTCTCCTTTTAGATGCACAAAACCTGTCAGTCCTGTGTCTCCTTTTCCCTTATATTAATTTGTATCTGAAATTTGTTAACAGCACTGAATTTTCTCCAGTGATTTATCTACAACTGCCTTGAGTCTACTGCTTTCCAGTAATTGGACCATAGAATAATGTGCTTTGAGTGATTCTGTACATGACCAAGGAATGATGAGGTGTAAAATGCTTACACATGAACATAAGATAATCCATAGGGATGAAATGAGTCTCAGAGAATGAAACCCAAAAATGTCAGGCTGCATCTTAGAAAAGGAGATGAAAATGCTCCATTCACGTTTACTGCATTCCTTCAATCTTTGTCTTCACGTTACATTCCTATTAGTATTTAAGGCAAAATGATGCCACAAGTGCAAATTAGAGACTGTATTAAGATATATAAGACCAGCTGTAAAATACTCTGCAGTAAAATAGCAACACCATTTTGCTTTTCTTTAATAGGCAAACAGTGAATCAGAATCTGGCATTTTCTGCATGTCATCACTTTCAGATGATGATGATTTAGGATGGTGCCATTCCTGGCCCTCAACTGTCTGGCATTGTTTTCTGAAAGGTAAAATAACATGTATCATGAAACAGGTATTCGTTTTATCTTGTCTTGGTTTTTTTCTTGTAGCACAGACTTTTTTACCTAACACTAACATTCTTTTTTCCTTGAAAAAATCTGTTAGGCTCTCGTTTGTGCTTTCATAAAGGACGCAATAAAGAATGGCAGGATGTTGAAGAGTTTGCAAGATCTGAAAGCTGTGGAAAAGAGGAAAATCTCCCAGTCAGTCCTTACAAGGTAGCTGTTACTTCTAATAAATTCACTGCAATACCTGTAGCAAATACTTAATTTCTTACATTACCCCTGTGCCTTTAATTACTGTGTCAGGAAAACAGGCTGACATTAATGTTGTTTAGAGCAGATCACTGTGCTGTTTGAGTATCTCATTGTAAAGCACTTGAACTGAATTAATTTATGTGTGTTTTGAATGTTATATCATCTTTATTAATTTCTAGCAAGATAGAAATGCCAATTAGAATATTGTTATTTTTTAGTACAATGGATGATGATGAGTATACACCTATAGTATCCATAGATACATGCTTTTCTTGGGGGAAATTTTTTGAATTGTATGTATGTTAACAGGACTATGGTTCCAATGGTTTGAAGTTGATTTCTCATGAAGAAAGCATTTCCTGTGGTGAGTCAGTGCTGAAGCTGACTTTTGATCCTGGCACAGTGGAGGATGGCTTGCTTACCGTAGAATGCAGACTCGATCATCCATTTTATGTTAAAAATAAAGGTATGAAATACCACAAGTACACTTGGTTGTATATTAAAATATTCTCAGAAGGTGGTTGCAGATTTTGTTGGCATCCCATACTGTTCAAGAAAGTAGTGGTGTAGATAAAAGTTGTGTTGTAGAAAAAATTACTGTATTTGTAAAGAGATCCAGAATATGAACAAACAAAAAAAACTGTGGAGCCGTAAAGCTCCAGGAAGACTGCCTATCTCTTAAGGAAAGATTTGATTGAGTATATCAATGGAGCTCAGGAAAGCAGAAGGAACGGGGCGGGGGAGAAAGGAAAACTGCAAATAAGGGAGGCTTTTCTCACTTGCTAAACATGGAACTTTTGATGGTAAAAGTTTCCAGGTTTTGATTCCTTTTTTGCTAGAATGAGATTTTATTTGAGATAAAAATAAACTGTTTGCAGTAAGAATTCCCTAAGTAAGTGTTTCTGATTTTTCTTTTGGGTGAAAGAAACTACCTCAGAACATTTTATAAAATTATGTAATTTCGAGATATAAGATTGCTCCAATGAAGAACTGGAGAGATTGTCTGGCCATTTGTCTAATTTAACTCTTTACCACTTCAGGTTGGTCATCTTTTTATCCAAGCTTGACTGTGGTACAGCATGGCATTCCATGCTGTGAAATGCATCTTGGAGATCTGTGTCTACCTCCTGGACACCCTGATGCCATTAACTTTGATGATTCAGGTGTTTTTGATACATTTAAAAGGTAATTTTTGGATAAAGTGGCCTCAGTGGTTCTTGTATTTAATGAGTAGGCACCTTAAGTCTAGAATAATTTGAAGCATTATAGAGAATAGTTTTGGTAATATGAGATAAATGATAGGGAAAAATGAATACTCAGTACTAGGAAAGCTGTGTAATTATGTGCTCTGCTAAATTGCAAAGTAGTGCCTTGGACTGAAAAAACTTTTTAGCCTCTTTTTATGATAGTTTAAGACAGATTAGATAAAACAGTAAAAAAATATATATTGTCTTTATAAATTCTCCAGGTAAAGTGGATTATGTTTGAAAAACCTAGTACTAATTTCTGACAATAGTATGTCTGCTAGCTGTTATCTCATGCCTCGTATGCAACACTATGTCTGAATTATCTGAGTAGTTTCTTAGTGGTAAATGCATGTGCCGTGGCTTTAGAATACAGTATGTTCATAATTACTTCTTAATATTTTTGTATAAGCTGTTTTTTGGGATTCTTTTATATTAGAGCAAACTTACCTAACTTCAGAGTTTGATTAATGTAGGGGTCTAACCTGAGCTAGAACTTCAACCAGATAACCTTCAGAGGTGCTGTTCAACATAAATTGCTCTAAGATTCTAAGGAAATAATAAAGATTTTTCCACACTATTTTGGGATTTTAAGGTTTAGTAAAATCCATATTTTCCTATGATGTTAGTGCTTTTTAGCATCTGTTTTTAATCCAGTTGTGCTTTGGTTTTTTACAATAGAAAAAAAGGAATTTAAGATGCTGTTGGCAGTTCAAGCCCTGGGAGCTCTTGTATGATTTCAGTCTGGCATGGAGCGAGTTCAGATTGCTTGGCTTCACTCATTCGCTGTCTGGGCTTTTTTCTTCTTATTAACTCCTGTTGTGAACTGCATATGTAGAGAGCTGTTAGAATCATTGTAGCTACATCTCACTGAAAAATCTGGATTTCTGGCTCCTTACCAATTTGCAGCCCAGCTGATTACTACCTTGTACTTCTAATTCCTTGTCTTTCTGGGCAGAAGGGAGTGACTGAGAAAGGAGCATGCAGCAGCTGCTGCTGTGATAACAGGAGAGAAGAATTAAAAACAAAATCCTGTTGCTGTGTTATGGGAAGGAGATTAGGAATAGGAAGGGTGCTGGCCTGTTGTAGAACAGAGAGGTGCTTTCTCCTTATCTCGTGAGAGCCTGCAAGATGGCCAGCATTATCCCTTCTTTGCTGCTTTGTACTTTGCTGAGGGATGTTGGAGGCCACTCGTAGGCTCCACTCTTCTGCGTGGTTCTGTCTCACAAAAGGAGCTACCTTCGCAGATGGGGCTGGACTGCCACATGCAGCATTTCCTTGCTAGAAGTTCTACTTGGTGTTCACAAAAAAGCTCTTCAAAACCCTTATTTTGACCATAAATCATGCAAGCGTAGCCACATTGAGCAGTGGGTAAGAGGAGCCTTAGCATATATACATTTTATGTTTATCTTGTGGTGGTAACTTAGTGGTTAAGATTTATGATTGAGTAGCCCCTTTCCAAGAGTGTTTCTCCCATATAGCATGCTAAAACCAGCATAGCCTGTGGTTCCCACCTGGAGGTGGTAACAGATAGTCTGTGGAGTTAAACTGCTTCTTTAGTGATTAGAGGTTAATTGTAGTTGTTGGTCAGCTAAAAATGGCAAGAGTTTGTCGTATTTGGAGGTCTGAATTTTATGGAAACAAGTCACCCGAGTTCAAATACTCTGAGGAGAAATGTCGCGGTTTTGTCACTAGAGGGCAGGCGTTTGTCAGCACGGCATCAAATAGTGCGACATCACGGGGTTCTGAGCAGGGTTTTAACCTCACTGGAAGCTTTGTGTGTAAAATAGCATGTATTCAACTGCCTAGAGAAGTTATTTGTACAGTAGTGAATATAATATTATTTATTTTAATATAGTGGTTTCATATTTGCCGTTCATATGTATTTGCTAGTGAACTCATTGCTTATTTTTCCCTTTCTGTACCTTTCACTAATCAGGTTTGATTTATGGTAAGGACAGAAGCAGAAAGAAAGAAGTGTGTTTAAAAAGAGGATGAAGTTTGAAGACATTTTATAGTTAACTGATATACAGCTGAGGAAAGTACACAGTGGAGCATGTAAAGTTGCAGTCTCCATCACATTGAAGAAAATACTAACTTACCTGCTAAAGTCTTGTTGTAGTTTTTTGTTTTTCACACTGATATCCACATCAAACACAAATCATTATGTCACACAAAAGAGAGCAAAATACTAGAAATGTAGTACAATTGAAGAGTGAACAGATATTTAGGGATTTTACATGAGAGATGGCTTTATGATGTGTCTTTTCCTTGTAGTTACGATTTTACCCCGATGGACTCCTCTGCAGTGTATGTGCTCAGCAGCATGGCTCGCCAGCGTCGCGCTTCGTTGTCCTGTGGGGGCTCAAACAATCAAGATGCTGAGAGATCAGAATGCAGTAGTAAAAACTGTGCCTCTGCTGCATCATCACATCTTTCCTCCAATCCTTTGTACAGCAAAGCTGGCAAAAGCCACAGCTCAGGGACTGCAAGTACTGTGAGTGCCACTTCTCCAAACAAATGCAAAAGACCAATGAATGCCTTCATGCTTTTTGCCAAAAAATACAGAGTTGAATACACTCAGATGTATCCAGGGAAAGACAACAGGTAATGATACAAACTGTAGTTTTGCTATTACTGGTGAGTTAGAAGAATATCTGTGTCCCGCCTTTAGATTTAAGTAGCCTAAATTTACCATTTGAAATAAAAGGTGTGTTTTAAGAACACGTTTTGAAAGATGTTAATGTAAAGAGTAATTTATGGGTGGACTGTGAATATTTACAGTACTCAGTGAACTTGATACAAGACATTTTTGGCAAACTTACCTTCTGAGAAAATATTTGGGTAAAGCAACTGATACATGTACATGTGTGCACCAGCAGAGGCACAAATACAGAACAGCCTTTGCTTACAGTGATGAGGTGCTCTCTTCGTGTGCTGCAATGGAAAAAAGGGAGTTTCTGGTTCTTCTAATTAAGTCTTGACATATTATTACAAATTGGTCATGAAGTTACAAGCATTTATTTCCAGTCTGTATATCCTGTTGAAGAATGGAGTACTGATAGTTAGGATATATCAAAGATCATAATCCAGACAGGACATTGCCAAATTTTTCTTGCTGTAAAGGCATTCAACAATCTGCTGAAACTTGCAGGAAGAGTTGTATGACTGTGTTTGGGGAACAGGTCTTTGTTTGTTTGTTCTTTTGTTCTTACTCTCTAGCACGTTTGCTTCTAAACATTTATAAAGATTTCCATTACCTATGTTTTAAGTAATATTTGGTGCTAATTGTGCATATGTAAATAGAAACTAAAACACATGAACATGGACTGATCTTAGATTTTTTAATGTATGTAATTTTATAAAAACTGTTACTGTAAAAATTGCATTGTGACATAAAAATTCTAGAACTAAATCTGGTAAAAATTAAAGTTGACAGGGCTTTGAAAGGGTTTTTACTATTTTATAATGTTCTGATAAGGAGGCTGTAACTGGTGCTGAGATATAAAATCCTGCCAGACAAATCCCAGCCAGTCTTGTGTGTCCTGACAATGATGTTCTGTAATGTTTATAGTAAGTTCAATGAAGCAGATCTGCTGCCTTCACATTCATTGCAGCTATCAATGAGAAATGGAACAGAATGTCAGCCAGGAAAGTTTATGATGGTTATATATTTAATTGAAAACGCTGATTTCAAATGGATGCAGTGAACTGGAGCTGCAGCTGCATGGATGTGAAAATTAATTGAATATTTCAGTGAGCAGGTTTACCTTGAAGGGAAGTGATAACAACGTTACAAGTATGGTTCAAAATGCACTGCTCACTGTCCTGCCTGGAAGGCAGTGCATTTGGGTGCAGTTTCGTGGCATCCATAAAACACAGGATGGCAAAAGTAGCATTGGTGGTAATTGATACAGGCATTCAGCTACCGTCACTCCAGTGTTGCTGAGGCATTCATTAATTTAGCGGTTTGGAGGCAACTCTCATGGTTTTTAAATATAAGTTTGTGTCATTTTCAGATTACTGTGTAGGTCTTATAACATAGTAGCCACTTCTGTTCAGTGGAGTTCTTAGGTTTGCTGCAGTTATTTCCTTACGGGGGTAAGAAAGGACAGAACTTGAGGTATTTTGAGTTAGTCTATGCTGAGACAAAGCAGCTCAAAGCATGTCAGCAAGACAGTGAGCTTGTAAACATTCAAAGCACAAGTCAAGAGTCACGTGGTACTTAAAACTGCTGTGGACTGCAAGACTGTGTTTGAAAAACTGGTGTTAGGGCTGCACTTGTTTATTTTCTAGATACTCTTCACTGTAACACTGTAACCGTAGTTGGACTTGGTTGTGTGTTCAGAAATTCTTTGAGTACTGGACCTTCTAGAGATGAGAAAAATCATATTTTTGTTTTGAAATAAAAAGATTTCATGGTGCATTTTTATTTGGAAATGCAGTGGCTTTTACAGCAGACCTGCTTTCTCTGGGTCACCGTGTTCCTTCCTGAGGGTGTGAGTGATCCAGCACAAGCTGGTGACCCAGAGCAGACAGGTTTCCTTTGATATGCCTCTGGATACTGTCAAAAGATGAAAACTCTGCTAATTAAACTGGGTGTATTTGCTTCTGATGACAGACCAAAGATACTGGTTCTCAGTCTGGATAGAAAACCAGAAATTCTGTTGCCAAAGAGGCTGTGCCACTGAGTTTGATGGCAATGGGATGTGGTGTCCCCTGGAGGAGTTTGTTCTAAGGAGTCACCAGAGCACATGACAGCACAGGCTCAAGGGCTGTCCGGGCACTTTGGGATGTGGTCCCTGAGTGCTCTGCAGCTTGTGGAAACCTGAACGGCACCACACGGCCTTGCAGGATTCAAATCCAGTTTTTTGCTGTGGTGCAGAACAGCCTTCAGGATTGCTCCATGTGCTATATTATGGAAATGGTAGATGACACTCTATTTGTCTTGATTCAGTTTGAATATCTTTGCTGCCAGCAAGGAACTTAGTAATAGGAGAAGGAAAAGGACTTAGTTGTGTCCACCTTCTTCTTAGAGCCAGTCACAGAACTCTCACTGCTGTAATCTGAAGCCAAAGTGTACAAACTACTTGGTAGCTTTAATAGTCATTGATAAAAGAGCTGTTGTTTAGAGATTTTCATTCAGCTAAAAGACGGAGTTGAAGCTTTAATGGGATATTGATCCAACATTTGGGAATGCAGTTAAGCAATATGGCAGGATAGTACAGGGAAATGTTGTCAAAAGACCTAGAGTTTATAAGGAAAGGAATTAATTCAGCTTCTGGAAATGGTGATAGATGTGTTAGAAAAAATGGTTCCCTTTGCACAGGAATGGGAACTTATCAGTATGGTCCATCCAGGATGGATTAAAGGTGGAGGAAGCTACAGATATTGATTAAATAGACATGGGGACTTGCAGTTAATCAGATATTTGGCTGAGGTCGTATTCAGTTCATTGCTCTAATTATTAGAGAACATATTTTCAGCAAATCTGTCATATGATCTTCTAGTATGAAAGTAGAGCAAAACAAATGTGAGTTACCATTTGGTGGTGGTTTTTTTAACATCTCTATTTTGTTGGTTTATGCCAGTTGCTGCGTATTCAAATGTACACCCTTTGAAATGTTAAAATGTGCATTGACCCATGCTCAGCTAACAGAGAAGTCTCAGCTGTTTAACAAATAAAAGGACTATGAGAAGATAATCACAAATATGATAATTAAAAATTTTAAGATACAGTTGATTTCTTCCTTGTGTGTTATTTCCACATTTAACTCACATCTTCTTTAAAGTGCTCAGATAAAAAACAAAAAAAAAATTGCGGTATTTCTTAGCACTGTCCTGACTGTACTGTAAACATTTATCTTGCAGAGCCATAAGTGTGATACTTGGCGACAGGTGGAAGAAAATGAAAAATGAGGAAAGAAGGATGTACACACTAGAAGCCAAGGCCTTGGCAGAGGAGCAGAAGCGTTTAAATCCTGACTGTTGGAAAAGAAAACGAACAAATTCTGTATGTTTGTGAAGCAGTCTTTCATTATGCAGTTACATGTGTTCAGATGGGTGGCTACGTTTTGTTCAGAATAAGCTGCTTTCTTAGTAGCCAAAACCTTCATTTACTCAACCCTGTGTTGTGCAACCTGCTTTTGGCAGTTTGGCAGGAGATGGATCAGGAGAGGGTCTGTCTGAATATTTTATGAGAGTTCTGTGAATTCTCTTGTACTGAAAGTTAGTGTGCTTGTGAAATGCAAAGGAAGGGCACATGGTCTTTTGCTTTGAAATGAGTTTATAAGGTTGTACCTAAACCTTTTTTCTTCCATAAAAGCTTTTTCTTTACATTTTTCTATTTTTCTTACTGATAATTTATATCAGCATATATGAAGATATTAAAAGGAGCAAAATAATTTTTCCCTGTGAATCCCTTTTATTTATTACTCTATTCAGTTGTAAAATAAATACAGTAGATGACACTACTTCTGTAGGGAAATAAATTGTTTTCCACTTTTTAGAAAGCCATCAATCTAAGAGTCTGCAGCAATGTATTAGTAGGTGGTGGATGTATTAAGAAAGAGAAGGGCTGTCAAGCTGAAGCATCAGGTAAAGCGAACATCAAAAAAAAGGAGATTCTGCTTGTTCAACTAGAAGAGTAGGTTGGAAGGAAAAATCCACTGAGGTGCACAGAGTGCTTGAAAAGTTCTTCCATTTTATGCCTGGGTAGGAGCTTGAAGTGTGGTGTGGACTTCATTTACATGGTTGGTGAAACCATCCATCCGTGTGGTGTAAGATTTCATCCTCAAGTTACCCCTTTCCTTTGATGTGTAAATAAGGCTTCTTTCTCAAGAGCATATGCAAGTGTTGCCTTAAGACTGAGTGAGAAATGCTCCAGCACTGAGTTGCTTCTTTCTGTTGCACATACTTTGTGCAGTTTCCAGTTCCTTGTTGCAGAAGGTTCCACCAAATCCCAGCTGCTAGGAACAAGCTGTTTTTCTGTTCACTGCGTTCTATTTTAATCAACAGCGACAGCTTCTGTTAGATTTCCTTGTGAGTTTAGTTAAAATAGTATTATTTATTTATTCTGCTCTTACACTACTGCAGTTTTGGGCTTTGGATGGTGAGATCACAGGCTCACCTGTGAGTTTCGAGCAACTCAGAGGCATGTTTGTGTGTAGCTGTGTAGTGATGGGTTGGCCTCAGTAAGGCTTTCTTACCCTGCTTTGTAGTGGGATTTTCCTTGTCCTGACAGTCTTCAGGCCAACAGAACAGGATCTGTAGAACCTGTTCCCTCAGTGTTACAGCAGGAAATACCCTTTATAATTGTTTTAGTTCAGTTCACTGAACTGTTAGCAGTCTGGTAACCTTACTCAGTAATGACAGTGGGCTCCAGGCTGTGACAGAGAAGTTGTGATGGTCTTTTGATGATCAGGGAATAAAACTGTCTGCTTTGGCCTTTTTGTTTTCTTCTGAATAACTGACCAATCATTAGATCTACTTGTGGCTTTCAAAACAAGTGTTTGCTGCCCCTTTGCTTGGTAATTGCTAACCTGGTTTTCTCTTCTCTTTTCTCAGGGCTCACAACAGCATTAAGCCAGAATTTTCCTGTTAACTCTCTATATACAAAATGGCTGTTGCTTGATGGCAAGAAGATGCAAGAAGGTCTTACTATTTGTTGTGACTATGTGTGACCATAAAATACTGGCACCATCATGGAAATGATCTGAGTGCAGATTTGCTTTTTACAATAGAACATTAAGTAAGCTAAAAACTATCAGCATTTTAAACCAAATTGCCTTATTTTTCTTCCAAACTTCATTATGTATCAGGTAATATAGGCTTGAAAATGGATATCCTGTGGTGCTAAAGTACTTTAGAAAGAGGAGAAGGAGATATGTATAAATGTTTATTTTTAAAAGAAAATGTACAAAAAGGGGAATTTTAAAATATGTAACAGCTGTTTATATACATTGATTCTTATTGCTGATTAATATGTATTGCACAACTGTATTATTAATTGCAATTCTGGGGCCTGGGATTTTCTGAAATGGCAAAGTGTATTATCAGCTTCCAGCTTCCCAGCATGCCCTGCTGCCAGCAAGTTACCAGAACATGTGGGAATGGAGAGCCTGGTGTGATGTAGCAAGGGAGCTGCTGCTTGGGATGCTACTTAGTAAACTTGTATCCACAAGGGAGATATTTTTGCATCAGCTGGCACTAGTGAGAGCTGTCATTTCATGGTGGAAACAATGGCCCGGGACAGGATGAAACGAATAAATAGCGTTATCTCAAGAAAAGTGGTGCTGTTGATATCATCACCATCATAGTTATAACTCTGTGTTTTGTCTTTGCCACATATTCTACAATATTTTATTTTGCCATAAGACATCTTTATGGTGGGGGCAAACTTTGCACTTAACTATATGTGCAACACTTGCACTTTACTTTTTTTTCTTCTCCAACTGTCTAAAATTAGAGCAGCTGCGTTAGGATTACAATTGCTTCTGCTGTGAACATTTACAATCATGGCTTTTCCTGTACTAAACAGCTGTGCGTTGGTTTTTTTTAAGAATCACAACTGTAAATTTCAGTTTATGACACGTCTACATGATGTTGCCCCTAAGATTTTTGCACACTATATTCTTGTATATTATTTCAAATAAATTCATTAAAATTTGGTGTTGCGTATTCTGTAAAATGAAGAAGACTAATCACGAAGTCAGCCTTGCAGCAATGAACACGTTCTGCATGGAAGTCTTTACATGAACCCATCCAAAGTATATTTTAATGCTTTGTCATTAGGAAACTAGTGAAGAATTTCAAATACTGTTTTCAGGATTGGATAGTCAATGTTCTTTATTACAGTTTAAGCAAAAAGAGTTGAAATCAATATAAATTCTTTCTAAGCAAATAGCAGTGCAACAGAGAATCATTTAGGTTAGTTATAAATATTTTTCCTTGTGTTAAAATTAGTCAGATGGAAACTGATGATTCAAACATTTCAAAAGTACAATTTTCTGAATACAGCTGAAATGTATTCAGCTGTTTAAAACCATACTTGTAGGAAAAGAGCTGCTTCCTTATTTGAGATATTCAGCAATTACACTGTAATATTTGAGTTCTAATTTTATACTTTTCTAAATTCAAAAGGAATGCTTAAGAATGTTAAGTGTTAAGTTACAGCACATAAAAGTTGTACAATTTCCTTATAATATGTCTGTATAAGTAAGTTCCTGTAATGTGAACATAAAGCAAGAAGACAGAAGTTTCAGACATGAAGTAGGAAAATGTTTCATTGTCGAGCTGATGTACTTGGGGATAATTTACATGAACAGTAAATACAGATGTGGCACCAAAGCCCCTAGCTCTGTTACCGTCCACTCCGTGGTGTGAGAGCGTTGTCCAGCTCTGTTCACTGAAGGGTTGACATGGCTTTCTGCAGCAGCTGAACCATTATGGGATAGACTGGTGCAAACTCCTTTCCCTCTCTTGTTCTCACTGATTGAACATAAGCTTCCAGTGCACCACTTAAAAAAAAAAAAAAAGTAAAGTGGCGAAAGCAATTAAGTACTATAAATTCAGGATCTGCAACTGAAATTAATTGCCTTCTTCCCTCCTGCAAAATTTTCCTCAGATGGTCCTACTTGTCTGGGGAAGGAAGTGAGCAAGGGAGGCCTTGTAAAGCTCTGCATAATTGTTTCATGATCTTTCTCTCCTTTCTTGCATGTTTTGAGGAGCAAACAACATTTAAATAAGCAGCAGCATGTTGCAGATGGCTTGAAATGACAGCTCTGACGCACAGACTCGGGCTCAGTGCTGCACTGGTAACCTTTAGAAAGGGAGAGAATAATCTCCAGCTGCTGCAGACGCTGAGAGTGCAACTTCCAGCATGAAAACTGGGGCACTGGTGAACACCCGCCATGCCCTGAAGCGATTCCTGGCACAGCCTTTTGAACTCCCGCCGTCCTCGGAAATGCATGCTAACTCCAGACAGGGCTTGGGCAAGGCATGGCCTGGCTCTCTTACACATTGTCACAGGATGTCACACATAGAGTCATCGTGTGTGAACTGCACAAATAAAACATGGCAAAGCTAAAAGGGGCAACTGTGGTGACGTACTTGTCTGTACGTAATTTAACTTGCTTTACAACACAGGGTCACCTTTTAGCCAACATTCTAGTACACAGTATTGGTGAGTGACAGCATATTTGTAAAACAAACACTGTAAGTGCTCATCTGTTGAGATTCCAACTTACTAATTCATTAAGTAGGCCAAGCTAGTGTTGTCACACTTAAATATAGCTTTGAATTTAATTTTCTTCTCCTTTTCTGCTTCTATTTCTTCATGTAACTGATACAATCATCGCGGAGTTTCCTTCTAAAACTCATTTATATTTGTGCTATTTACAGCAAAACTGTGACATTAAGAAAATGCACAAACAACAGACCCCATTTCAAGTGGAGACGAATAACAGCTCCTGGTGCCTGGCCATTCCTCTTCTAATACAGACTGTTACCACAGCCCTTCCCAGCACTGCCCAGCACCATCCCAAGGGCAGTTGCTCCTGTCGCGAATGCTGTCACTGAGCAGGGAGTGGTCCTGGGTTTTGTCTCCCACATTCCTTTCTGGAAGTGCAGGATGCACCAGCACAGCTGCTCTGCCATTGAGGGAGCCTGCTGGCTTTTAGCAACATGGCAAGAACATTCCCAGTCCCACTGGGAGAAGGCAGATGTCATGCACATCTGGTGAAGGGGGGCATGGGGGTCAAGGGAGATGGTAACACAGAGCAACCGCAATGTTGTGCCTATAAATACACACCCCCTGCTGTGGGATGGTGGGCTGTGGAGGCAGAGCTGTATTTTTGTTTGCTGCTCCTTCCAACAAACAAGTCTTTGGTGGAACCCTGCATTCCTGCACAAAGAGTTCATGGACCTGAGGCAGCGCTGCTCCCTGGTACGTGCCTGCTGGCAGCTGGCAGCGATAGGCAGTAGGCAGTGAATCAAGCAAGGCTTAAGGAAAGCAAAAGTACTGAAGAGTGAGGTTCAGCCCATGTTTCACACACACAGGTTCCTCCTGGAGTAAGATGGTAAGAGAGGAGCAGCCAAGATCCCCATGTGATGCTGCAGCTCCAGGAAGCCTCAGATGAGCCCACCAAACCTGACAAATTGGAAGAGATGGTAGGAAGACGCAGGGTCGCAATACACTTGGGTGCCTGTGAGTAAAGCTGCTGCTACATCAGCAAGGGCTTGGCCCTTCCTCAATGACTCAAACTCATCCGTGTCAGAGTGTCGCTGGGAATTTCCAGCAAAGTTCATTTATCAGCAAGTGGAAGATGCTCCTGAGGCCAAGAGCCTGTGCTCAGTTCGCTGGAGAGATGAGTCTGAGCTCTGGGTTCCAAGAAGCCACTGACAGCAGTGACAGCCCAGCCCCACGAGCTGCTCCTGGGGCTGCTCCCGCTCCTGCCAGCATTTCCCATGCCCAGAGACGCCGGCGCGGATCCGTCAGCCTCGCTGCCAGCGCGCACCAGGAGGAGCTGGCTGTCCCCACGTGCAGTCCCTGCTAATGGAGTTTGACAGGGAGAGAGTGAAGCGTGCAATTGTGCAACCAAAGAACCTGAGGCAGCTTCACTTCTGAGCACAAGATGGGAATGAAACAGCACAGGCACGAGGTGATTCCCACCACAGCTCCTGATGTCCCTATGCAGCATCCAGACTTCACAGTCCCTCTTTGCTGAAGCTCACGGTATATTGTCTGAGACTGGGAGGACACAAAAGAAGGATGGACTGGATTATTGGAGAGTTGAGAGGCTTCAGAAAAATAAAGTTACTGAGCACAGAAACAGTTCCTCATGTTGGCCTTAGTGCACTTGAGAGCTCTTCAGTTTTGATAACAACTTACTCGTGAGCTACTGCTGAGGGGTCCACACCAGGCACCAAAACACTTTGAGGAGTCACTTTGAATTTTTTGTACAGCAACAAGCAGCAACAGAGAAGCAATCCCTTGTTACAGGCAGAAAGGCAGGGAAAGAATATTTATTTTATCTAGCTAAAGTAAAGCTGATCTTTTGCACCTGGTCAGTTCCCTGAAAACCTTCAGCCTGCTCGTTCCCAATGGTACCTGGGGAGCAGCACAGGGTCTACAGGGAAACTTAGAGGCAACTAAAAAACTGCTTGCTGCAGCCACAAAGTGCTTTGGGTGCAGCTCACTTCACTCCCAGCAAAGGCCATCAGCATCATGAACTGCAGAGAGATTAGGCACATTCACAGGTTTATTTCAAATCCCAAGATTTAGAGAGAAGAAGTGAGACTGAGGGAATGGGACAGCATGAAACTGTGCTTTTTAGATAAACTGGCCTCTTGTGGCAATGAGGGGCCAGCATGTGATGAGCAGACTGAGCAGCAGGTGGGAGATACAGGCAGGGAAGGCTCAAGGATGACATCAAGGATGCCATCCTGATGAGGGGAGATGCTTCAGAAGAGTCAGAAGTGTCTCACATTTCCAGTCAGGTGAGCACTCAAATGCTCTGGTCAGCAGTAATTGTTAGACATGTTAGATGTTAGTTACCTGCTACAAGGAATAGTCCCTTGTATTAAAAAGACAGTTGAGAAACTCCTGTGACAGTTTTCTTACTGTAACTGTCATTCATCTTGCTAAATCTCTCGCCTTCCACTCAGCAGTGGCCCTGTCTTTTCCTTTCTATACACTCCTCAAAGTTTGTTGGGCTCAAATAGTTTTCTGAAGTCATCAAAAGCTGAAAATAGAAAAAAAACATATTGACCTGCTTAACTTAGAAAACTCTAACACCTCTTGGTGAAGTTGTGGGTTGGCATCATTATCCAGATGGTAACACTGCTATCCCTTAACTGACTTATCTCCTTGCTTTGAAAAAGCCCTTGAAAAAGATTACAGAGATAACCAGATAGATGAAAGGGAGAAGCTTTACCCTAAAAACAGCACCCAAAACCACTCAATGTGAGCCCTTGATAATCCTTTGCCAGACTGTTATTCCCATCAGATCAAACAAGATGGAATGAGATTTAGGCTATGCTAAGTGCCATACACCAGTATTACAGTCCCATTGTCACACCTTCTATCAGCTTTTATCTTTTTTCCTTCTCTCCTGCCCCAAAAGAATCTGATTTAACTGGCAAAACCAACTCCATCAGTGGCAGCTAAAATGAGTTTTGCAGGTCCCTCCTGCTGCACTTGCTCTTTTACTATGGCTTTGCTTGCATTGTTTCAAAAAGATGGAGTCAAAGTTCACCAATATGACCAACCTGAGAGCACCTTAACTCTCTTACCCACTCCAGAGACAACCAGTAATATCAATACTGTAAGGTGAATCTCAGGCATTTTTCTAAAACAGACCTTGTACAGCTTTATGCTGAACAATGAAAACAAAAGCTTTCTGAATACTCCAACTGCATTCACTATTTTCCTGCATCCCACACTTGTATCTCCAGTAGAAGTATTTAAACAGTCTGAAGCTGAATGGTAAAAAGCCATTCAAAATCAGTAACTTCACCTGAAACACTGAAAGAACAGGGTTTCTGGTAAAGCAAACTGGCCTAGAGAACTCCCTGCTCCCTGTGCCCACCCAGGGAAGGCCGGGAGCCTGCTCCCACATGGGCAGGAGTGGGAAAGCAGCCAAGGGGAGGACGAAAAGCTGCTGCAGTTGCTAAAGGCTGGGAGCGAAGAGGCAGCCACAGTCACCTGGAGCTCCACACCCTACCAGGTGACAAGAGAATTATGGTCAGGCTCAGGAAACTCTTTTGCATTGCTGCCTGTGGGAATGACACCATGGTGGCAGGCCAGGAGGTCTGTCGACCCTGTTAGGAACAACATTCCTGGTAAGGAAAGGTCCAGGTAGTAAAATGGCACAAATGATGAATCCAGGGAAAAAGGTTGTTTGGTGTCCAGAGAATAAGGGTGAGGTTGCTCCAGAGTGAGAGGGAGGAATGGGCTAGAAGAAGTAACTGAAAGCACCAATGGACAGAGAGTAGACATGGTTCCAGAAGTTCATTTGGGATGGGAATTTTGTTTTGCTGAAGAAAGTCAACAAGTCTTCAGGGTGGGATTTTGGGACTGCAACATACAGAAATATGGGCAGTGCAGGAAGTTGCTTGTGGCAAAGCAAGATGGTTGCTGCTGCACGTAGCGGGACTTCAGTGCAGGCTGCCTGAGCCGGGCAAATTGGAACATCACTGGAGCTGCTGGGAAGCCACCTGACTCTAATTTGGGGAGATAAATCAGTTCAGAGGCTTTGTTAACACTTGAAATGCAGGATTTACCATGATATTTTGGTAAACTTTAGCAGTCCTAGATCAAATGAGCTTTTGTAAACTATGCTGGCAGTACAGGACTCAATTCAGATGCACCAGTTTACCATTAAAATCTTGTCTTTAAAAAGGCAGACTCACTCCTGTTGAGGACACTGTAAAAACACTAGTGCTAAAGTAGCTGTGGAAAAATAAACAGTGCTATGGGTGAAAGCAGTATCATCAAGTCTCCAGCACAGAGGAGATCACAGCTGTTGTCATACAAAACGATGTAATATATAGTTATATTATTGTTGTTTAACATGGTAGAAACCCTGTTTATGTAATATACAAAACATACTCTTGAAGGGATTAGACTAAATAATGCCCTAAATTCAGCATCTTCTAGTCTAATAAAGGACATAAAACCTGTTCAGCAATCTGTTTCTATTTTAAAAGACAAGCTATGGTATACATTACAAATATTGTTTGTAAAAGAGAGCTATGGAAGGAGGGTTGGTGGGATGTTCTGCATATATTAATGCTTCATTAAAAATGCCATAAGAAGTAAGGAAAAAAAAAAGCCCTAAGTTTAAGATGCCCTCCCACATAAGGAAAAGGATTTTAAAGCACTTATTAAACTACTTCACTTGCATGAGCAAAACCATGAGCTTTCTTGGAAATCAGGACAAGCTGATTATATAAGACCCTGATAGTTCTTCTTTAAAATGTTATTTCAACCCATGAAGATTTATATCTAGAGTTAAAATGGAAAAAAAAAGTATGATTTGAGTTGTGGTTCTTAAGAAATCTTAATGCGCATCATTTAGAATTACTCTAATTAATTTTATATGGAATTGTGAATCCTGGGCTCTGCCTTGGTCAAATAGAGTCGGATTTACATTGTAAGCTTCAGAAGAGGCAGGGATCATCTTTCTGCTCAGCAGTGGGGCTGCACCCTGTGCACTCCTGTCCCAATCAATCAGCAGGGCAGCTGGAAGACTCTGCGGCCAGACTTTTCTTTAGTACTTTGTTAAAAGTCTGTTTGCTCTGCAAACTTTAGGGCAAAAGAGAAAATGGAAAATCTGCTGTGTAAGAGCACATCTGTCTGACACCAGGTCTATTAAATCCAGTGCTGTAAAAATTACTGTAAAACCGAACAGTAAAATCTCCAACGGCATCACCTGTAGGGCAACAGAGGGGCAGGAGACATCTCCGGTTATTCCAGACCGTAAATGAAGAGATCAAAGGGCCCGCCCGCTGGCAGAGACGCCTGAGCGGCACCGAGCGCTGCGCTCGTTCCCCTGCAGCAGAGGCAGCGCTGACCCGGCGCGGCTCCGCTGCTCCGAGCAAAGCTGCTGGGTCTGTGCCCAGCCAGACTGAGCCCAGTGCACAGATGGGGCTTTCACGGTGGTCCCCGAGCTGCCATTTGTCCCTGCCCCGGGCAGGTGAGTGGTCAGAGCCACTCCCCAGCTCAGTACAGCAGCTCGTTATGGAAATGAACACTTCACTGGGCCTGGCTTTCAACTCTGCTTCAGCAAAGGGGAGCTTGAATAAAGGGAGTTCACGCACAGTCTAATGGTAAAGGTAAGAATTTGGCCCTTGAAAGGATGAACTGTTCTTCAGGCCGGCTCAAATCCTGTCATGTCTAATAAGGTTTCTTTTATGGAAGAAAAGTTCAGTTTTCGAGTTTAATTTAAAAAGAAAAAGAAAAAAAATTGCCCTGGCCACTTAAAGAAGTGCTCCTTTCAACACAATCCCTGCTCAGCAAGGACACCTGCAGCAGGGTCATCTCACCTAACTTTAAATGTCTGCAGGGCAGCTGGCTGCCTGAGAGAGCTCCTGTGTCCCAGCCCACACTCCATTGACTGAACAAAGAAAATGGGAGCTTTCAGGACGCAATGCAACTGACCTATTTTAGGTACCTGCTTCAGGATGAGACGAATCAGCCCCAGCAGTGCCTGTTTCTCTCTGTTGACTATAAAGGGAGTCAGGCAAATATACCTCTGGCCAGGTAAATACCATCTCTTGTGCTGAATACAAGCAGAAAGAAATGCACAAAAATGCTCAGAATGGGACTAATTCATACCATTCACACCATGTTGCAAGTGAAGCATTTAAGACCTACAGAGTGGAAGAAGAACTCCAATTAGCTTTAATATGAAGCTAGAAGGATTCTGGTAACACAAGGAAATTAATATCTAGGCAGCAGGTCCCTAGAGCAATTCTACAGTTGTTACAAAGGGAAGTTGCAGAAAATTACCATTTGCAAGGTTGCAGCAAACAAAGATATTATTTTGATGTAGGCCTGTGCAGGGATCGGAAGGCTCCAAATATCCAAAGTTCAACTTGCACAGCTGAACGACTACAGGTGAAAAAAGCCTGAAGAGGGTGACTGATAAAAGAGCAAGATGCCTGTAGTTCAACTTAGGTTCATATGAGACACGAAGAGCAGGCTCAGAAATCTTCCAATGGAGTATTAAAGAAAATATGAGTGATTCACGGTCATACTAGTGACTGATGTCTGCTTGCCTGCCTTACAAATGGATAACCAGCCACGCAAAATGAATAAAGGATTCAATGAAAGGATTGAAAGGAAAACTTAAGTATTCCAGCTTCACTACTTGGTCTAATGGGTGACACTGTCTCAGTCTAAAAGCCTCATCCCAAGGTTTGTCCCTTACTACCTCCATGGTTAGAACAATTTATCAGTGTCTGAACATGACCACCAGCAAACCCATTAACTGAATCAGTCTGGATGAAATGTAATTGCAAGCAAAGACAAAAATCTGTTGTAGTTTAAGGATGGCATTTTCGAATTTGTGAAAAGAAATTGAAGAGAACAAAATCCCACCAGTTCTCAAATGATTTGCATTCTTGGCTTTCCCTACTGTATCTGAGATTCAACACTGCCAGTGTTGCCAGTACTATCAGGACAGAAATTACCATGAAAATATCCATAGCTAATTACATATACAGCTCTGTCAGCCCTGTACCTATTACCCATGCCCCTGTAATTCAGTGTCATGGCTTGAGATTCAAGAAAAGCTAGTTTTGTAGACAAAATAGACTAATCACATGTATGATTTTCAAAAAATACAAATATGAAGAGACAGTTTGTATTTTAGTATTTCAGAAATAAATCCTAGTAGCATCTACTGGTGATCAACTAGTATTTCCTTAACTTGCCCAATCACTGCATGGGACTGTGTGGTGCTATCAGCTTCAGGAAGTGTAAATATTTATAGCAGACTCCTCTTGGCTGCTTTAGAAGTGTGGACAGAAAACAGTTGACTTTCTGAGGCACAATCACTGTTGGCTGGAACATAAAAGTCAGCTTTTATCACTCCAGCAAAAGCTGGCAACATCCATGCATGGAAGTTCAAGGACAGAGCTGGCTCCCAGGCCAGGTGGAGCCCGGTGCAGCTACGTGTGACAGCCTTTCCCAGGTCACTGGTGCGGGTGACACCAAGGTCACTGAGAAGACGGCTGGAAAATTTAGGGCGTTAGGAGCCAAATGATCATCTGAGCCTTGAGTCCTGAGGATCCCCAGGCTGGCTTTGTCATGTTCATACAACTCATCTGCTCTCTCTAACATAGTTCAAAACTTTGCTTGTTTTGAAAAACAAGACTCTTTATAACTTTTCCTAACATCTTAAGATGCAAAGTAGTATTTAACTATAAAGTCATCTACCCTAGCAAGATTTTAAAATTCTGATGTAATTATTACTTCCTAAAGATCATGGGCTGATTTCCTGAAGAATAACATTCCAGCTGTGTAACAAGGGTCTTCCAGTTTTATATTTCTATCTACATTTACATTGGTTAAGCTTTCAGTGCTTCTCTTTCCTGATACAGAAGACAGGACAGCTGCACCTTTGAATTTCCAACAGTTAAGAGAGAGAGGCAGTTCTGCAAAAACTCATTACTGATTTAAACCATCATTGTGCATGGTTTAGTTCCTTTACAAGAAGATTGTGTGCTCCTTCCAAAGGCACTGGAGAGTTTGAGTACAGAGGGTGGAGGGGAGAGTTCAGTTTATTTTTCCTGCCACTTTGCAACTCATCCCATGAGTGGAGAGAAGGTAATGGTATTTATGATACATCTCCTGAGGCACATTTTTTTTTACTTTTCAAGAGTCCTAGTGTGCACCTAAGTTACTGCTCCATTATCATATATGTAGAGAAGAAAGAAGTATGATTTTTACCGTATGAGAGCAAGCCTGTCTTTTTCAGATGGATGATCATCGAGCCACTGGGAGTAGCGGGCAATGGACCACTCAGCCCTCTGATACAGAGAAACACAAACACCAATTACACAGAATGCAAAAAAGGAAACAGACACATCAATTTCAGAATCAAAGAACCTAAGTGAAAGTCACATGAGGCCCTCTTAATACTGCAGTGATGCAGAATGAGTTAAGGAATCAAAGACAATTAACAGGAATAGCCCACTATGTTATTTGGGAGCTCAGAGGTGATCTCCTACATCAGCTGTTGGCTCATTTCTGACAGAGGTTTTTATCTAGATTTCCTGCACCTTACAAGAGTAGGATCCAGGCAATTTGCAGTCTGGGGAAAGATCTGCAACTTCTACTATGAGCTGACAGAATAGTAAAGAATTGAGAGTCTGTTTAATATCAGGTTATCATATCCCTACTATTAATGAATCAATTAAATTAATTAATTAAATTAGTAAGCCAATTACCATAATACCTTTGCCACAATAAAAACAAAACCAACAAATTGCATAAAATATGCACTTGAATAATTTTTAACTACAACAGCTAGGGCAAACTACAATGCTCATTCCACCTTAAGACACCTGAAAAGAAAAGACAGGTTGATCTTATTACCTGGAAGGGTGATTTTAGTTCTGGTGGTGCTCTCGTAAATAAGAACTGAAGAATAATGCTGAATGGAATAACCTCTCCCAGAGCTGGGCTACTGGCAATATGCTCACTGGTCTGGAACAGCAGTGGTCTGGAAAAATGTAACAATATACTCATGAAATGAAGAAAAAGCTTATCTTATGCATTAGAAAAGTGCCTCTATGTGGTGGCAATATTGCGTTAGAATAGAATCATCTAATTTTTTGCTACTACTCTGCATCTTGGGTTTCCAACATAGGTCCAGTTTGCAAAAATCTACAGCAGTTGCCTATTGTAATTAAACAACACAGGCCTGTAAATTTTATATTTCAGTGAAAACATTTAAGGTAACTATAGAACTCGCTGTCATACAAAAGATGTACTGAAAGCAACACAAAAAAGTACAATTTGGCCGACATTTGCATGACAAAGATTGTTAAATCAGAGTTATACTCTGCATAAAATTTAAAAGAACTTTAATCTATTTCTAATTTGCAGGTGGGTGTTGCCAGAAAAGCTCTCAGTTCAATCAGAACTAACACGAGGTAATACATCAGTTTTGAAATACAGTTTAGTCATACTGTGACTGCAACTTACCTGAATGACCTCAGCTGTCTGTAAGATTTTCCTAAGTCAGAGACTCGCCGACATAGCGGTGCTACTGCTAACTCCATCTACAAAAACAAACAGCTCCATTTGAATTAGATTCTCCCAAAACATAACACCTGGTATTGAAGTAGCCTGTCTTTAAGCAATAATCCAAACTCGCAGAGTAAGTCAGTGATTTCTCTCTGGTGGCTGAATTAAGACAAGAAGCTGTCTTTTCCTTTCACACTATGTCGCCCAAGCCAAGACTTCTCCCTTATTCTTGGCAACACAATAAGCATTTCGTGACAAATGAGAGAGACAGCCTGTGGGTCACAACAGAAGGGGCCTCATGAGCTTTCTGAGACTAAAGCTTTGTTTCTTGCAGCAGGTTTATTTTGTTGGTGATGAGTTTCCTGATGACGCATTTATGTCAATACCCCAAAAATCTGACCACAGCCTGGGAAGAAAGCAAATCTAGGCAGGTCTCCACAAACCACTGCTAAAGCAGTAAAACTGTGGATACATTTCAGCTGGGCACCCTTTCCTTTGGTGAAAGACAAGGTTAAAATGAGTCCTTCCTGAACAGTGGGTCCCAAATTTTAGGGCACAAAACCTATGCAGATTAGATAGGAGTCAGCTGTGATCTATTGCCAAAGGGTCTTATGGAATCATGGGCAAAAGGAAAAGCATTATTTTCATACTTATTTTCATACTGCTGGGTTTCTGAGTTACAGCAGCCATCTTTAAAAACAAGCAAGCTCAAAACACTTTCTGTTGTTTAAGCATGGGAGTTCCGCTTTTTTGAAGAAGAGCCAGGCTCCACTTGGGTTTTTACATCTAAATCCTGTCACAGACTCTTCAATAACAGTGACGACACAGAAGTGAGAAAGAACAATTTCCCCTCTGGATCTGAGACTGAACATGAACATTACACAGCAAAGTTTCAGTTAATGTGCACACCAATACAAACACCACCACTTGAAAAACCCCACAGGTAATTTTACTCAGACATGGATTAAGTCTTTTTTTTTTTGCATTCCTGAAGTGTCAGTCAAATGAGGGATCAAGCTTTACTCTCCAAGTACATTTTTTAAAATCTCCAACTTGAAAGACTATTCAGACTTTGATTTACACATAACACACAATTAAAATAAGTTTCAAAGGATGTCAGCTAAAGTAAGTAGCAAGATCAAAACCACCATACAATGAGTTTCCCATTTAAGTAATATTGCTGAACAAGTTTCAAAGTGTTTGTGATATGACACTATTTACAGTTAGGTCTTTAATACTACTATATTATTCTTTCCAGCTGCAGCTTTTCCTCAGAGCTGGCTGCTGGGCCACCAGCTTCACCAAGAGCACATAACTATGCTGGGGTTCCAGCATGAACAAGAAACATGGTGCAGTGAACTACGATGCCATAGTTTATCTAAACCCAGAAGAACTTAAATTAGTGAATAATGCAAATCAAGGCCATATTAGGCCATTTAGGCATCAAGGCCATTTAGGCATCCCTCTTAAAAGCAGGTGGCAGGATGGGAGTCATCTCACTTACTTCTCAGCATCTACAGGTTCTCTTCATAGGCAGTGGAGAGAAACAGCCACTCTTGGGGGGCAATGCACCTTTCCCCAAGGTAGACACTTAAAATAGGTCAGGCAGATCATGTTTGTAGGAGTAACCCCCTACACAACACTCAGGCAAAGGTGGGAAAGCCACAGGACCCAACCCAAGCTTCCCCTGCAGACCAGGAGAGGTGGGTGCCTCTGGAAAGCAATGGAGAATGTCCCACAGAGCTTTCCTATGGGCAGTGCACAGCCACTGCCCGAGCCCAAGGACCCTGGAGTACATGCCCACATCAGGCACTTCCAGGCCAGTTGAAATCTGCATTTTATGCAGATTTCACTCACAGGAGAAGAAAGTGAATAAAAATCCAGGAAGTGGGAATAAGGGAATAAGGCCCTGACTTCCTCTTGCCTGCTGCCCTTTTGGTCCCTAAATCTTCGGGCTATGAAATGGCCCCTCTCTACACCCTGAGGATGAGGTCACCTCTCCTGCATGCAGGTGGGAAGTCAATGTCCCTGTGGCTCAGGAGCCACCAGCTGCTGTGCTGTGTTGAATCTGCTGGCACAAGGGAGTGAGGGCATGCTCCCAGGAAAGGCAGGCTCTGCAGGGAACTGCTGCAGGGAGGTGCTCCAACTCCAAGCTGCAGTGAAGCTTACAGCAAGTTCAGCATGTTGTCCCCCCAGGTCCCCCAGGAGCACAGACGGGAGCCAAGAGGCCGGTCTGCCACACAGGATCAGGAGCAAGCAGCCAAAAAGAGAAGCTAACTAAGTATGCTTTGCTGCATCATGGTACAAGAACCCTGCAGATCCTGAAAAACAAATGGGAGCAAGACTCTGATTTCTCCAGAGCTTCTTTTCAGGCATCAATATTGGCTGGGGGCAGCTGGAAGCAACTGCTATCCTGCAGGAGCTGGTGTCCCAGCTCTGGTGGGAGCTGTGGGCTTGTAGCTGTGAGGGACCAGGGAGAAGATAATTCCTTTAGGTTCTTTAGAGACTTTGATAACAGGCAACAAACTGCCAGTCTGACTTGTGGAAACAGAGATGTGTGGATAAAACGGTACTCATGAGGGGGAAGAAATAACAGCATAGCAAAGTATAATTTTGCTTAATAAGTTTTAAAAGATTGTTTCGCTCCTGGAACATAATATGAAGTAATGAGATGCTAAGTGAAACTTTCTATAGCTTAACCAATTCCTTATTAAAACAAATTTAAATGAATTCTCTTGAATATACTTTGTAGTTTCCATAAATTTAAATTTTTAGTCTTAAGCACTAAAGAAGAAAAATTACTTTGGAAAATTCTATTACTTCATCTTCAACCTTTATTCACTGTAGGAAATTATTAGTATTGCTACAACTAGATAGATTTAATGGCAGCAGATGGTTGATTCGTGAAGTAATAGCTGCCAGAGAAAAACATTGTTTTTAAGCTTTGCAGCATACTATACTATCTCACATTGACTCATGAAGAGTGGGAATCAGTGAAAACTAATGTGGTAAAAATGTACATAAACCACAGAAACTCTTTTTTAAAACATTTACAGTATTAGTCTGCTTTGTGTTACAACCCAATCTCTCTCCAATAAAAAGTATAATTCACGTAATTACTAAGATTGTTTTCCTTGCTTGAATTTTAGGTGTTTATCTCAGCCCAGTGACACAGTGGGATGCTACAGCATCCCTCTGCTGTCACAATCATTTCTGAGGCCACTGAGAGGTGTTTAGTGTCTCTGCTGAGCATTGTGCCAGCCCAGGAGCAAGTGCTGGGGAGGAACCATTCGGCTGGAACAGCTGCTGTTTTTACAGTGCTGGAACTGGGCAGAGAATTGAGCGTGCATCACTTCTTGGTTGTGTTACCTGTCGTCACCTGAAACAACATCAACTGTTGATTCACACAGTGAGTTTATACTGTAGCAGCTTTTGCTGTGATACATAGCTGTAGTTTCCAAAGCCTGTCGGTGAGCTCTTACAGGTCGGGGGATGTTTTTGGCTGTTGGCAGCCAGTATTTGTATCATGTGTGCAAGGCCTTTCACACAGCCGTGTCCTGTGGACTTTACATATAAAAGAGTAAGTAGTATTTTCTGTTTCTTTTCCAAATTTCCCTTCCAGAACTGTAAATTTGAAAATTCAAACATCCAGGTTAAATTCAGTGATAAATCAGGTGTTCAAGCAGTAATTTGCAACCACAGAGGCTTGATGTGATATAATCATTAACACAGGATCCGAGGGGAGCACTAGGAGATGGATGTGCTTGCCAAAAAGCAAGGAGCAGATAGATCAGAAGAAGGCCTAATGACTTGTTTCTTCTAGCTTTGTTCAAAACCCATTGCTTTTCCATGATTTATTCATGTTAGTTTGCTATGCTTCACAGGACACAGTGGCAGGCTCCTGCCCAACATATGGTTCTTCTCAATGGTTCATGCGCTCTAAGCCCAAAAAGGCAGTATTATCTTTTCTTCTCATATGACTCTGCCATAGCCCATGGCTAGGTGGTCAATTATCTGTTGAACTATTCACTGGCTGGCCATATTGAAAAAAATACATCAAATGCCTGGCTTCTCTAATTGGATTATGTTCAGCAACCCAAGGGTGAAGTTAATACGTAGTCTAGATACAGATAATGCATATATATTGAAGAGTGCTTTAAAAAACCCCATAGTGAAGTTATTGTTTAGTGCCTGTTGTTGCATTTTTGAGATCTCTCATTACTTAAACAGCTGTTTTTTCAGCTGGAAAATCTTAACATTAAATTTTTAGCAATTACATTTCCTCCTGGCCAAGATGAATTCCAAGTTTTTAAATGTTAACTCAAAATGCTTTTCTCTACCCATTCACCAGGACAGAATGTTTTAACAAGCAAGGGAGCAGAAGAGCTCTGAACTATTATATGAAAGATGCTGGCCTTGAAGGGATGTGGAATTTGATTTCTCCCCAGTGCAGCAATTCCAAAATGGTTGATGCTTAAGTAAATCCTTCAGCTGTAACACCTCTAAAATAACACACATCAGCAAATAATTCCCTCTTTCCAGGAAGATAATTAGCACTAAACATTAAATGTATTTTAGCTTCAGTAGTTTCTGTCCTTATGACTACAACCGTGATTACAGCATCCTGCTGCTCTCATTTCTCTGTAAGAAACTAGAAAGCAAATTTTTTAGGAAAAATTGTAAAAAGCACTTTTACACTTGTATCATCACATTCGATCAAATGAGCAAATCTGTTTACATTTTAAAAAATCAAGATGCCTAATATTCTTGCCTTTTTTTACTGCCACATATTGAATCAGGAAACCAGATTCTGACCATAGGCTAGCCAACAGATAGGAAGAGCTCTTCTACACTAGAATTTAGCATTGTAAACTTATACCATAAAAACATTTTTCTAGGAAAATTCAATAAAACCCAAACATTTTGCAGTATCTTTTTGAAAAAGACTTGAAGAATTGGTGGCAGTGTTAACTATACCCTATCAAAACTGTCTGAACACAGTACTGAACAATGCCAAAAATCCCAACTATAAATCATGGCTAGATAAGGAATACAGGAAAGCATACAGAGAATAATATTAACTCAAACAGGACCAATAAAAATAGTTCACTTGACAAGGCTGAAAATTTCAGTCACGACATGATGCAGGGTTCTTGGCACTGACAGTGGCTCCTGCCTTATATGTTGCTCCAAAATAGATAGGAAATCATATCAAGCCTTTATGCCATGAGGCATAATGATTACTTTGTCTTTGCTATTTCCAGACTAGTTCATTTCAATGCAGTTGTGATTTGTATTTGCTATTAATAAACAGCTATTTTCCTGTACCAGCTTATAAACTCTGTGTAGCAGACTACCAATTTCCATGCCAAATATTGCTGTAGATTCCTCATTTCTTCTAAACAAACTCCTCAACTGATCCTGCTTATACTTCATTCTTTGCTGCATTGTCTAGAACTTCCATTGGGTTTCAGGAAGGCCTGAACTACAAGCCACAATCCCAAAGTGTGCCTAAGTGGTGTAACAACTCTGAATACCAAGCAAGTTAAAAGGTCCTCTGAAGAAGAACTTGCACTCCCCAGAAACGTTGAATACTACCTGGGCTTTCTGGCTTGCTTGCCTCCAGGAGAACATTTTTTTTTCAGTCTGACAAGTACTGAATAAAAAAGTGAAATTTGGTATTAAATATGTGAATACTGAATTATGGGCACCTTGAAAATACAAAACCAAATACAACAAGCTGATTCGGGAATATACCGGAGTGAGCTGAAAAGTGATCTTGTGCAATTGCCTGCATAAGAACTGAGAGCATGAAAAGAGGTGAACTCAGCCTGCAGACTGGAAATATTTCAAATGAGACTCCCAAGGAACCGTGGCACAGCACTCGGTAACAACCTTACAGCGTTGTGTGCATTTCCTAGGGCTTGCAGTGTTCCTGTGTTCCTGTAAGCACTGGTTTATATGAAATCATATTAATGATATTCAAGCATATTTCAAACCTACCATAGCTCTGTTTACAGCTGCCACAGTAGCACACATCTAGTCTCACTGCTGAGAAATCTAGAATGCACAAGACAGCCAAATGCTGACACTGGAAACAGGGTAAGACAGAGAATTCAATAGAGCTACAGCAGTAATTCCTAATGTATAAGTAGTTGAGCCTCACTACAGAAAATTGGCTGTTATGCACCTCAGCAAGCCCAGTTCTGAATGAACTTGAAATCCATATTCCCCCTTCTGTGTGGACACCTGTTGTTTTGAGGCAACTTATCAGTCAAACACGTTTTCAGAGCAAAAATTTTCAAATCAGACTCTCAGCCAAAGCTATTCTGCTGAGTATAAGGCAGCTGTAACTCTGTGAGTGCCCTGAAAGAATGTGCACAAGCATGAGATACCCAAAATCTGATGCAATCCAAGGTTATTTGATTCATTGCATGTGTGTTTATAATATGAACTTGAATTAACCAAAGCTTCTGGACGGATTTCTGCCCAGGTCTTTTCCTTGGAAGCAACCCCAAAATACCAGAAGGGGTTTTAGATCTCAAAAGTCAGTTGTGAGAAGGAACATGTAACCCTTTTTGCACAGAGAAAATTCAAAATTACTCTACAAGACAGAGCACAAATAAAAACAGTTTATAAACAAACCTACTCCTACACACAGTATCTTTCCAGGCAGGTTGTTTCCTTTGGGTATGGCTTTAGTCCAAATGCAGTGCCTTTCTGGGACTGAAAAAACCCCTGCACGCAGCATTTATGGCCATTTGGAAAAATTTATCCTTCCCATCTAGCCAGCAGCCCAGCTAAATACCTGCTCCCTCCCCTCCACAGCCCAAAGCAGCAGCAACCTCTCCTAGTCCTGATTAGGATTAAAGCTGCACTTACACCAGGACTCCTGGCTGGGTCAGAGCAACAACAACCTTCCTGTCAGGCTCCCAGGAGCTGGCATCATGGGCACGTGCCCAAAATCCACCAGGTTTTTGGGAGGAGCACATACATCCCAGAAAACATGGATATAAGGCAGCATCCACATGCAAAATATTTCAGTCCTTTTTCTTCTATCCTGAGCAAGAGGATACAGTGTCCAAGCCAAGATGGACACTACAGCCCCTGTGCAGCCTGGGACACCCAGAGGAGCTCCGTGCAGAGATGCTGAAAGGCACAGAGTGAGCGCTGAGCTGGCTGTATGCAGCTGGTTGGACACAGATTTCTTGTCTTAAGCCCATTTTTAAACAAGCCAAGAATACGGTGCAATGTGAAGAAAAGAAAAACACAAGGCAGCCCCCAGATGCAGCAACAGTTGAAGGCAGGAGACAGGAATGAATTCAACCCCTTTTTTTTGATTCTGTGGTACAAAAGAAATCAGAATATTTATCTCTACACAGTTGTCCATTCAAGAGTTATACTCAGCACAGTGAGGAAGACCAAATTTCTCTACAATCTATGAAAACATACCTTCATTTTTCACTTAAAAGGCAGCCCATGTCAAAATGAGAAAAATCAGTGTTTAAAAAATTATAAACAAGTTACATTTTTAGATTATAACAGGTGCTTGGATCAGATGCTCTTACTGTAGAACCAGGTGAAAATATTTACCAAATTTATGTCACTTACTTTAGTTAAAATTAGCATAAAATAGCATAAATTACAAAAATTATCTCTATTCCTTCCACAGGAAGAGTCAAGTGTCCTTTTTTTGCTTCCATTTTTATGCCATTGTCTTTGAAACAGAGAAGGGAATGGATCCTCCTCACGGAAAGCAACTGAAAACTTCCCCTTAATTTCTGTGGTTAAGGGCTGATTTGCTATTTTTGAGTAATGAATAAAAAAATTTTACTCAGGAGTATGTAACTCACAGGCAAATGATACAAAGCAGCCACAAGAAGAAGTGGAGGAGGCAGCAATTCCTTCCTCCCTGCCTTCTTCTCCTACCTCAGTTACCTACCAGCCAAAAGCAGCACTCAGTATGCAGACAGCTGGTGCGAATTCCCTTTTCCACTTGGATAATAATAAACGGCAGCCTCAGATTGATCTCGTGGATGCCTGATTCTTTGGCACAGTAACCACACAGTGGTACTGCTGACAAATTAAATTTTAATATAGTAGATAACACAGACAGGTAGTGGATATGAATCTGGCAATTTCTTTTGTGGTTTAGTCCTGCATAGGAGTTAGGTAAAGCTGAGAGGCAGGTCAGTCAATCGGGTTGTGAAGAGAATCCCACAAGACAACTGCCCTTCTGTTTCCAATAGGGCAGCTCCTCCCAACGATATTGATATTTCTTTAGCTTGTCTCCTTCACTGCAAAGCAGCTGAGTTAGCCATTAACCACTGTGGGCACCGTGATATATAGAGTGATTAAGGAAGTGACACACCATATTCTATTAGAAGAGAGAGAAAGAATGAAGTGAATGAATGGTGGCAAATGATGGACATGCCAAAGAGGTCAGCCAAGTGGGATAACATGCCAAGATGCAGCTGAATTTAAATGCAACAGTCACCTGACGGGAAGCTGCCAGACCTCCCTGAATGTGCCTTACAGTGATGAGGGATCTTCAACTACTTAGTGGATACATTTCTCAGCATCCAGTATCCTATCAGAGAGGATGTTTAGGCCTGGAATGCACCAATCTCTACAACTGCCTGTTTATACTTTGATGGGGACACAAGTATTGATACTTTTCAGTGAAATCAGTGAAATGACACTATAAAGCAGAAATCAGTACTGAGGGTACCTGTGCAAAATCCGCTGCTAGGCGCATCTTCCCACCTTCACCGAGGGGCCTTATTAGACTGGCATTGCGAATGAAAAGTTCAATTGCTCTCTGAGCCATGGCTTCAGTGTTATCAAAGACAAAGTCAAAACACTCAAAATGTCTGAAGTAGTCGCTCATGACTCTTGCTATAAAACCCTGAAGCTCTTTCATGTAGAGAGAACAAGGGACATCTGGTTTTCCTGAGCTGGATAATGATCTGAAAAAAAAAAGAAAAGAAAAAGAAATAGGGGCAGCTAAATTCATCTTTAAAACACAACCAAAACCTATTGGATTCTTTTAAATTTTTTTCCTACCCTGCCAAGTCATGGCATGAATTGTACAGTCTCATTTCTACCCAGAATAAGGAGCATGTAGCTCTCTCTGAAACTATAGTCAAAAAATATCTCTTTATCAGCCATTCCCATAAAGAATTAAAAGACAAAACAAGAAATAACAAAAGAAAATGATGAAAAAACATCACCCCACTCCTACCCAACTTGCTGAGCCTCCTTCAGTTTGGAGCCTACACCTCAAATCCAGACCCTAAATTTGAATGTCCCAGTTGTTGATGTGAAACTCTAATAGTGGATCATAAAACATAAACATATGTCACAGCGTTACTAGTTTAGCCTATCAATCCCACACCTGTTCTCTGTATGGAATTAGTTTCCTAGATTCCTCAAAACCCAGGATTATAAAGTCAGTATCCCAGAAGCAGCACAGAAGTCCCTGGACACAAACCAATCTCCCTTCTCTTTCTTTGACTGACAGTCAGGTAAAAGAGCTCTTCCAAACTTAGAAGAACATACAGGCTATCTAACAACACTTAGCCTTTGGCTGAAAATTATTTACCCACCTAGAGAGGTATTGTGCTACTGGTGCCAAAAGAGGGTAAGGGTAAAATGTTGTCAAAAAAAAGAAAGTCAAAAGGAAAATTCCAAACATCTCTGAAAATATACTATTTTCAGTGAATTTTCAAGACAGAAAACAGGACAATTGATAATGATATAAGCAATGTCAGAACAGACATGACAATCAAAATAAAATTTAGGAAGGAAGTCTCAATTATAGATAAGACTCAAGATCTTGGCACATAAAGAATTCTGGAAATTTTAATGGAAATATTACAGGAAAATAGCATAACATACTGAACCTGAGATTTAAAAAAAAAAAGTTAAAATTAACTATTACATCAGAGGCTATATGCTTTGAGAAACAGGAATATTGACAGTTCTGAAGACTATCCAAAAACCCCATATTTTGAAAGCAAAAGGGTTTTTTAAGCACAAAAATGGCCTCTTGTCAGCTTTCTTCTTCTATTTGAAATGAATTTTACTCAACAGATATGAATAAAAAAAGGGGGAGGGAAAGAAGACAGACGCTATCTGATTAATTTGTTTCAACAGATAGGTGTAATTCTGCTTCCTGTGTTCATTAACCATAAAGCATTGCCTTCCCCTCAACAAACAAGCACTCTTGCTTCAAGGACATTGTGGCAATAACAATCTATTATGCACATGCAGGACATCTTACTAGAGCAATGGTAAATTTAAAAGATATTTCTAGTTACCCAGAAAAATCTTCCTGGTGCATAGTGATGATAATAGCTTCCACTGAATCTCCTACAGAGTTCAGTAGCGGCTGAACAGCACTACCCATTAGATCATAGACTGCCTAAAATAGAATAAGAAAAAGGCAGAAGTAAGGAAACAAAAACTAGAAGCATTTTCATTTTGACACCTCAAAAATACCTTAGGAAACAGTTCCTTTCATCAGTGCTTTTTATTATTCTGCACGAGAAAATGCTAAATAGGAAAACCAAAGCTAAAGATTACATCTCTCTTTAATTGATTTTACCAGTAAAGTACAGAAATAAAGCTGCTTGCTGCTTTCTGTGTAAAGCCTTCCTTCAAAAAGGTGCACAACGATTTGGCATTCCTGGTTTGTACATGCACGTTTTGGTGCACACTTGGCTCAGTTGTTCATTCCCCAGACACGAGCTGCCCTTCATTCCCCTGCACATGACCCCTCCCAGGTCAGTGCCCAGCAGGACAGATGTGGAGAGCTGTCATGCACAGAGGCTGCACCGCCATCCACATCCCCCTCCAGGAAAGTACAGGGTCGCATAAAAATTATAATTTGATGTATCTGTCAGGGGGAGGAAGGGGGTGATGAAGCGTCCAGATATTGCTGTGTGAATGCTCCAGAGAAAGACATTTATTTTCACAGTCAGATGACATCTATGTTCTGACTGTTAAGAGAATATTCTGAATACAAACACTACTCAAGCGGTGATTTGGCAGAGGTAACACATATGTAGCTGCAGATACAATCAATTAGAAATACCAGAATATTTGTATACCTGTTACTAAATATACTGATGTAAAATAATATGTGGGAAATAAGTGCCCATTTTAAGGGTAACAAACAAAGCCAATCTCAGCCCTATCCCTGCAGCATATAGACATTCAATTACCTTTAAGGCAGTTGTGACTGTTTGCTCAGCAGCTGCTGGAAATGAGCTCTGACTGGTAATAACCTAAAAAGTGTAAAGTAATTGTTAGTAGTCAGTATCCAACAAATTATTAGAATCCATAATATTCAATGCCATTTAAAAACATACTGAGTTATCCTTAGTAATGAGTGTTTACATAGTTACAGATAACTATCAAGTGTGCTTTATACAGAAAGAATTTCCAACGCATCAGTATCAGTCCTTTACTCTCATATTTCCTATGGACTCTGCTTCTGCCTTGGCAAAGAAATGACTCAATGGAGTTAAGCTGAAATTTAGCTGAAGGGCTAACAGAACCAGAATAAAAATAACTGGTGTATTCTCCCACTGCTAAGTATAGAATGCATGGAGAACTATACAAGCATCTCTGTGGCAAATATTTGAAGAATGGTTGTTCTTTCTCAGTATTATGACTATTATAGCACTACATGTTAAATAGTTGTTCATGTAGAGCTAAAACAATATTGAAATTGAAAGCCAAGGAATGATCTGAAGGACTATTCTACCAATTTCCTTACAATTACGAACGTGCCACACAATAGTATTTTTAAGCCAGATAAGTACTGAACTCAAAGACTGAATCATATCAGATCTCCCTCCAACACTAAGACACATGAGGTTCATTACTAAATACATCAGAGAAAGGAGACTTAAAAGTTGATCTACCATCTGTTCGCAAAATCCAAGGAAATTTCATAGGCTTTTTAGCATTTTTTAAAATTATTTTAACATATCCAGAGTCAGGAGTAATCATGATTTTTTTTTAATCAGGCTAGGATTTAAACATTATTAATTGCAACTACCAATATATCTGTTTGTTTTAGTTTAAAAAGACTGTATAACAATTAGCATTACTAAACCAGTAAATTGGAATTTTTCATGACTGTGCTTAGTCCTGAAAAATTTCGAGGCCAGACTTAAGCCACAGTAATAATGTATGCAGATATTTGTGAGGTGTTGCTTTTCTTGATTTCACTGTTTCCTTCCCCTTTTCAGTTTAGCCACAAATGTTGGAAAGCATTGAAGGTCTTCTGAAAAATACAAGCTAGGGCTGAGGTAGATGCTGCAAGGGGGCTATCAGGCTGATAATTACAAAGACAGATAAGAAAAAAAATCAGTTCAATTGTTTATGCTCACACAGTAACGGCTGTGAGACGTGATTATTCTCTATAAACACATCTTTATTCTTCTAATATTGACAATTTGTCACCTAGCGGTGCTTACAAGGGCCAGCCAAGTCTCAAAAGAGTTGTACAAACGCACAGCAAGGTGCAGCTCTTAACACAAAATTGAGCTGTATTTGTCAAGAGTTCTCATCTGCTAAACAGAGCATATGCACAGGATAGAGCAAGAAAGTAACATTATGGCAAGTGGAGAAATGCCAGAGGAAGCCTACCTTCAGAACTGCCTGGTGCAGTTTGTACAGGGAATTAACTACAGCCACGTTCCTCCTCTGGCCCTCTGTCAGTGGCCCAATCACCTGGCTGGCGTCTCCTTGAGTGGACAGCTGCAGTGATCACAGAAATTGTTAGAACCAACTCTTTATAAACCGTGCATCGCCCCAAACTAAACTTCAACCACAGCAGAAAGCCACAGGCCCTCACTACCCAGTGAGGGTAACTCCATTTAACTCTTGTCTTGATTCATAGAATTTCCATCTTCAGATAAAACAGACTGAACAACAGCAACAGGAACCTTGAGAGACTGTCTCAGCTCTCAAACCACTGCACTGAGACTCAGATCTCCCAGAGATGCCGAGTCCCAGCAAAACTTCAACTTTGTAATCTAAGAGTCAGGTGAAATCACCTACCTGAGGATGCCCAACAAACCACCAGCAGCTTTTCTCTATGAGCAGTGTACATTTTTCTGTATGCCCTCAGTCTGTCCTTCTGACAACCATTCAAGCTTCTCCTTAAAAGCTCTGCTTTTTCAAATGGATGGCTTAGAGCTTTGTAAATATTAGAGGCTTATAAGTCAACAGAAAAATAGAACTACAAGGACCAAAACTGCTAGACTTGTCATTAAAGAGTTCTATCCATGAATCTTTCAGCAAAAATCAAATAAATATTTCTTCATATTTTAACTGCACAAAGCATGCATTTTTTATTATGACAACAGAAATCAAAGTTCCAGGGTGATACACAAATAACCATTAACTATGGAACAGTCTTGTAAGGATACCACAGCATATATTTGTAATTTAAAATATCATAAACTGCAATTGGGAAACAAATGAAAATTTTCTTGTGCACTGAAAACTGCAGAAATACGAAGAATTGACAAATGGCTATGTGAATTCTAGAAGTACATCTAAACATTAAAGCAAGAATACCTGTTAATAGAAGGCTTTACTGAGATATAACTACCCGACTAGTTATCTATATTTCAGGATACAGAATTATCCTCCCGGAAACCCCTGAAGATGCCTAGCTCCAAAAGTCTCTCAGTAAAAATATATTCAACTCACTGAGCAAATGGTCAAGAGACTTTTATGGAGTGTGTCTAAACACAGTTGTAGGTCCTACAGAAAGCTCCTAAACTAAAACTGAATATACAGTAATAATTGTTTAAGAACAAAAGAAACAAACATAATAATAAATTTTTTAACTTTTGAGAAACAATGAATCTTTACTACTGAAAAATTATTCCTGTACTTCCCATAGCTTCCACGCAGCATAAACACAGGCAGCATACAAGCACAGTTATCTAGTATTTTCCAGAATTGCTAATGATGAAGTTTTAGACAGGTTCTTGCAAGCACCCAGGAACTCTGATTTATTCACAGCACTATGGGACAATATCAGTTCACTTCCTTTTCTTCAAATTTAGGGATTATTTCAGGATAAATAGGTTTCCAAGGCCATTGTAGAAGGAAAGATCTTTTCCAATCTACCTTCAATTATCTGACATCAAAATGCATCTTTGAACTGGTTGACAAATAAATCATTGTGTCAGCATTTTCCTGCCTCCCTGATGAGAACGGCCATGTGAGCCACAAACATCCTTGTTTCCTTCTAGATACTTTCATTTGACAGACCTGACTGGTTTTTAGAATTCTGCTTCTCATGCTTACAGCTTCACAGATTAATAAAAAAACAGCTGTGCAAAGAAAGACCCCATCCACCCAGCTGACCACCCTCCCAAACACAAATAACCTTCTTCTCCATGCTTTTTTAAGTACTGTACAGACTAATTTATATTTTTGCACATTTACAACTATTAAACATAAAAGATACTATTAAACCAGTAAAATTTTTCATCCCAGTTACTTAAATTTTTGTAACTCAGAGTTTATTGTAAAGGTTTCACAATTTCCTAGACATAAGACTGTATTACTCCTGCTGGTGAAAAAGCTTAACTGGTAAGTAAAACCATTAACAAGTACAAACATAACCCTTCTGCAATAACAAGAAACTCTTGCAGTCAGCAATAGTGCACAACAGCTTCACAGGAAAAATCTGAAAATACCTTAAAAACAACGAATCTTTGCAAAACTGTTTACCATATTAAATTTCCTTTAACTAATCCACTTGAACTTTGACAGTTAGATGTGCTGATCACTTGTACATCCTAAAATCACTGGTCTAAAGCAAAGAGGCCTGAAAAACTTGACTCTTGTAACTAGCAATTGGAGCTGGGCAGCCCAGGGCTCTCTAGAACCATTTCTCCTGTAAGTGTGCCATGGGAACACCTGGCACCTACATGGGTACATGTGTCCTATCATTTACAGAAGTCTCTCTTGCTGTCACCACAATGATTTCTCTGACTTTGCCTCAAGGCAAGAAAGTTCTGCACTCTGTCCAATTTGGTTCATGCACATACACTGTGTCACTGGCAAGAGTCTGGATTTCAGACAGTTTATCATTATTCCAGTATTCTAATGCCTCAGACTGAATTCTTGACACCACTTATATCCATTATACAATCATGCATCCAGTTAGGAAAAATGTCATTATTGTGTCTCTGTGGTTCCCAGAAACCAGGCTTATGGACCTTTTACTATAGACACAAACCATCCCTCAGTTTATTTTCCAACATACCAGGTTTTATCAATGATTCGCATTTATCACTCTCTTTTATACAGAAGGTACTTCTAAATTTGTGTGCTAGACACTGGGTATGCATTTAAACCCAGTGGTAACGTAACTCTTCCTCTGTTATCTGTCCACTGGGGATTGCGTTGTGTAAATAGGTTAAGTCAAATAAGTGTGAAGCCTGTGCACATCTGCTCAGGCTGTCTGAAAGACACAGTCCACAGGCCTTTTTTTTGATGAGGGTACTGGAGTAAAAATCAGATGCCTTTTTAATCAGTCAGATATATCCTGAAATGCAGAAGGCCAGGAAGGGTGAATTATGCTCAGCAGAAACAGGGCGAACAGAAGGGGTGACTTCATCCCAAATCAGAATCTATTTTGGGAAACAAGTAAAAGACCAAGTGCGGCTGAAAGCCAGATCCCATCTCCAGGGAGCTGTCAGTCAGCCTGGGAGTTAGTCTGGCTTAAGCCTGCTAGCTGAAAACAGAGGAAAAGAAACGATACTGAAGCCAGAACTGAATGAGCAGCAACAACAAGGACTGTAATTATTCCATATTTCTGTATCTGCCTTAAGTATAGCAATCGATTTCTTACACTCTTCAGTTGGTTAAATTGTTTCTGCTTTTACCTCAAGCCTGTCTACTATTTACAGTAATTTCATGGGCAGTAGCATGGGCACCCATTCCCCAGCAACCATCAATTCTACAATGGGTGACACATCAGTGTGAACTCCCTTTGCCAACAGCAGCTACAAGCACACTGCCAACATGGGATGCTTGTGAGGAAGAGTGAGGCAGAGAAGAGTCCTACCAGCAAATATTAGCCAGGACTGTTGTATCATGCATCCAGGCACTGGGACAAAGGCTGTGTCTCGTGGTGCCCTAAAAAATGTGAATGTGAGCTTCCGTCCCAAGCAACATTTAAAAACAGAAAGGGCAGCTGTTAAACTGAAATGAGAAAGAAACACTGGGAGACAGTGCCTTTTTGACATACACGAGTGTGTTCTCTAAAGTAGGAGGCTGAAATGTGCAAGTTCAATCCAGCAGCTGACTAGCTGGAGGAAGCTGCATAGAAGAATTCAGCGGGGGGGAGGTTAAATCTAATTCAACTGAATCTGAGACTGAATTAGTAGATTGATATCAGGTAGCTTACTGAACCAAAAAAGGACACTTGTAAAAGCCAATACACAAAAAATATGTCATGAAAGGGAACAAGCTGACTGAAGGTCATCTGACTTACTTCAGCCTTACATGGTTGAGAAACTGTAAGCCATGACTGGCACTGTGCTCTCACTGAATTCAGAAGTCCTTCTGAAAAATAGTTTCTTTTAGTTTGTATCCTTCAGCACACCTACATGGTTACACTGCTTCACCTCCAGAGAGTGCAGGTGCCTCGTCTTGGGTCAGTAAGTTGCCCACTGCAGAAAATTTCAGGAATGATTCACCTGACCACATGCAGGAAACTACAAAGCAGAGAAGTAAGAACTTGCACTGAGTAATTCACCTAGGCTATTTTAAAGCCCCTACTTTGGGAAGAGAGTACATGCACCCTGTATGCACCTATTTCCCTTCACTAGCTATAAAGGGAATTTAAAGCAGTACCACAGATCCCTAGTAGTCATGTCAGATGCATTCTTACCCTATAAATGTATTTGCACCCCTTTGCATAGACCTACTTTGGAAATGTGTCTTGGAAATAACCAGATCAAGTGTTCTGGATTTGACACTTTTCTGTGTCTGATGCCTAAGAACAGACTTGAAATTTGACAGCACGAGTTTGATCTCACTTGTTGAGACATGTGCAATGATAAGATAGCTTTGGGATTAAATTCTTGTTTTCACCATGAAGCAATGAATGTAGAATTTAGATTAGGCCATGAATCAAATCATCAGTTCTCCCTTGGGTTATAAATAAAATGCTAACTGAGTTTGTCTTTTTCTTGCAGGAAAGCTGAGTCTATTGATACATCTTTTCCTGTAATTTTTTTTAGTGCTTCAAAGTGACTAACACTCCCCTCTTTCAACAGGTGGCAGCTCAGAAGAGACACTGATCTGTGAGCTGATTTGCTACTAGTCCCTTCATAGACTACATATCTTGTGAAAAACTTCAGTTTCACACTCAGTAACTAAGATCTCCTGTGCAACCTTATTGAGAATTTTGAAAACTCCATTTATTTGATTTCTCTGAAACAGCCTTCAGCAAACTCATTTTCTTTAGAGCAGGAAACATCATCATAATTTAGGAGTATGGAGAAGATCCTAAAATAAGACTAAAGTAGGGCTTCTCAACAAATCATTCAATCTTACTCCAGGATCACTAGACTAAAGAGTGTTTTGATAGCACAAACTGAACTCCAGTTGTCAAGCTGACATTTTCAACAATAAATGCATTCCTAATAGATGCAGCTGATGTTGCCATACCTCTGGCAGAAGGCAATCAATCCATCTGGTACTTGGCCTCCTGCCTGATCATAACAACTTATTATAAAGCACAGAATCCATTTAGAGATTTTCTGACTCAATAGGGCTTGGCCCTGGGATTTCTCCCATAAACCACAAATAATTGAGATGATTTACTATTAGGTTTAATGTTTTCCATACTGCAGAAGGAACCTTTTACAATCTCCTTCCACCTAAAACCCACAAAGGTTTAGTAGAATCAGTTTGCTACTTTTTGTAAAAAAAGCACCATTTAGCAGAAAAATACAGAAGAATCTGAACTCCATTAGCCATTCCACTTAATATATTAGCTACTTAAAGGATAATTTGCAAAAAGAAGAGACATAATTTAGAGGTTCGAAGTGTAGGATTTGAATGAATGTGTCAGTGGAAATAAGGTCCTTGACTGATGGGAATAAATTCATATGAATGTTCTGCTTTAAAAAAAAAAAAAAAAACAACTAAAATTTAAGAATAAATCATAAGTAAGAGTTTATGTTCTTGGAGCAACTTCTAATTTTGCAAAGAAGAAATATTTCAAGACATGAGGAAATGAATAAGCTGTGAGTTCAGGCAATAATTTAAAATGTACATAATAACATGCATATTGCACCTTCAGGACATTCTTGTAGCTTCCAGAACATCCTTTTTTTTTTTTAGCTTCCACAGAAAAATGAAAGTTTAATATTCTAGAAATACAGAAAATTAGTCCTATGGTGAAGGAATTCAAAATCTTATAGAAAATACAATCATTATTTCTGGAAGAAAAATTTGAAGGGACTGTTAAGTCCTTGACCAGGAAAAAAGACCGAACATCATGCTCAATCCTATTCATGTTAGAAGAAGCAGCAATTATTGAACCATTTCCTCAGGGGTATTTCTGCTTTGTTTTGGTGTTTCCTCCTTAATATTTTCAAAAGCCAAAGAAATGGAAGAAAAACAGCAAATGGTCTTTCTGTAGCAGAAAAGACAGGATTTATCTCCAAGTCTTTGAATCATCAGAGAAGAAAAGCACTGTACAAATAATCAAAAGTGAGTAATGGTTCATGGTGCTTAAATAACAAGCTGCTTTAAAACAACTCTGCTATCAGAAAGCACTTATAAAACCAGTTCCTTTAAGGAATCTCAGCGAATCCTAAACCTGAAACACTTGGAATCATTTTTCAACTACAGAAAATTAAGCCCCTTCTATTATCCAGCCAAGTCTGAGGAGGATTTCAAGGACAATGTGTGTTGATCCTGATAGCTCTGACTGTAACAGTTTATTGCATTTTTCATGCTTGCCAAATTCATGACTGAATGATTAATCCTATCTTATATGTAATCCCATTAGCTCCTGGTTTCAACCAACTACTGAAAATGCCCATCCAGAGTCCATCCCCAAGACACACGAGAGGTTCAACATGATAGGGTGATATTCACCTACACATAAAAAACACAATCAACTTATTGAATTGCCATCTGTCTTTTGTAGTATCAAGTCCAGGCATTAACTCAGATTAGAATATTACCACCCCACACAAGTTCATGATTGAACTCTACATGGTCCAACTCTCATTAGAGCTGTTCCAAAATCAAAAAAATCCCAAATCCTTTACCATATATATATCAACACACATTTAACCAAGTGCTTTTATGAATGACAGAATTTAATTTGCTAAGAAATAACTTAGAGCTTACTATAACAAAATACTGTGAGGATGGTGCAATCACATTCTTTTTCTACATGCTAGCAAAACAACATATTAGACCTAAAGAAGTCTTCACCAATTTCCTAGCAAGAGAAAATGAAGTACACAGTACTCCCAAAATCAGACTTTTATGTTTGGATGATTTTTTCTGGAGTTTAGCCAGTATATCTTAAAAAAAAAATTTAAAAAAAAAAATCACACATTTGTTATGTGAGTCACGATCTAACCATCAAAAGACAACATGAGAAAAAAGAAAATCTTTCATGAAGTTATTTAATGTAACTCTCTCCTCCAGATTTTTAATTCCAGTTTTAAAAGTTTAAATGCCTTTTAAAGTGATTTATCAGATAGATATTTCTAAGTATTCTCTGACCAATATAAGTAGCTTCCTGAGGAGTGTTTCAACAAAGCTCTTTTCATCTTTCCATAAAAAAAAAAAATTACAAAACCTTACCTGACTTTTGATTATTTTTAAATTAGACCTACTGCCATCTTTAGCTTTTAATACTGTACAGTGAAATAGTAATTATTCTGAAATTATTTTATTATATAATAGCCTCCCACATAGTCTATTTAAATACCTATTAATGAATTCTTTTAATGTGCCAAACATTGAATTCATATTTTTGGGTTCTCTCATTTAAATAGCATGGATACAAGTTTTTCATTGACAGTAATACCATGTCTTCAAGGTACTGGTACAATACAATTAATTCATGTATCTCAAAAAAGAAGTGGGGAAAACATAATCTTTCACATTACTTACACCATTGTTACTGACCCGTTATTTACATAAACCTTTCCTGAGGTGTCATTTCACTACTGTTCCCGATGATTTGTGAGCTTATTAGATTTCATACTTCCCTCCAAAGTTCACAATATTCGACATTCAGACAGGAGGACGAGATACATTTCCCTGGAACTGTCACACAAATCTCATTGTTGGAATATGTCCTGAATAGTGATTCACCCGCAAATGAAAGCTTACAATTCAATATAACACCACCTAATAAGAGACATAGAGAGACATATCTTCTTCTAAGATCACATAATAAAAAAGGCAATCAGAAATTCACTTTATGTCATTACAGTAAGGATTCATCATGCTTTTCAATTCAAAACCATCACAGGCCTCATAAATTTTCTGGGGTTTAAATCTGATGCCAGGATTCCAGTGCATTTTTATCCCTTCACTGGAAGAATTTGGTTTCAGAAAGTCTTTTCTCTCTCCCTCTCCACCCTGCTCTCCCCTGCTTGATTAAATTATTCAGCTAGATGAATTTAACTATGTCACATAAGAGGATGGGTGGGAAAAAACCAACGCAGCTACCCCAAACCACACAGCTATGTCAATAAACATCAGTAAACATCCTAACAGAGATGCAGCTCACATCCATTTTCTTGCTATTCCAACATATTTCATTTGAGGAACTTGTATAAATTAACTGGGCCAAAAAATGTTCTTGGGTAGTGTAAGGTACATTTCTCCTTGAAATACATATGACTAATGCCAACTCAATGAATGCTTTCCTCCATAAATGAGGTTGTTATTCTTTTCATTACCCGAAAAGAAACCAGAATTACAGTCATCCTGTATCAATATTTTTCTTTCTTGCAACATGTTATGGGTATTTGTCTCATCACTAGACAGACTGGGGCAAAATCAATGGAGAACTTTAGTCCAGCACCTCTCTGCCTTTTCCTAGTCAACTAAGGATAGACTGAAAAAAGTTCAGAAGAAAAATCCTATCCCCATGAATACTCAGAGAAAACTAAGAATCAGTCCTTCTCATCCAAATGTTTTCTCATTGCAATGTTTTAACTTTTAAATTCCACCCTCCTTTGCACTTCTGCTTTTCATAATTTCACTGATTAAGCTGAGATGTGCCAATATAGTCTCTGGATCAGTTATAATACACTTAGCCTTTTAGATTCTGGACAAAAATATGCCATTCATATTGCTTATCATCTAAATAACCAACCCCCTGAAAACAGCTTATTGAAATCTTCATTGCCCTGATCAAGCATGACAGACACTTTCTCTTCTACAAATGACATTACAAAAATTCCTTGTAAAGACTCTTGTCTCTTTCTCAGCTCAGTGTTTTAAGCCGAATTAATTGTTGGGTTTTTATTCCACCTGGCATTCCAGCCTTCTCTTTCCTCATTCTCTTTATTGCAACCATGTTTACAAGCCACCAAGGACAAGCATTAATAAAGTAGAGATTGTTTTTAACAGTAGTAATATAAAACAAGATCAGAGTACATTTAATTGCATTCTCAGGAAGAGAGGCCCTGGAAGATCTGTAAAGACATGGCATGACAGCATTACACTTTCAAAACTACATGACCAAAAACAAACAGCAAATTTTTTCTATTGACTATAATATATCAGATGCACCATAAACCCACAAAGAAAAAAATTGTGAAAAAAATCAAGACTCATCTGCTACAAATAGTCATGATGATGGGATGGATACGCAGAAAGTTAAGATCTATTTTAAACCTCAGTAATTACAAACTAGTTTTTAAAAATACTCAAAGGAAAGGATCAGCTTTTTCAGAAAATTTGAAACATACAAATACTTTTTCTAGAGTGGTGTGAGAAGAACAGGGTCTGTTTTCTTACAGTCTGCCTCTAAATTCAAAAAATGTCCCAAGTAATCTACTCCAATCCATTCTAAATGGTTAGCTAGTAAACCAGATATATTTAATAAGAAGATATCAATTCTGAGTATCCACTAAAATTTGAAAATTGAAAATATCATTATGGGTAATGGCAAAAGATGAAGCCACACGAGCACCAATACACAACACAACACCAGCTAGATATGTAAGTAAAACAGACTTTGGAATCTTGCACCTGTAAATCACAAGTTCAAATATAAATTGGATTGAAGGACAATGAGAGACAATTTGTCTCAGTTTCAGTCCTAGTGAAAAGTGGGCATTTATTAAAATTTTCATAATGTGCATCACTGACTATCTTACTTGAAGCCTCTGGAAGGAGACCTGTGACTGAAAAGGTCTGAGAAAAGATAAAATTAATCTTTAAAAATATTTCCTATAGAGTCAGAGCACAACGGCAGGGCAATGCACTGAGCTATACAAGTTTTGTGGGCAGTACTAAAAATAATTTAAGAACAACTGCAGCAGAGCTGACTTTCCATTGTATATATTTTGATGCTAATCTTATGTAATACATTTGGTGCTGATCAGCATTACAAAGATCAGTGCTCTAAAAATATCTGAACATGACAGATAGATAGATATTCTTCAGCCTGTATCTCCATCCATTACATTCACTAAAAATAGAATATTAAATTACAGAAGGGCTTGGTTGCACCGGCATGCAAAAAGGTGTCATCTGAGTTGGCTCAAAGAAATACTTGGCTACTTGAAGAAAGGGTTGAACACTGAAGAGTTAATATCCAAGAGTTTTCTTGCACCCATCCAGCAGTATTGGAGTTGCCAATTAGCCACAATGCCACAGACAACTGTACTCTTTTCAAGGTCTAAAACTCTGGTAGAAACATCAAATGCTATATGAAAATAAGTCAAGCACCGCTGACAAGCACTGCAGATAGAAAAACATGGTTTGGAAAGCATATATTTTAAAGCTCTGGCAATCTAAGAAAATCTTAAGACCAACAGTAATATTACTACAAAAGAAATCACATCTCCTAACTTCTGCCTTAGGGATTTATTTACAGCAGAAGGAAGTATGAATTCCAGATGCAAGAAAAAATTACTCCAATCTGTCAGCATTTTAAGCTTCCTCTTGAACAGATTTCGCATCTCGCTCTTGTTCAGTCTCAGTCACATATTGGCTACACCCACAGCTGTAAATTAAAGGGTGCCAGGAAAGGTCCCTGGCACGCAATCATCTGTACTGCTAAGCTGGGAGGACACTCATTAGCAAGCTTTTGGCTTGGGCCAACAGCTACTTTCCCCAGTCTCCAGCCGCAGCTCAGGAGAGGCAATCCTGCAGAGACTGTTGCCAGAAGGGCTCTGGCAGCCAGACACTGCTTTGGGAAAGGGGAGCCCTCCCCAGCTGGGAGGCAATGCCTGGCCCCACTGGCCACAGTGCCCAGGGGTGTTTCCAGGCACCTTCTGCTCCCTTGTACAGACACCACTGTCACCCTCCTATCTCAGAGAGATGTTCACAGCTGGGATGGCAAATTAAGTCCTGAGTGTCAGTCACAAACCCTTACTGACCTTGTGCTCTGAAGCGAGAGAGGCAAACATTAACATGAACACCAGGGTGACAGTGTGGAGCAATTCAAGACACAGCCCTTCTGCAGCAAAAACAAAACATGTCTTGCTGATCCTTGAAGTGAGGCCAACACTAATCAGAACAAGCCTTGACGATAAAAAAATCACCTTCACACAGATGAGACCAAGCTCATTTACTTACTTACATTTATTGTTCTGAGGACAGTTACTTGTTTTCTACACCCATACTCACTTTGAAAAGCAAACCCAGACCACTTGGGGACAAGCAGTCAGTGATTGGTATATGCATGTCTATAGTGTTTGCCTCTGAAGAAGGGGTTGACACAACAATGAGTTGTTACATTTTTCTGCTTATGCTTTTTTTTGGTATTTACTTTCTTAAATTATAATGCACTACAAAAACCCTGTCATCAAGCACATGCTTCTCATCATTATGACAAATAATAATACTTTTCAATAACATTGTCCTAGTTACACAATCCAGTACCAGTTAATTGAAAAGCAGATCTCAGCAAACCCTCAGAAGTTTAGAAATAATGTATATTAATTTTAGTCACAGAATTTTCATGTTAGAGTCACTTTACATTTAAATATTAAGCCAGCTAAACATTCAGAATTGTTTCACAACATCTGAAATCCAGTTTCACCATTGCATTCAAAACCAGGATCAGGCTAAATAAAAGCTTCCCAGTTACTTCCCAAGAAACTTTTTGTGCCAAGGTATTACTGCTCATATTACTGCTCCAGTGCTCTGCAAGTGATGCACATTCTAGAACCATGCATTACATTACATAACTCAAATATTTACTTAAGTAAATGTAAATAAATCTCAATATACTACTGACATCCAGGACAGTGAGAAAGAGGCTGCCTACTCTATATCACAGATATCAGCTGGTGCTGATTTCTCCCTCAAAACAATCCAGAATCTTAAAATGTCATTCACCCGGGAAAATCCACACAAATGTTCTTATGTCTGAAGTGTACAGTCATCCATCACTTTCAGGATCAGAATAACAAATTCTCTCTCATTTTTTCTCTTGGCATGTCCAGTAGTAGAGGTCACCAACAGGTGATTCAATGTCCTGCCCTTTGAGGATATGTGACAACTATTTGAACCTTGGTGCAGTGACTCTAATTTTTGAGACACTTATGTATTCTCTTTAATCTCAAAATTTGCTTCTATTACTGGGTCCTTAGCATTTTAATTTTGAAATCCGTTAAATACACCAAGCATTGTCTTATGTTTTCTTAGGAAGGTCAGGGAAGAATTCTTCAGAACGCCAGGAAGGACTGTGCTCACTGCACAGTGCTCAAAAATTTCCAAGTGGCAAACATGATCACAAATGCCACAGCCATTGCCCAGGCTAAAATCCTGATGAGAAACCAAGCCTCCAGCATGAGCTGCAAAGGACAGGTTAGTAGCTGAGGGCAGAGGTTAGCAGCTCTCCCAGAGCACTGCCCTAAACCTGTATTTCAGACCTCCACCTCATTCATCAGCTTCTGCGAGATATAGCATCAGTTCAACTACACTGAGTTAAGAGAATAAAAAAAATATTCAAATTCTCTACTTCCTTCCTCCCTCGTTACACCTACTCTCCATCTCCACCTTTTGAGGGCTTCCTCTCTATGATTGCTTACAAATCTGACAGTGGGAAAGATCTCCATTATATCATCTGCCTGCAGCCTCTTGTCTGCTGCAAAGATCCCTTTTTTTAGATAAACTTATTGCTCCATAAAATATAATATCCCATATTTAGGAAACACTCCAATTATAGGCAATCACAGCTCCCACTGATTTCAGCCTTTTCTACCCTAACCTTAGGAAAAATCTGCCTAGTTTAGTAGGGCCGTGCAGGTTCTTGCTTTGTCTGTACTTCAAGCAAACATGAACTTTCTCTGCTTGTGCTCCAGGCTGAGTGAGTGTTGTGTTCAGCAAGGTGCCACAGCTGAGCTGGTCAGCATGGACTGGAGTAGAGCTAAAATGTGCTCTGCCATCTGGCAACACAGTAGAGTGAGTTTGTGTCTGCCTAAATCATGTAAGCACACCATTACATATCCTCATATAGAAATGTTTTTTAAAATAGTTTAATCCACCAGAATTTGCCAGCATAATCGCCCCCACCTGCTCTGAAAAGCAAGTGGGCAACCTCATTTTTACAATCCTGCCTCTGCAAATGACTCTTTGCTTGTTTATTGGCCAAAGGATGACGTTTTTTCTGATGGTGTCTCTAGCGATGCCCTATGGAGGAGTCAGCAAGACGCAGCCTTCATCAGACAAGGTGGGAAGGATTGCTCTGGGACTCTGATCAAAATTAATAAAGATAGTCTGACAGGATGACTATAACTCTAGGGGGGAAACTGGTAGAGGTCTCCAGGTTCACAAAGTAGGAGAATCACACATTCTCTAAACAACTGCATTTTCACGTTCACAGCACAACACATTTCATCTATGTGCACTTGGTGGGTGTGTTAGTGTATTTCAATCCACCCACATGACAAGCTGAACAGAAACAGCACGAAAGTAAGAGAACAGGCAGTACTTACATTCAGGTAACTGAAATCATCACTTTAAAACCAGAAAGAATGCAACAAAAGCCCCAACAACAAATATTGTTTCAAATAGTCCTGTGCTGGGAAGGGAATAGACTAGAGGACCAATGAGTGCTCTTCCATCTTCAGTGTCTATAGGGACAATGAGTCTTGCAGTTTATTTTTCTGCTTGTTGGAAAAATTACATATCTTGTAAATCCCAGAGCTTTTAACCCTCAATGTTTCATGACTTCTTTATCAACAGCAAACAAAATTATAGTGATTGCAAAGTTGCAACAAAGAGATTTTTAATTATAAGAGAAACCACAACATTTCAAGTACATTCAAAACTCAGCTCAGTAAATGACAAAATTACAGGTAATCAACTGGGGAAACACAGTTTTGTTTCACTTTCAATCACCAGGCTACTATCTTTTTCATTTTTCTATAAATAAATAAGAAATCTGATTTAAAGTAGCATATTAACAAAATCAAACATGAATTCAAGACTGCAATCAATGAGGCATCTTTTCCAAAAATTAACAAAGTCTGTTCCATTATTATGGAAGATAACTGCAGAGTATTATTCTAGAGCAGTGGTCTTTGAAGTGAGGCACATGCACCAAAAGGATTAGGCAAGACAATTCAGTGGGGTGCACGACAAAAATATCAGAACTTCAACAGTACATGTATAAAAGTTATATATAAACAAGTATACATATTATGAAGGTGCAAGCTCAAAAAGTTTATACTGAGCAGGATGCATAACCAAAAATCTTAGAGACCACTGCACTAGAGGATCCTGCCACACAATTACTGCTGCCATGTCAAAGGCATTTAATAAAGATGTTGGTGAGTTATAAGCTCTTTTTTACACTTCTCAACTATCAGTTAAACAAATGGGTAAAAATATCTCTGGGAAGCAGATTTATGAGCTCCTATCTTTTGTTAAGGAGCACGGATCCTCATAAACACCCCAAATTACTCAACATTTTTTTGTTTTCAGCAAATGCAACTTATTGCCTTCTCACAAATCTCTTCCCTTCACTGTACTTATTGTAAGCATTTGATGAAAGAGCTAATTTTCCTGATGTGGCCAGTTAAACAAGAGCACAACGTGTTGTATGGATCAGTCAAGAGAGGTGATTTAAGGTATTTGCAAATGGGAATGGATGACTCCCTTGGAATTGAATAGAGGAGAAAAGTTAGTGTTCTTTTTCATCTAGGCTACCTTACTTGCAAGAAAAAGTGGCCACTGAACAAAACCTGGCTCAGTAAGCAGACCTTTTGTTTAAATCTATGTACTGGATTGCAAGGTGCAAACGCAAAAGAAGGAAATTTCTTATCCAAAACATGATGATCAGATTTGTTAATATCTTTTCCAATCTGGAATGAGAAGGATGTGGAAATGGTGACTAAACAGAAATCTGGTGGTGTCTGTAATCATTATGAAGATGTCTGGCCTATCTATTTTAAGGAAAACAGAATAAGAAGAAACAAGATTATAATGGCACAGAGAAAATATAGCAAGCACCCTTTCTCAGCACCACAAAACACAGGATGGGTGGTGAAAGTTAATACTCTTAAATTAACATAAATATTTTTTAAATCTAGTGCAATGTATAATTCTCCCTTCAAACTCTGTATAGCAAGAACACCTGCAATTACACTGAGTGAAATTAGGACAATAATTCTGAATGCTGCATGGCATACACCAAGCACATCAAGCGTCAGCAAGGAGTTGACTAAAGATTCACCCAATAGCAGAATGTATCTACATACTGCTTCCAGAGATTTTTTCTTATCTTCTCTGAACCAGCTAATACAAGAACAGGTCTCAGGTGCAGAAAGTTCTTGACGTGGGGAAAACTGAAAAGGGTACAAAGCCACAAGTAACACAGAAAAATGTTTTGGATTTACAGGAAGAGGCCATTTTTTCTTAGTCATCTTTGCTTTAGGATTGTTATGTACAGACTGATAGATGCTGGTTTTGTTCAAAGGTAAAATCTTTGAATCTCGAGTAGCATTTTTTTTGTTATTTGTCTACTTAAAGATACCTGGAGAAACTGATGAAATCTCAGTGAATTGCAATTCCTTGTTTTGGGAAACTGAGTAAATAAAAACCCTGACATCAGAATGTCTCAACATTTACAGAACTGCACATTCCAGTTTTTCACCTTTCAAATCTACCTGTAATAATACAACATTAAAAAAAAAATTTAATTACTTTTTAAAGTCTCCTGCCCCCATCTTCCTTCACTGAGAATTCTGAGATGCTTTTGTTTACTTTTAATTTGGAAGAGAACTCAATTTCAAATTCCTCCAGGAAATTAAATCTCCATCTCTAGCACTGCTCTACTATAGCTATCAGACATGAAGCATCTGAGCGGATATGTTACATGGTCCCCTTCTCAGCTTTAGAAAGCTATTGTTGGAGGCTGGATTGCAAGATTGAATTAAGATTGCATTCTTGGCTAAACCACTAAAACATAATGAAACAGTGCTGTCTGACATGGCTCCCGTTCTACACATGGTGCACATTTCAGGCTCAATCTGTCTGCCCAAAAATAGGCACCAAAAAAAGGCTAAATTGTTCCAGATTATATCCAGAGGGCTGGCAAGCATGGTGTAGGACAAGTGGGAGAGCCATGCCCTGCTGGAGAGGCAGCTGGACGCTAGGAATGATATTTCAGGACTTCACAGATGGCTGTTACATCCTGGCAACTGTGTTGAGCACTTCTGGTTTTTAAATTTGTAACACGTGTATCAGCAAAGAAAGAAAGAAGTTTTAAAAAAGGTAGCTGTGCAATCTTCTTGATATTATTTTACAATTTGTAGGTATGTGCTTGAAGGACATTGATGTTCATCCTGCCAGCTTGCCTAATCCCATCACTTGGTTTTTCAATGTTTCAGGTTTGCATTTTCAGTTGTCAAATCCAAGAAGTTCAAGGGCTCACACTCTCTCTTTCCTTCTACATTCTTTTACTTTAAGGTTGGCTAACACAAAGCCACAAATCATATACTCATCAGCTTATTTCTAAGTATCTTGGTATTTTCAGGGTTTCTTAAGAATTTGCCAGCTGTCTGATCACAAAATGATGTTCACTTCCAAAGAATCCACTGGCGAGATTCAAACTCTAACAGAGAAGATGAGCACAACCCTGGTACTTTCACAGTTACAGCTGATAGGTATTTTTTTTTCCAGTTGAATGCCACTATTTGACACTACACTCCATGACATATAGACAACAATGTATTTTTTTTTACCTATGATGATTCTCACAACCTACCAAAAATCCTAATTTCTGTCATAAGCAAATTTCACTCTGAAAATACGAAGCCATGAATTAGTATCTTTAAAAGCAGACCCAACTTAAGCACTATGATTTAAATAGCTAACAAAATAATGCTAACATTTGTTTGTATTTAAAATTTAAAATATTCTTTGTGGCCTTCATGACTGCTTCACCTACGTACCTTTTCCATACACCAAGTTTGCAAATTAATCCAACAGACAAGGTAAACAAAGTATGTGTTACTGAATTTCAACTTTTTCAAAGCTATTCAGAGACAGCAGATGTGTAAAAAGTAAACAGAAACCATACTAACTAAATTGCTGCCATGTTTTGTAGCCAATTGGTACAAAAAATATTAGCAAGCATTTTCTTTAAATAAAACATATAGTAAATGAATGTTACTGGAGTCTGAGTCTGCTGTCAGAATTAACGTTGTTTATTAAGTGAAAATCTTGTTTACAAATACAAGTAGTTAGTCATTTCTGGTGGGTCTGCATATTGCAAAAATTAATTTTCCTCTCTTCATAAGAAAACCATTACAATTTCAGCAACAGTCCTTAAGAGAAAATTGTTCATCTGAATTTTTTTTTTGTATGATGACAACATTCACTGTACTATCCATAGGCTCTTTGGAGGCTCTTACCCAAAAGGTAAGGCTTTGTGGATTCTCCTTCTATTCAGTTTAACACCAGATACCACTGCATGGTAAATGATTGGAAATATATGACAAATGCAAACAAATCAAAGGTCACTTAAATACATGTCAAATAATAAATATATGGAAAACCCCAGAATTTCTTGCAAGTAATGAAAAATTGTATTTGAATAGTCCATATTTTAATACCATAAAGATGCTGTATCATATAACTGATGTAATATAAAATGTTGGTTAATAAAAAACTGAAATTAACAGTCTTGATTTTACTTAATGACAGCTACAATTTTGATTTTAAAAAAATTAATATGGCAAAATCAATTTGGAGTTATACAGACAAATTTTACTGCTCTCAATAGACTGAGTTTGTCTGAAGGTAGAATTTAACTGAAAATGTTCATAAATACAATGGAAAGCTAATTGGAAGGTTTTGTTTATCTAGATTGCTTTACTGTTATGGTCTAAATCTGCAAAAGCCAGAACACTGTACATGAAAAAACATTAGGTTTTAGAAATTTAAAATTACTTACAAGCTGCTCAGACTTTACACCATAAAGCTGAACTGTCTTCGCCACGTTTTTGGCCACAGCTAAACTCAGGTCTGGATCAACAGCAGCCACATTTAGCTCACTGAAAGCAAAGATTACAAATCTCAATTAACAACTAAACAGTGCTGTATTGAATCGATAAAGAATTAACTATGAATACACAGTTACGTGGCACGTCAATTTAGAGAGAGTAACACATACAACCAAGTCTTTCCACGCACCGTAATTCAGTTTACAATTTAACAAGTCATTTGGGAATTTTATGTGCAGTGTTCCTATTCTAGTAAAAATGAGCAAAGTTTAGGAATGACACTTCAGTATGAAATCACTATTAGTAAGCCATTCAAAAATATTGACAGCAATTAACTACATTCAAGCTTTAGCAGCAGCCTTCAAACGTTACAGGTGAATACACAGTCATTCAACTCTGGAATTACAAGAGCTGTGCAGAAATACCCAGGGGATGCCTTAGCCTGACACAACTAATAAGCTGTGTTTTAGGCAATCCTTTATAGTAAAAGAGGCCCCAAAGGAACGACAGGGAACAAACGAAGAAGGAAAAGACTTCTAAATCACTTCCAGTACTTTTTGTTCAAGAACATCCCCAGATCTCCCTCAGCTGGGGCTGCATTCAAAACTGCTCTGCTGAAGACAGGCAAGCACAAGAACCATCGTGTTGCTAGTGGTGAGTTTAACCTCTCTCAAGAGCTGGAGAACCATTAGGCACCCCAACCTAGAATAATCTTCTCTGAGAACTCTCTAGGGCCCCAAACATCATTAGCTAAAGGTCACTCTGGAAAACGCAGCAGAAATTTCATAATTTTCATGTTGTTTTCCTTTCTCTTTTGCAAGGAGCAAAATAATATCAGTCACCACACCAACAGATATTCTGAGCATCTGTAACTCCCAGTCACAAGTACTGTGTCAGTATTTAATACTTTATACATACAGAAACACACTGTGAATACTGCCCATCTCTTTTCAGACTTTATTAACCAGAGTAGACCTTACCAAAACCTTATGAGGGAAAATGCACCATTGGTAATTTAAGCATTTCATTCTACAAATTCTACCTGGAATAGTCATCTTTATCTTTTATCTTGATGCTTTACTTTAACTAAGTATTTACACCAGGTATCACCACTTGCAGCCAGGCAACTACCAATTCCCTGTGACACAGTCAGAATAATTAAGATACCAGACATTTACAGTATATGTAAAGTTTCTCTTCCTGATCTTCTATAAGCTTAAACATTAAAACTTACATTAAAATTTCATTTATCCCAGAAAAACAAAACACAGAAAATAACTAATAAAATGCATTGTTTATTCTAAATAATGATAAAGAGGTGCTTATTTTGCTGTATTCAGCATTGGTGCAGCCTCACCTTCAACACCGTGTCCAATTCAAGGTCCCACAATTTAGGAAGGATGTGAAGTTACCTGAATGTGTCCAGAGGAGGGCAACAGATCTGGTGAAAGGACTGGAAGGATTGTCCTGTGAGGGATGGTGAAGGATTTGGGCTTGTCTAGTTTGGAGAAAAGGAGTCTGAGGGGCAACGTTATTGCCCTCTACACCTTCCTAAGCAGGNAAATCACTATTAGTAAGCCATTCAAAAATATTGACAGCAATTAACTACATTCAAGCTTTAGCAGCAGCCTTCAAACGTTACAGGTGAATACACAGTCATTCAACTCTGGAATTACAAGAGCTGTGCAGAAATACCCAGGGGATGCCTTAGCCTGACACAACTAATAAGCTGTGTTTTAGGCAATCCTTTATAGTAAAAGAGGCCCCAAAGGAACGACAGGGAACAAACGAAGAAGGAAAAGACTTCTAAATCACTTCCAGTACTTTTTGTTCAAGAACATCCCCAGATCTCCCTCAGCTGGGGCTGCATTCAAAACTGCTCTGCTGAAGACAGGCAAGCACAAGAACCATCGTGTTGCTAGTGGTGAGTTTAACCTCTCTCAAGAGCTGGAGAACCATTAGGCACCCCAACCTAGAATAATCTTCTCTGAGAACTCTCTAGGGCCCCAAACATCATTAGCTAAAGGTCACTCTGGAAAACGCAGCAGAAATTTCATAATTTTCATGTTGTTTTCCTTTCTCTTTTGCAAGGAGCAAAATAATATCAGTCACCACACCAACAGATATTCTGAGCATCTGTAACTCCCAGTCACAAGTACTGTGTCAGTATTTAATACTTTATACATACAGAAACACACTGTGAATACTGCCCATCTCTTTTCAGACTTTATTAACCAGAGTAGACCTTACCAAAACCTTATGAGGGAAAATGCACCATTGGTAATTTAAGCATTTCATTCTACAAATTCTACCTGGAATAGTCATCTTTATCTTTTATCTTGATGCTTTACTTTAACTAAGTATTTACACCAGGTATCACCACTTGCAGCCAGGCAACTACCAATTCCCTGTGACACAGTCAGAATAATTAAGATACCAGACATTTACAGTATATGTAAAGTTTCTCTTCCTGATCTTCTATAAGCTTAAACATTAAAACTTACATTAAAATTTCATTTATCCCAGAAAAACAAAACACAGAAAATAACTAATAAAATGCATTGTTTATTCTAAATAATGATAAAGAGGTGCTTATTTTGCTGTATTCAGCATTGGTGCAGCCTCACCTTCAACACCGTGTCCAATTCAAGGTCCCACAATTTAGGAAGGATGTGAAGTTACCTGAATGTGTCCAGAGGAGGGCAACAGATCTGGTGAAAGGACTGGAAGGATTGTCCTGTGAGGGATGGTGAAGGATTTGGGCTTGTCTAGTTTGGAGAAAAGGAGTCTGAGGGGCAACGTTATTGCCCTCTACACCTTCCTAAGCAGGGGAAGCAGAGAGGGAGGTGCTGAGCATTCCTCCCCGGGATCCAGTGAGAGGAGTTGTGGGAATGGTTCAAAGCTGCATGAGGGGAGGTTCCAACTCACTATTAAGGAATCATTGCCTTAACAAGAGGGTGTTCAAATCCTGGAACAGTCTACTTAGAGAGGTGGTGGATGCTCCAAGCCTGTCAGTGTTTAAGAGGCATTTGGACAATACCGTTAACATGTTTTAGCTTTTGGCCAGCCCTGAAGTGTCCATGCAGTTGGACTGGATTTATTGTTATAGGTCTCTTCCAACAGAAATATTTTGTTCTATTGTGTGCTACTCTACTTTATCCCATCCCATCCCATCCCATCCCATCCCATCCCATCCCATNATAGAATTGATGAGCCTGTTTCAGTTTGATCTTTCTGATATCACTTAGATCATGTTTATTCTATGATGTATAAACTAAAAACTGTGAATCGTAGCAACTGAGCATTTGTCACACTCAAATGATTGCAGAGTCATTAGGAAAAAGCTACTGCTGTAATCACAATGCATACAAAACTGAATTTTCAGCACTCTCCTTTTCACCCAAAGAGACAAAAAGAACTTGTTCAAAAGTCAGAGACTTTGCGAAAGACAAGACAACCCAATACCATTAGATATATAGCCTAATGAAAAGCCTACAGCTCTAAAATAGCATTAGAGCAGTAACTGCAAGAGGGGAAAAGAGTCTTAAAAATTTTCCTGCAGTGACAATTTGAATAACAGTAAGTTTATAAAAATATTCTGTTTTCTTACAAGGTACAAAGATTTATATTTTATAGTCTTACAGTTCATAATACATACTCGTAATCTTCATTTTTTTGCATGAATATGTCCTGTGCATCTTCTTCCATTTGTTGTAGTTCAGCAAAAAGATCAGTAGTTCCACTTGTGTTAAAATTCCTCTGAATATTTTGACTGTATTGTTGGAGGCGCTTCCACAAGTCATTATAAAGCCTCAGTAATTTAGGGTATTCTCCTTCAAATGCTTGTTTCAAAAACATAGAGGCTGCAAAATAAAGCAGTAAGCAATACACAATGATAAGTTCAAACTAATCTTTTTATTCATATAAACAATGTTATCCTAAGTTTAATATTAATAACGTAATATTTATAATTTATTTCATTGTGACATAACTACAATATTAAATGCACTTGACAAAGGATCTAAAGCACCAGTATAAAACCCACAATTGGAAGACTGGATATGAAAACTTTTTTTTTTTTTGTACAATAAATGTTTCGTATAAAACTTATTTATTATCGTCATCCATTTAAGGCCAAAGTGTAACTGGAACTCTAAATCTAGAGATTTGCTAACAATATCTTGATGGAGGAAAAGTGTGGGGCTGTGCAACTTTGAAGATAACAATTTAAAACAGACAAAGATAACTCATAGGAACCAAAGTCTTCAGAAATGTGATGAGGAAAGCATATGCCTTTATGCACACTTCTTAAAACAAGGCACTTACTATGCAATTCCTAAACTTGTCAAAGAATGACAAAGCCAGCAGAAAAAGCAGCATTATTTTCAGCCTTGAAAGGCTTGCCACAAGTAACAGGAAATGAAACAAATGTACAACTGCTTTAGCAACTGTTAATCTTGATCTAACATCACTCATACTCTACAAATTTCCCATTACATTAGGAGATTAACACTGTTCCATTCATTCCTAGGTTTTTCACGTTCCAGAATCTGCCCCAGAATAGCTGTTAGAAAAAGTGCAGCTGACAAAATGTAAGAGTTCCCTCAGTTCTGTAGTGTTGGTTGGTGCCACTAATTGATGTCATAATTTTACAATCTTAAAACTGAGTGCTGAGAACAGGTAGCACGTGTTCAGTGGGAACACAGGAGGCTCGGGGTATGTATGTACTGCTCTTAAAGCAATGCGTAAGGCAAACAGTAAAATTAATATGTTTTAACACAAGATGCATGTATTTTCTTTTGGGATCATCTCATTACTTAGCAACCACTGAACATGAATTCACCAGCTAGTTCCTCAAAATTATACTGCTGCTATAAAGCCTGGAAGGACCAAATTTGAAGGGCCAGTGCAATAGCTGAGATCACGAAGACAAATGCACATCTTACGCACTTCACCTCTATGTGCAAAAGATTAACTTTAAACACTCTATGCAAACATGAAGGATATATTTATGAAAGTACCAAACCCACCTATGACCCAACTGCATGCTACATGAGCATGTTCTGGTAATAGAACTACCTTATGTTAACACATTATTTATATTTAATATTCCTTGATTGTATCTGCTATTCACATATTACACATGCAGAGAAAATTGTGTGTAGTCAGAACACCAGCCATTTATCTGTATTTATACAAGACAATTTTGAAGTAACTAAAATCCTGTTTATAATGGTATCCAAAAAATGGCTGAAATCTGATTTTTACAACCAATCAGTGTTTAACAAGAAAAGACTAAGAATTTATCTTTAAAATCAAATTACTAATTTTGAATTTGGCAAACCCACTTGCTTTAGGAAGTATAATGTACTATTCCAAACATTTTTATCTCCACATTCAGTTAGAAAAATACTTTTTGTTATTAGATAACTACTTAATGAAACAGAAAATATTTCTTTCTGAAAATTCAACCATACTTTAGGAGGATCCTATCTGGTTACAAACCCAGTTTGAAGTCTTAAATACACAGACCTACCGGGTGAACCACTGCTATAGTTCTGGTAGAGGAGATACTGAGCAAAGGGCTTACTGAAAAGCTAGATTCAAAATAATTACAGAACACATTACAAATCATTTATACTGAATACTTACAGTCTGTTGCTGACTGAAACTGAGAGGAAAGTGTCTGGGTTACTGCAGTCCAAAATTTGTACAAAATATCAGACTGGCCATCCTGAGAACAAGGGACAAAAGGAATACAAGTTTCAAAACGTATTCTTTTCAAAGAATCTCAAACAATGCAAATGCTTCCAGTCAAAGCTGCTCCTCATCACTGAGAATAAAATCAAAGTAAGTGAAATCTGAGAAGTTTCCCTCAGGTTTAGAGCTAGAAAAAGTATTGGAGAAAACAAAAATTAAAGCTTCAGTCTTGTTTTGAATGAAGTATTTTCCTCCAAGTCTGAGAGAAATGCTCCCAGCTCTCTAGGGGTGTGAGTGCAGCCTGAAGCAGCACACCTCAGGAGACGTGTTAGAAAATCTCTTTGCACTACAGTGACCTTCCCATTCCTTGGGAGTTCTCGTGCTGGCTACACCACAGCAATTATTTACTGCCATTACCACGAAAACTCCAACCAGGGACCAAACCCACTGTGTGCTGCACACAGGGCAGCTCTGGTTCCCAAAAACATAAACCACACGAAAATACAGTGAACCTCACAGCTGACTCTTCATGGCCTGGTACCAGCAGGTCTTGCAGTCAGAAGTGGAAACAAGGGAGCACACCAAAGGACAGGCAGGCACAGGCACGCTGCTTCCCTATTGCCCCCAATATCTGGCACTTAGGGTCAAGCATTAAAGCATGATTTTTGATCCCTGTGTGCTTGAGGTAGAAAAAAAAATTCCAGGAGATCAGGATGAGTATCCTGGCCTGCCTGCCTGTTAGATACTTGGAAGACTGTTCAGTCTTGTCATGCAAAGAGAAAACCTGCTCTGAACAGAATGGTTTTCTTCCTTGGTGTACAATGTCATCCACTGACCCCACTGCTACATTGACCAGTTTGACCAAATCACTATAGGAATGATAATCAGAAAAGAAAAAAAAAGTCAGTTCAACTTCTGCACTGCCCAGCAGTACCACAAAAAGGTGGAGATAATCTATTATGTTTAAAAGTCTGGCTACTCCAAAATGAATTACTTCTACTTAAGATGATAAAGGAAAAAAATGCTCTCTTTTCACTTGCAGTGGCAATAACAGGCAAAGAAATGAAGGTCTTTAGAATGTCATTCATTAAGACATACTACTTCATCCCTCTTGAAGATCTATTCATTGAAAGACTGCAAGTTCAAGCTCAAGTTTCAGTTAAAAAAAAATCATCTTAAAGAATTCATATAAAACCTGAAAATCAGTTAAAGGTATACTGATACATCTAAAAGTAATGATAAAAAATAGGATTATTATCACAAACTCTGCAATTAGATGAGGAATTCATCCAACTCTATTCCTTATCACTAAAGATAAAGAAGAATAAAGGTTATGGGTCATGTGTTAAGAATTGAGAGAGAACATCTTTTATGCTGCTGGACTCATAAAATGTATGGTAATTAGCACTGAATGCTAAAATAAACTGGGATTACAGAATCTCATTTTTGACTGCTTGAGGACAATGATGGATTTAGAAACTGAAGTAATTTATTTTATAGCTATGCTTGTATTTTCTGTAAAATTGTACTTGACTTTCACAAATGGGCAAAGTAAAATTAGAATATCAGAAAATGATTCAGAAGGTTCACCACATAAAATCTCTTTTCTTTGGTAAATTTATTGCTATAGCATAAATGTGAAATTACTTGATTCTTTATTTCACAGTTTAAAATTTAGAACATGAAGAGTACAGTAAAACAAATGGTCTTTCACATCAAATATAAATTAATTGGTTTTCATATCCTCTATCCCAACCTGGAAAAACGGTTGCCTACTGAGCATGGTAACTCAATTCAAATTCTAAACAGTCTAATGGAGGTGGAAAAATACTTACAGAGCACTTTCAAACAACTTTTTTTCATTACTGTATCACCATCTACATCTCTGTCACTGTCTCAGCAGAAAACGCACTGATTAAAGGGTCCAGGAAACAAATATGCATGTACCCCCGCACATCAACATTCCTATCTTAATTGTCAGATTCAACATGGTGACAAGTGACAGTAACATATGTGTGATGACATCTAATGCTGTTGTGGAAATATACAACTTTTCTATGTATCTCTCTCTATATATATATAATATAAAGTCAGACATACATACATACGTTCTCATGCATAGATAGCCACAGCCATACCAATTAGCCTCTGTTCTTTAGCTTGTGTCTTCTGACCTGGGCAAATGGTGTTCATTAACTGGATCAGAATTCTGTAGTGAAGAAGGCCCTCATGGCTCAGCTAGCCAACTGTACTATGTATGAAGAGAGACAGAAGGGAAAAGCTACATGGAAAAGTAACATTCCATACTGACTGACTACTCAGTCAAAAATGTTGAGGGGAAAAAAATAAATGCCCTGGTTTCGAACCAACTAAAATCACTATCTACACAGTGCTGGTTGCTTCTATAACATATGATATGAGATTTCAGTTTGTCCAGTGCTGAGATGCAATCTCTCTGGAGGTGAAATATAGCTGCTGATTAATAGCACAGAGAAGACCATGTAAGAGTTTGTGGCAGGAATTTGAAATACTGTTGCCTACGCATACACCAGGAGGTATTTAAGTGGGTGGACTGTAGCTACCAAAACTGGAATACAGCAAGGCATCAGCATTAGATACTCCTGAGGGAGTAAAAAGTGCCATATGTAACTATTAGCATCCAGAAACAATTTATTTTGTTTAAATCTGTAATTTCTTTTGCTTACACATTAATTCAATACATTACTTTTAAAGTACATTTAAGACTCTCACTGCTTGTTTTCTAAATAATGTATTCTAATAAGGATTAGATCTATGCCTGTATGAGAATTATAATTTAACTGCTTAAAATGTAACATGCAATTCCATTTGACAATAATCAATACTAGAAAATGACACAGAAAGGGTAGCAAAAGGAGTGTTTTTCTCCAGCTTAGCATGAAATTAAAGGAATGTCCCTTGTACTGAACAACTTCTTCAAGGACTGAAAAAGATAGGCAGGACGACGCTGGAAGAGGAAAAGGCAGTTCTTCTTGCCTGAAATGTACACAGCAAATCCACTGGCTCATCTTAATGTAATGGAAAGTTTATAAGCCTTCCCCTATGCTTCACATACAGCATTGTGAGCAGCAAGCCAGAGGATCAGAAAGTAACTGCTCTTTCGAGCCTTTTGTTTTCAGAAAACTAAAATCAGTCAGCTAAAATTACCTTCTTGTCATCTTTCCATCTGTAAATAACGAATATAGTCCTCCTCTACACTTACACCAAATATCCTCAGTGGTAGACAATGTATGGGAGCATTGGGTACATCCACATTCATGATTCAATGTGTAGATACGACCTTTTTTGGTCCAAACCTGTCTTGTGTCTAATACCTGTTGTCTTGCAGAGCACACTGAAGTGTGCTAGCAGAGTAACTTCCACAATTCAAGGAATACACTACCTCATAATTAGCTTAAAAAGAACAACTTCTGCAATTAAATAGCTTTTTGCAGCATATCACGTATTTGTAAAATAACCCAGAAGTATGTACCAATATTTCTATCAATTAATATTCTGAGACTTTAAATCAGGAATTTTCCATTTCTCTTGCTTCTGAAAATGAAATAAAATTGAAAGATGTAAAATTACTTACACCCCCTCCAAAATAAAAATGCTTGCTTTGAAATCTAGTCACAAGCAGATTAACATCTTGTGATACAATCCCTTGTAGCAGGAGCAGCTGACAAGATGAGTAATGAACTGCATCCGATTATCTTTTCAGCTCTGTAGCAATCATTTTCCAACAGCTTCCTATGCCATAACCAACAACACTGGAAAAAGGTCACCGTTCTGTCATACTGTCCCCCCCCTCCAGTATGTGTTTAACAACACAGAGAACAGATAAACCTTTGGAAGCTGACGTGTTGTTATCTGGCACAAAGCTGTTTCAGGTGCATACTGCGTACACAGAAAGCTTACATAAAACATCCGTATATAATTGAAAGTCTCCCAGAAGGAAATTATTGCACTTTAGCATAAAATAAAATGTTATTTCCTCTTGTCATGCGATATGTTCTTTCTTCAACAAAAGAATCTTAACTGTAATTGATGGTATTTAAAACTCATGATAGGCAAGATTCAGGTTGACATATACATATTTTACCCATCATGAAATATAACCACATTAAATCTATGAACATTAATTGCAAGCAATTGTAAGACTAAAATGGCAAAACAGAGCTCTCCCCCAAAACCAGATCCATTTCACTCAGCATTTTTGAATTAACGGTACTGTCCGTTCACAACTTTATTTTGATCTCACAGCACAGAAAATCTGCACATAAATCATACTTTGCACCACTACAAAATGGTGGGGAAGTAAGATCAGCCACAGAAATGGCTATTTTCTAACAAAAATCTGTTGTGAAAATGCTCCTATGCCTAAAGCACACTTACATAAACTAATATCTAGCAACAAAACCTGTGAATTAAAAATACTGTCGCTGTTGTTCCTGTGACCAGTGACCACTTTATTCCCCAAAACTGAACAGCTGAGCAGGCACTTACATGATTTAGTAGCCCCTATGCAATTCCTTAGGCAGTGCAAGACAGTTTAGATCCATCTTCTTCTTGTTAATTCTTTATTTTCAGAAATGAACTGAACAACTGCCCAGTAACATAAACTAGGGCAACCCTCTGTCATTCTGACCTGCTGGACAGCTGGCCACAATCAGGGGAATGGAAAGATACTTTTGAAAGATGTATGGACTATAAACCCTTAGCTACTTTTAAAAATGTTATTTCTAGGTAACCCACTTGCATCTGTGTAGAGTAAAAGAGAAAAACACAACAATCAGTCTGCATTCTGGTCCAGCCACTGTAATTTTCCCCTTTTCCATACTGTTCAAAAATTTGGTACTCAGTCACACATACTATTCACATAGGAATTACTTGCTCATGAAAATTATACCCATAAATCAGACAAAATATGTCCAGCAGGCTAAACCACAAATGGCGATGCATTTTCTCAATAGTGGGGCTCACTTTATTGTGTATGTGAACTGGACAAAGTTTATCCTTATTAAAATAATAGATGCAGGTAGTCTGTTTGATTTTCATTATATATCTTACTTATGTAAAATTAAATGTGCTTAAGCGCTTTGCTGAAGCAGGGCCATAACCAGCAATCTGCTAAAAATATTTTCACTTTATATAACTATTTCATTTCAACTATTACTATAAAGTCACTATTGTCAATACTCGGCACAAACAGTAACACTGTGCAACCTTCCCATAACAGAGCAGGTTTTAGATAAAACATTTAAGATTCTATAATTAATCACAGAATTAACTAGGTTGGAAAAGACCTTTGAGATCATCAAGTCCACCCTGTGACCTAACACCACCTTGTCAACTAAACCATGGCACTGAGTGCCACATCCAGTCTTTCCCTGAACACCTCCAGGGACAGTGACTCCACCACCTCCCTGGGCAGCCCACTCCAATGCCCAATCATTTTTCCTGTGAGGAATTTCTTCCCAATGTCCAGCCTAAACTTCCCTTGGTGCAGCTTAATAACACTGCCTAATGCCAGTGCCAGGAGACATTTTGACAGTAATAGTTTATCCTGTTCTCTGTCCCAGGAACTCCATAAGGTTCCTGTCAGACCATTCCTCCAGTCTCTTGAAGTCCCTCTTGACGGCAGCACGACCCTCTGCAGCATCAGCCCCTATTCCCAGTTTTGTGTCATCAGCAAACCTGCTGAGGGTACATTCTGGCCCATCATCCAGATCACTAATAAAGATCTTAAAACAGGACTGGACCTTGTATTGACCCCTTGAGGGAGTGGTACACCACTGACCCCCTGCTAGACTCTGCACCACTGATCACCACTTTCTGGGCCTGGCCATTCATGATTAATCCCACATTGATAAAAAGCTGAGTTTCAGAACACAGTGCAACTGGGAGAGCCTGTAGATTCAATCATCTTCTATGCAATGACTGGTGATAAGGAAAGGATTTAGATCAATATTCTTTTACTGGTATGGAATGAATGGGTGGGGGGGAATTTATACTTTATTAATTTTTTTTTTCAGTAGTCCTTTTATCTTTAGTGCATGGTATTACAGCACATAAGCAGACTTGTTAACAGTGTGAAGCAACACTATTACTCAGATTGATGCATTGACTGCATAGATTTGAAATTTAGATTCAGTGTTGCCTGCTTGCAAGATCACAGAAAAAAACTACAGACTGACACAATTAATGTGCTAAACCCCTTCTCACTCACATGAAAATGATTTGTTTTCCCAGTTCAAAAAACATAACCCATTTTCACTAACAGCTACTAGTAAGTTAATAAACCAGTGAACAATAGTGGGCTGAGTACCAGTACCATCAGAGGAAAGATACCAGAAGATCTGTATTCACTGTTACTATACAATAATATTAATGTTAAAGCCTGGAAAACTGATTTCAAGTCTCCTCAAACATACCTAATTTTAAAAAGCCATATCAAACTACTAATTAACTTTGCTATTACTGAAATGAAATTAAATCTCTTTAGCTCTGTTCTTAATATAACTATTTAGTATCTGACATTAAATCTAAATTCAAGAAATTAGAATGAAAGTACCCCCCTTCTTCAGTATTAGACAAGAATGTAAGAAGATGCTGAAAGGACATATATTTATTTTTACAAATATCTCTATTTCCTCTACACTGTAAATTTAGAACTTAATGAGTATAATTTCCCATCTGTGAATTATCATATTTGTGTGTGTCTAAAATAGCTATTTTAACATTCAAATAATAAATCTGACCCACTGATTCTAAACTGGCTCCCACTTCATGACAACCACTTCCAACTTATTTTTCCCTGTAGAAATTTTGATACTTTGAGTAGAATGTGAAAAACATCTTTATTGTGAAGCCTCTTTGAAATGTAAAACAATATAGTGAATATTACCATGCAGCTCGTTGCTGCAGGCTCCTGAAATCAGGCTTTGCATACTAATACATACAGTGTTTTCTATCTGTAATCAAACGCTCTGCCATGGAGAAATACGGGACTTGTGAATGCTGCTCTAAAAACAGAAGACATTTAAAGGACAGTCTAAATATTTTTTCCACCAATAAAGCAACAATGCAAATGATTTAACAATTTTGTACGGCAAGATCTTATGGGACATAAATAAGGAAATCTATTTGCACTATTTCTATAGCAACACAACTGCCAAATGTTAGACGGTGAACAAAAAGCCATCATCCTCAGTAGTGCAATTAATCAGTAAAGAAAGGACAAATTCTGAGTGTATTTTCAATAACCCTTTTCTATATCCTTAAAGTAGTCAGGATTAAATTTCTTAAAATAAGAGTGAATTTAAATTTCTAATGTTGTTTACATTATCTATTACAGGTGCAGAGATGTCAATAAATGACACTGTGATTTTAAAAATGACCTTGATTTTTTTGTTTTACTGCAGGGCATAGAATTTCATTACACTGGGTTGATCAGTTTATATCCAAGGTGTAATAGTTTCTAGACTTCCAGCAGTAGTGCAACATTTTGAAAAGGTCTCTTTGTGCAGGTGACAAAAGAAACAAAAGCTGGTTTGGTTTTTTTTGGAAAACCTTCTTTAATAGAAAATAAAGTTAAGACCGTGCATTCCATAGAATATTGGAATTCTTAAGTGATTCCTCAGAAAAACTAATTTGTAATGAAGAAAAATACTTACTTAGGTATTAAACAGTGTCATATATCTTCAAAACTACTTAAAACATTAATTAATCCTTCCATGTTCCTGCGAGATATGCATCAACTGGAAATAAATGAACTTAGTATTTAAAAGCCAGTAACTACCCCAGGGATTTGACAGCTTTCTTCTACCCAGAGAAGTGATTTAGTATGTACAGCTTCAATTCAAACTATGCTTTCACCTTGACTACTCCATATCCCCTCCAAGGATGAAAGGGTGGTTCGTTACCATGTCCACTCAGCCCAGAGCTGTTCAGGTAAGATTGACAAGAATGATGATAAAAGGCGGCACTTCTGGTAAATGTATTTCTTTTCCAATGGCAAGCTGACTGAAAACCAACTGACTCAATAATTTGCAGTCATCACTGATCTGCAATTTGCACAAACACCACCAAACCAGAAGTGAAAAAGAACGAAGGTCATTATTACCTACTAACCCACGCAACCTCCACACCATCCCTTTTCTTCACAGCTGCACATTTCTGTCAGAGAAACGGAATTAAAGTTCTAGAGAAATCTTAGTGTCATTAGAAAACCATTGCACAGGCTCTGACCCTCCCATGTGAATTAGAATCAAATTACTTTTAGTATGGCTGTCTGGGCACACACATCCATTCAAAATGAGAATTGGGACTTTTAACTGGTATGATCTTTTTGGCTCTTTAAGAGTCCTCAAATATCCTGCAAGTGAATTCAGCAGGGCAATTTGTAGATCTGAAACAAAGAGCATCTTCGGTATTTTGGGAACCAAAAACCTGCTCATCCACCTGTGTTTGTTTAGATCTTCACAAAGTACCTCATTATTGCTTAAATAACAAACAGAAATCACAGTAGAAATGATGTGCAAGTAATCCAATTCTGCTTCTACAAAAAACACTGAAAAATAAATCACATACTTGTAATAATTGGTGAAAACCATACTATTTTCTCAATTGACATAAGACAATAATTAGATTATTTTTCAATTTTTTCCACTTGGGATTATTTTTTAATTGGGTCAACTGAATGTGAATATGTGATGATAGATGTGAATAATTTCAAAGCAGCAACATTTTTTAACAAGTTTGGACGGGGAGGAGAAATAAGAAGGTGAAATACAAGTACACTCTGTCAATAAATATCTATATTTTCTATTTATTTTCTTTATCTTATGTAATGCTGAGGACATTTCTTTCTGTGTCGTTAACACCTCATATTGCCAGTGTTGACAACTCAGGAAAAAAGCCTGCTTACTCACCAAACGTTCATCAGCACCAGCAATGGTAAGAGCCCTCCACAAAGTACATAATAACACTCCCTACAACTCTGAGCTCACTTTTTTACCCAGAGGCTTACGTAAACGAGAGTTTGTGATGTGCCTTGGTTGCAAACAGCACAGCCAAAGGCGAGCAAGGGCAGATCTGCCTGCACCTTTCTGCCCAGCAGAGATCTCACCTCATCCTTTCTACTGACCACCCCAAACCCCCCCTAAAAATGATCTGCTGCTTTTCAGGCTGCTTTTCTCTTTGCAGAACTGCTCCCTGATGCCTATGTAGGAGTGAAGGACCCAAAATAGATGAGGATCAAAGATCATTTTCAACTCTTTTACAAGGGGCTAAGAAGGCCTCTTATCTCTAATTAGGAAGGTGGCTGTCACAGAAAGATTTGTTCTGCTGCGATTTACACTGAAGTCAATTGTAGTTTAGGCATTACAACAGCTGAGGAAAGATTAGTCACTACACATTAAAAGAGAGAAGCAATAAAGCAGAATAAACTGAAGTAACTTATTAGCTCTCTGAAGGTGAATTAAGCAATTGAAAGAAGTGATATAAATAACCAGTCATTAGGTGAACAAAAATATAAAATTTACATTATTTAAATCTTATTTGTAATTTTAATTTTTACCCTTAACATTGTGACAGCATTAACCCTATCTTTTAAAAAATTTATGCAATGAAATCTCTCTTCATTTTCCCCAAAACTAGAAATCAGAACTCCATGAGCTCTGAATTCTTTTAGCCCTTTTCAACTAAAATCTAGCAATTAAAGGCCTTTTTTCTTACATAAAACCCACAAAATGTCCATTCAATCTTATTTCTCCTTTAAATAGTTCATAGATTTGTTAAAAAATTAAACCTGTAATTTAAATATGCAAACATTAATAATGAATCGATAGTTCATGACTAGTATGAAATGAAGCAGCTTTTAGAAGGTACTATGAGTGCATGATTTCTTTGCAAAATTGCATTAATTTCATATTGTGACAAAGGAAAAATACCAAAATCTAGATCTTCAAAGGGAAGGAGTGAAAAAATGTGCAGTATAAATTTAATATCCAGATTCTTCCATGATCCTCATGTAAGCCTGAGTCTGTTACTTAACTCTTGGCCACATCTAAAGCTGGTAAAAATTGGAAGGGAATTCTGTAGGAGAAACAATAGGGTAGAAAAGCTGCAGGTCATTGCTCTCCGGCTGAATTGCAGTATTTAAAATTTTCCAAATTCTAGACCTCAGTTTCTTCATCTGTCAGGTTTTGTTTCCTTTTTTTTAAAAAAAAAAACCAGAGAGTTTTTGTGAATCCTTTCATTAATTACCTAGTGCTTTTAAAACTACATTTTTGGATACAACATGAAACAACACTACTAAATATTATTATGGTAACAGGTAATTAGAAAACCAGAAAGCACATGTTTGAGATCATAATACAAAATTAGAAAAACTGCAGGCTGTGCTATCTGTGAAGAGAAAGACACAAAAAATCCCCAATGGAAAAAGAGAATGATGACTAAAAAAAAAAAAGGCAAGTAGCTTCCTTACTATTAAAGGACTTGTGCTTTAAAAAGGCTGGGTCTCCTCCTCTCTTATGCTTCATAGGATGATACTTGCACTGCAGTAATCAAAACAAGGAAGCAGATGGACAGGCAAAGTGGTACTGCAGCTGCTGCAGAAGATGACTATAATAATAATGTTGACATCAGTAACAGTAATTAGTGCACAGACTGTAGAGTGGATGATTCGTTTTCCTATCTTCTGGAGTGGGCATGCTGCTTCAGCAAACGGGTACAATGTTAGTACCTTCGGTTTGTTTTGTTCATTTCCTCAGTTTATTAATGAAATTGAATACAATAAAGAAAATCCAACTTCTCTCCTCCTCCAGAACACTTGCTGGGGAAAGCACATTTCAGTTTGGTTTAATACAAAATGGAATCTTCATTAGTAAATGGCAAAATACCAATTTCTTATTTATAACTAAAACAATTCATACTCTCCCATACAGCCATCTGTACATACGGTCCTGAATTTCAGCAGCATGCAGTACTTGTCTGGTTTTGTCTGAACAACAGCCCTACTCTTTGGTGTGACCTCACCCATCTGCAGTCTGGTGCCACACCTTTTTCAAGAGACACCAGAACAAATGATCTAACTGTGAGAATGTCCAAGAAAAACACTGTGCATACTGAACCACTTCAGGCAAGAAGTAAGTAAAGCATCGGTGCCACCACCAATGCTATGTCATGGTGACAGAGTTCTGCTAGCAGAACATCTGGTAAGGATGTACCACTCCTCCTTAGCTGCCCACTGAGAATGACAATGTCCAGCCCGGCACTACACTACACCAAAACACCTACCAAACAGCAAACTAATTGGAAGAGTGATAACTGCAGAAAAATAAATAGTTGGATTTTATTTGGGAAATACAATTTTTCACTTAGATGCAATCCTGCAACATGAACTTAAAGGGAAGGAAGAGTAATCGGAGAGATCATGGAACATGCTTAGCATAAGACAATCCAGTAAGTCTTTTATTTTCTAATGAGTTTTTCCTTACCCTGCTTCCACTGAAATTACTTTTCCCTGTTCATTTAATCTCCATGGATGATAAAATATTTCCTTTGGCTTCTCTCTATTATCAACCTCAAAAACTGGAAAAACTCCTTTCTCAGTTGTTGAAAAACTCCTTTTCAAGTGATGTTTTACAAGAGGGAAGAGTGAAAGTGAGAAGCACGGGCACAGGGTGGGAGCCACTCATGAACACCAACAGATCATTTATCCAAGCTCCCTTTCCATCCCTTCCTGAGCCTTTCAGCATTTCTGGTCTGTCTCCAGGTATTTGTGTTTCTTCCTAAACACGCTGATCCACTGAAGGGCTGATCCACTCAGGCAGCACTAGATATTTTTTGCCAGATTAAACTTTTTTAAATTAGGAAAATATGCTAAAAGTTTAAAAACATTTTAAGAGGGGTTGTGGGATTTTTTTTGGTTGGGTTGTTTTTTTTGTTGTTATGGTTGGCTTTGTTTGTTTGTTAGTTTTAACACAGAAAGAGAAGCTTGAAGTGCCTCATAGAAAAGTGATGCTCTGTGCAACATCTTCTGGAGATGGGCTTCAGAGACAGATAAAGGCCGTATTTAACCTTCATTATTTGCCTTCATTGATGAGAAGACAATGTTTGCATACGAAGAGCTTCCCCAAGTTATTTCAAATATTAAATCCATGTAAATTAAAAATCCAGTTATACACTTGGAAAGAGACGTCAGCAGGAACACATCTTTTGTTTTTGCTCTCTTTTACTAAGGTAGATGAGACAGTTTCAGTAATCCTGTTCCTAACACTGAAGGAGACCATTAATCAAATTATTCAAAATATGAATAAAAAACAATGCAAATGAATGGAAAATAACAGGTATTCAAAAGAACAGCCATGATTATTTTTCAAAGGAGAAATTGTCAAGAAGTGAGAAACAGATGGCTGAAAATGATAGATGAAGACACATTCTCCTATGCAAACTAACAGATTTAATTAATTACTCAAATCACATGGTATTATGGAATGACATTAATGATCCATACAGTGGTGCCTTACTAGCTCCCTTTAAAAGAAAGCAAAAAGAAATTACAACAGAATGAACATGTTTACATCCTACAGATATAACCCATAGACCACAAACATATCCTTCAATGTTAGTTTGACTTTCAACACTTTCCCATCAATTTAATTTTTATAAAATTATGGAACTGTAAAATTGTAAACAAACTCATTCTCTCATCACATTTTTCTTAACAGATTTACTAACTATGCTCATTTAAATTAAAACTTTACCTTAACTATCTCCTCTATGAAGCAGACATGTGACACAGGATCTCTTTTCTTTGCCAATACTTTCTGCAAATGCTGCACCTGTAAGAAAGAATTTATTGAGAAAGTGAAATCTAAATTCTTATATCCAAAACTGCATGATGAGACAAACTGGAATTAGCTTTGGAGTACCTGTCCGCAAGCAGCACAGATCTGATCCATGAGTTTCTCCATGTTCGTCCAGAGGGCTGCTCGAAAAGCTGCTGTGTTCCCAGGTGTTGGCATAGCAGCTCTACCAGGGCCACCTAAATGGTTTTTAAACATACACAGCAGCACATTTCAGCTTATACACATGAAAATTAAAGTATTAGAAATATAGATCTCTATGCACTTTGACAGATACTTTTTTTTTTAAGCCAAAGCAGCCTAAAATACCTTCAGAACAGAGCTTTGTGAATGGCCTCAGTTGTCTCAACTGAAAAGTTGACTAAACTCTGAAGTTCAGTGGGAATACTTCATGCTCATGACTGTTACATGCTCTACCAATTCAGACCTCCACAGAAACACCACAGTAATGCCAATGAGCAGTTTTGCAGGATGTAATAGCAAAGTGAAATGGCAGCGAGAGTAGCTGTGAAAAATACAGGTATTACCAGCTCAGGACTTAAATGCATAGATAAACTGCTAAAAAAAAGTGATATTCCAGCTAAAGGGCATGCAGCTTCTAAACAATCACTTCCCTTGAGAGAGGAAGCACTTCTTTATTATGCCGCTGATTATGGTTCTGGACCCTCACCTTGTTGCAAGACTTTTTCAAAAAAAATTGAATGTTCGTATCACCAAAGTTCAAATTTGCCTGCTGAGGAAGGAGTGGTCAATAGCTAACTCATGTAAGCACAATTAGCTATTAGGAGACAGCAAATGTTAATTCCAACAGCAAAGGTTAATTCCAAAACCTAAGAAGCTGCATTCGCCCTAATCTTGTCAAGATAGAGGGGACAAGGATCATCTCAGAAACCGCTGAATCATTCCTCAAAGGACTACGCATGCCCCGGGAAGAAAGGTGAAAAGTGCACTGTGAGGAAGACTACTTATCTTCATCACAAAGACCCCTGATGAAGAGCGAAAGCTTTCTTCAGTGCGACCACCAGGACACACAACGCATGCGTGGCACGTATGCTAATGACACTAGTGACTTCCGAGAAATAATTTGTATAACCACACCTGTCCCAAAGAATATGATGAATACTCATGTTTTAACCCTTAATACTGTGCTGTAGGGATAACAGGTGTGTGCGTTGGAGGAGCGATCCCCCACACCCAGCGCGCTGAATAAAGCAAATACCCACTTCTCTGACTCTGTCTCTGAAGTGTCTCCTGGCCTGTTTGGGGCGATTCACTGCCCACCCACTTCCTCGGTATCTTTTGGTATCACACCTAACTGGAAACTAAATGTTTCATAGTGCAACATTTCTTCATATTGAATAGTCTGCTTTGAAACAACTTCCACCTGACAAAAGCATAACAATGTAGTTGCAGGCTTCTTCCATTGATTGCAAATAATTTCAACCTGTAATCCTCCCACCAATACAAAGAAAGCAGAATTTGGAGTCATCTTTTCATGAGAAACTGCTAAGAAAATGCCACAAAGTTGTAACCTAAGGAGCACAATTTTCTGGGCAATTAGGAAGGAGAGGCAGGGAGGAAGAAAGGAAAACCAGAGCCAAATATCAGACAGACCCAATTTTGGCTTGCAAAGCCAAATTAAATGATTTCTGAGATATGCCTACTTCCACCTTAAAAGAAGTAGGGTTAAAGCAAGCAGGGAAATGTTTCTAGAACAGGCTTGGATGTGAGAGTTTCTTCCATTTCATAGCATACAGTACTCCTGTAAAAAACGAAATCAGTTATCATTCTCTGTAAAACAAGAATCATACCTCTTGTGACTGTTTGAGATGGTTGGGTCAATACTTTGATATCCAAAGCATTTCTTATGTTCTCTTCCAGGACTGTGCAGTATCCATCCACCACATTAGCAATGGTATCCTTCAAAGTCCCAAGATTATGAAAAACCTGAAGAGCAGTCCCCACTTGAGTAGGATTCTGGAGAAAGAAGATATTAAAAAAATAACTATTATCTTTAACTGCTCTACTGGGATGTTTTATCCATGATGAGACCTCATTTTAGTGGGCAAGTTCATCTTTTAAGTTCAGTTTGCTAATTCATTTTGTTTAAGTTACTGGCATCTTTACCACAAAACAGAGAACAGAGAGTAAAGAAGATGACTGATTTCCTTTGATCTCTGAGCAATGCTTTGCTTAGATCCCTTTGGTGCTATCCTCAGAGTATGAAGAATGGAAAGAAAGGAACTGGAAGCACTGCTGGCAGTATCTAACCTGGGGTGGGTTATCAGCGGCTGATCCAGTAATTCTGGGATTAGTTACAGCACAGCTGTATTCAGCCATGGTGTAGTTAGTAATACTGTTTTAACATGCAGTGCCTGTTACAGTACTGTCAGTTAAGTCCCAAATAGTTAATTAAATGTGGTACAGGCTTAAAAAAAAGTACTAACGAAGGATAATAAGAAGCAAGCAGGTCAAGCCCCTACTACTGACTACTGCAGAATTTAAGCTTGTATTTCTACATTTCTATTTCTACTGTTGACAATAACTTCATTTTCCTCACAGCAGAATTAAGAAACAAAGCAATTCAGTGATTATTTCCAAAGCTTGCAAAAAAAAAAAAAAGGCAAAAAAAAGCTCAACACAGGGGAGTGAAAACTATCCAAAAACTGTCCAGGTCCACTATTTAAGAGTCCTCTGATTAAGATTGAATCTGATGATCATTCCGCTTAGCAACACTAAACACTGGCATGGGTGCTATTTAACAAGAGAAAAGCCTCAAATTATTGCCTTTGGAAACTAAGCACTGTCATCCATACACTGAATACTGCTTTTTTAATTGGCATTCACAGGCAATTAGTGGAGGGGGCAATCAGTTGATCATACACACATTAGTGATGCAGTCTTTTGTCATTTTTCTTAGCGACTTCTGCCAGCAGTAAAGAACATGGTCTGACAGAAATGCTGGCAGTCAGACTGGACAGAACCATCTGAGACGACAGGCACTTCTCAGTACAAAGCCCACTTTGGCTTTGGCCATGGTGCAGCTGCTGTGCTGAGGATGCACTTGCTGGCACCGATGGCAACAGGTTATCTGATCTGTTGGCAAACAAAGCATTCTCCTCAAACCCAACATTCCAGAGGTCACACCCCTATAGCTGCACATTCATGCCACTTTTTCTAGGGTTTCTATAAAGATCAAAACCACAGTTAAAGCAAAAAAAGCCAGGTCCCATCTTCTTTCCCAGCCCCAAAGAGGCGTTCCCAGGTTTAGTGGAAAGCAAAGGAATATTAGGCATGTATTATGGTTTGCAGACCTTATACTAACTATACCAGTTTCTTTTTCCAAACAGTGTGGGAGTTAATGAGCATTCCCAGCATAGTATTACGGGTCTGGGACTTGTAGGTTTAGTTTTTTGACAACTGGGTATGCTGTAAAATTTCTAAGCATCCTGTGGGTGTGCTTGTGGAGGTGGGAAAGTAAGCCATAAAGACTGGAAGATTAATGGGATGTCAGAAAATGAAGAGTACTATAATGCAAGGAGGGAATTTGGGGACAGAATGAACAAGAGAAAGAAAATATAAATGGGAAGAGGACAGGGAATAGAATGAAAAGACTCTGGAAGAAAAATAATGAAACTGAAAGGAAGAAAAGATAGAAAAGACACCTCATTTACCAACCTTTCCTAAATTGTTCTAATTTTTACAGAATAATTACACAATTATGAAACCAGGTAGTGAGTCAGTAATACAAAATCAATACCTTACTACTACTATAAGAGCGCTCAACTAGATTTTAGTCAGGCTCTCATGTTCATATATTAAATAATAAAAAGTAGAACAGCATCAAAAGGTGAGCTGGGCACTATCCAGCCTTAAATAATCGATGGCCAGATACTTATTTTCCTGACAAACAGGCAATACAGGCACAAATAATTGCATGCAAAAAGTCAGTCTTAAAGCTCCCATATCATAGTTTAGCAAACTAACTCTGCAGCTACTGGGCAAGAAAGACACTAAAACATGCTCCAAGAGAGCCTGAGCTGTATTTCAAAAGAACTGGTTTTAGCCAGAAGTTTCAAACCAAAATACATCATTATGGAAACCTGCTGATACTCAAAATATCTTCCAAATCTAGTACCAAAATTAAAATCAGAATGGAACAAAGATTATGCAGGTGGCCTATTTCTTATTTGCTTTAAATTCTGAACATGGCCACAGACAGAGGGCTTCTAGCTCATGTACTCATCTTGTATAACTGGAATTAGAGACATATCAAATTCCTGACAATGTAGAACAAAGTGTATTTTTTTATTTGATTCATATACAGTAATTTTCTCACCTCAGGAAACAGTTTTTGTTTCATATGCCCCAGACAGGCTATGTAACAGTCCATTGTTGGTTTATGACTAATCCTAAGAGAATGGAAATTTTTATGCACAGCTAGTTTCCAGGTTTAGACAATATGTTTAAAAAAAATGAAGCACCACTTGGGACAAAAATTATGTTGAAAAGCAGGGCGGAAATTATTTATTATACTTTGAGGCTTGCATAGACATCTCAAAATTAAACTGTTTATCATTAATACACACTGGACAAAAGGTTGAGAACCAGTATTTCAGAATTTGCTACTACTAACAGATTTTATTAATAAGAATTTGTACCTAATATTTTCCTTCTACTAGAGAAAGCTTAAAGCTAAACAGTTCTGAGATTCGACAGGCTGACATAATATTTATCAAGAGGAAAGCATGCATTCAAAGTTAAAGAGAACTGACCTCAATAGTGATCTACAAAGGAAAATGGAATCACATCAGAGAATAATATTCAGAATAGCTATCCAACAGGAACAATATGGAAAATAATATAACTACTTTTGAGATGGAATTTAATGAGCATATCAGCAGTATTACATAACCAAGTTGTCTGCCACTGCAGGCAACCAAACTTTGCAATTTTAAAGTGTTCTCCTTAGAATCTGCCTGTAAAAAATTTGTACATTTGCCATAAACTTGAAGCTATGGCAATCAAGAGCGTGGAGGGCAAAGAAAAACAGAAGAGCATTTAGTAGTATGTTAGCAATACAGTATAATCTAAGCGCATAAACACAAGCATACACAAGTGAAATAAAAACACAACCCCACAAAGTGTAGGGCAACAACACTACCTACTCAAAAATTAACTACAGTGATCTTCAGGCTGCAAAAATTATAATGAATCACAGAGTTAAGGAAAGATGGCATTAAGTCCACCAATAATACCCTTCTCCATTCAAAGCACTCCTCCATCTGGCAACTCACAACATAGTATGTTACAGATACACAGAAACTAAATTCCACAAATTTAAGAGCTTAAGAAGACTCAGTGAGTCATCAGTTCAACATACGAAGGAAATAAAAAAATCAACATGCTCAAAAGCTAGTTCTACCATGAAAGAAGTCTCACAAATATTTTACAGCATCAAAGTTTCTCAGCATCCATCAGACAATAGATTAAATAGCTTGGTCAGAAGGTTGATACCAGTCACCACTTGAAAACAGGGCACGGGTTTATGTTTTTGCAAAACATAAAGATACTCATTCAGCAGAAACTATGAAGAGAGGTTCACACCAGATGCGTTCATTTTCTTTATCAGTGAGAACTGTTCATTTTATTAACATAATTTCTGATAAATTTTATCCCACCCCATTCCATTTGGTTCTGTAGACAATCATAGACAAGAGAAGTAACTGTCATGCAATCATTAGTATGAATGTGGTTTTTTTTCACAATTATATCATGTTGTTGTTTCAAAGAGCAGGTGACTGGACTCAACAACCCAGGAGATGCTGTCCAGGCCAGCATGGCAGTTACAGTCATTCTCAGAGCACAACCCCATTTGGTCAATTCCTTTCCCAGAAAAATAATAACCCTGTGAAGACTAAGTACAAATGTCATTAAAGACTTAAATAAATATATATTACATTTCTAATTTGAAAATATCTCCTAGGATGAAACCAGACAATTTTGTTCTGTCAACTGCCAATATTGCAACTATTTTATAAGGTCCAAGGTTGTAGTCTTTTATTTTATGATTGCCACTAGTATTATCAGAATAATCTTCTGAGAGCATGGCTAAGGAAAGAGCAATAATCTTTTTCATCATTAGAAATGCAGCTTGGACGAGCAAACCTGCTCCTCACAAGGGAGTGAGGTGATGACACTGAACTAATTGGGGGACAGGAAGATTCCTAGCACAAGGTTGAACCAAAAATAAGAAACTTGGTTAACAGGCAAAACTAATGGCTCAAGTGCTACAAACACAGCTTCCAAACTCACACTCCACCTTCTCACGGTACAGATTATTCTTCTCTACCCAGTTCTGCCTTAGGGAACTTCACATCATTATTTCTTTATCCAGTATAAATCTGTCCCTAAGATCCCATGCCATAGGGTTTTCACCTGTGTGGACTATCAACTTCCTTCTCAAATGAAAAAGCATTAATTGGCAAAAATATTTATGGCCAATACTATCTGAGACAATTACTACTTATTTCATGAAGAAGCAGTGTTACAAATGTAATTAATTGTTAACTTTCATGTAGTTAAATCTCACAATGACCTGCACCACCAATAATCAGAACAGCTCTCCAAGGTACAGCTCTTCCAAACTGTACTCTTTTACAGTACACATAAAGAGAAGTTAAACTTGGACTAGTCCCTTACTTAGAAATTAAGTTCCACAGCTACTAACATATACAAGAACATTTCTATTTTGCTTATTAAAATCAAAACAGTGGCTCTGACTGAAAATCTTCCATTCTGCAGAGAACAGATAACCCTGTTCAGGAGAGGCTGTGGCAAAAACCCAGTAGAAAATTTTCACTACCTTTAGATACAGATATATAAATATATATATATATATAAAAAACTCAGTAGCTGTGATTTCAGTGTGCTGTCACATACTTACCTCTTATGTAAAACATTTACCAAGTCCCATACGCAAGCAGTAAAAGTGTAACACAGCTCAAAAATAATTACACATGTTGCTTAGTTGAAGGAAGATCCATAATCACTAATTAGTCCAGGAATCACTTAAACAGAGTGGTCTGACAATGTGGCAAGCAAGGAATACCACAACATTCCCTAAGCATCAAGAAATAATCAGCACTAAAATACAACAACAATTCTAGAACAGAATGCGCACTGAAATACCCAAACTCGTAAACTAATGTATACTCTCTGATAAGGAATATAAAAGGCTATTGCAGTCCTCACAGAGTAAGTGCAAAAACTGGCATTTAGTATTAACTAATTTCATTGGACATAGATTTGACAAGATTTGCCATATTGGGAACTACTTCAGTTACTTTTTTAAGTTTACTTCATGCAGCTCCTTTTGTTTGTAGAAGATAGCAGTTGCAACTTCCAACACAGTACAGCTTTACAAGGCCCAAAAAAGACCCCTTTGTGAGGCTGCAAATCCCCAGTCAGAAGTTCCTTTACAGTGTTTGCCCCTTCTCCCTCCTCACTACCATTACAACACGCTGCCTCCTTCAAATAATTTTCCCATAAATAACGTTACTATCCCCAATGACAAGTACTACTTGAAGACCAAGTGACTGAGAAAGTTTTGCAAGCCCTTGCAGCTACCCAGTTCTTAGTCATTACTCTTACAGACACCAGAAGTGAAAACATTAGAAGTTATTCCAGGAAAAGCTGCAGTTCAATTTAAAGAGCTCAAACAGGTAAACAGTGAAGAAAATTTGGCCACCTAAGGCACGGTCAAGGCAAAATTACCTACTCAACAGAATTAATAACTTACTAAGAATCACTGAAATGCTTGCTTTGAGGTATAACTCAGCTATTTTAATTGTAGAAAAAGTAACAAAAAACTAAAAGTAGAAATTAAATGCCAATGAAATTCAGTTTCAGTCTAAAAACAGTATTTTATTCTGTTTCCAAAAGTCCATGCCTAAAAAAAATTAATTGGTGTATCACTACTCCTAAAAATGAATCCACTTATGGAAGCTCATCTCTATGTTCATTATCACCCCATCTGTCTTTTACTCTGTTCATCTCTAAAACCTGAGCAATAAATGAAAAGGTCAAATTGACAATGTAAAGCCAGAAAACACAGGCTTCTTTCTAATGATATCCTAGATCTTCCTGTTTTGGCCTTTGCAGCATTGGGAGGAATGAGAGGTCAAAATATTATGATTTGCTATAGAAATATAGTAGGTAATACTGATATAATATATTGCCTAGATTAGAAAAGAACATTTTAAGCTTTAAGAGGCAAGAGTCCCAAAGCCAAACATTTAAATATGGTTAGGTTATAATATCTACCTTCTGTGAGCCCATGTTTGGAATACACAACCTCTTTTGGTAGAAGGACTTTCACATGAAATGAGAACAGCCACAAAGCACAGTTATAAACCTCATCATGTCCTCAAACTAGGTCAGCCTTTCGTTTCTTAGAATAACAAGGAAATAGCAAGAAGCATTGCACTACAAAGGTTGAGGAGGAAAAAAAGAAAGAAACAGTAGCAATAAAATACTAGAAAGCAAAGAAACAAGAGTTTTCAACACAGCTAAATAGCTTGCCAAAACACTTATTCACCATAATAGTGTAATCAAAGCAACAGATGGCTAAGAGCTAATGGGACAGAAAGGCATCGGGAACTGTTGTGAAGAATTATCTCATGAAACATCAAGCAATGTTCCAAAGTTTACCAAGCCTTAGGCTATCAACGTGACAGCAATTTCACAGAAGGTATCTGGCACCTCTGAGGACAGATCAGCTAGACTGACTAGCCCATAACAATTACAAATTTTATCCTACAATGCACTATTTGAGTGTAGGAAGAGTATAAAATCAGAGTAGAAACAACACAAAATTTAAAAAACTAGTCAGGCAACATGGAAATGGAGGCTTCTGAGCCAAATCAAGCTTCTTAAAATGCTTCTCTCACATCTTACACAATTTGACCAATCTCTAAAGCTCTTACTGATAACAAACCAGTTCACATCTGAAGTTGTGGCTTCTCTATTAAAAACACAGCTGTCCCTTTCTGATGAAGTTTAGATAGCAGAAGGCGAGATTGCAGCACCTCTCTTGTCCTTGTGCAACCCCGACTTGCACCTGCCGATTCAAGTCCCATTACTGAAGAACAGAAGTATAAGGACACAAAATCTCATTACTAATTTTGATATTTGGACAAAAGCTTGTGACCAGATGTTTTCTTCCACCTCACAATATCATTATGTACATGCTCGCTCTGTTAGATGGTTGAACAAAGCCATTACAAACCAGAAATGTCAAGTTTTACTTTTAACTCAGTCTTAAAAATTAACATTAGGAATTAGCTACTGAAGGGTTGTAACACGTTTTTTCTTTCTTTACAAAAAAAAAAAATCCTATTTCAGACAAAATATCCTTTAAATGGTATGCTCTGAATGATTTAAATATCTACCAAAAGCCATCTGGGTTTTCTTGTTCTCCTGCTAGTCTTTGCAACAAGTAATAATTACCTATGCAAGTGACAACATCTCATTTCTGGAATCTGTGCATATGTTGTCAACAGCCCTGAAGTGCCCTCAAGTATTTAAAAATAATGAACTTTAAGAAGGTATTTTGTTTCAAACTCTTCTCAGCTAATATTTTCATACTCAACTACAGACAGACCTCCATCAAGGTCAGATTTGCTGTTGGATAGAATTTTAAACCATTTTTTTTCTTCTTAATACAAAGTTCAAATTTATTGTATCACACACCTACAGGAAAGTCTGCAGAAAATTTGGTGAAGAATTGTAGGTTGGCAGGACTGCTGGAGATGCCTTAATTCACTTGCTTGCTCAGAGGAGGGTTTACCATAGCACTGCTCAGGAATGAGCCAGAAGACATTCTTTCTGCTCCATTTTCCCTTCCTAGTTCTTCTTACCGTTTCAGGAGAATGCAACAATGGACTTGTGCAGTCATTTTCACCAAGTTTCACTGAGGACAGCTTGAAAGAGAGTAAGCACATACATACACCCCAAACACTTCTTCAGTGCAGGCAGTGTTACCCACACCCTGACAGCAATCTAAGTCTTCCAAGTCCGCTTGTAAATTTGTCCACTGGGAGAAGCATGACAAAACTGACCTCTCTTTGTTACAGATTCTACATTTATAGAAATAGATTTTATATTTCTAGGCTTTTTTAAAAAAAAAAAAAATGGTCAGTCCCAATAAAAACAAATGGGCAAATCTATATCATACAAAAATTTTACTATGAAGGAAAAAATTCTGAAGTCCTCTGACAAAAAAGAAATACTGTGCCTAGCTTTGCCTGCAGCTAGCACAGGCACTGGGATCCACTTCCACCACTGAAAAAAAGCAGTCCCCACCCCTCACTTCAGCTGTCAGCCAGCAATGCATTCTGAAACCTTCACACAAATGGGAACTTACTGGGGGTGCTACCTGCAGAAGGACAGAAGGGAGGTGAAAGAAGAGAAGAATAAGCAGCTGAGTGCACCTCTTTTTCCACACAGATGACATTATTCATCACCCAAAAACGGCAGTATTTTGATGCAAGATTTATCCTTTCTAATGCAACATACTGTTCAGTTTCCTATGCCATTTCAAGCTTACCCAAAGCTTTAAATCTTTTGTTACCATAAATGAAACAACACAAAATAACTCAGAATTTCATGTGGCACTGAGTAGCAGATCAAGAACACAATGAAGCATTGATTTTTTCTGAGAGGTTTAAGACAGAGCAGATTTTTAACCTGAGAAAGAGGCAAAATGAATCATATCTTATTTAGATGAGTATCATGGCTAGTCGATCATATTTTTCACTCTGCTCTATGCAGATGTGGCTTATTAATGCTTTGTATGTTCTTCTTGGATCACCTAATTGCATTATTGCAGAACCTGTTAACAATCAACAGTCAACAGTACAAACCACAAATAGAATTACAGTCTGAGAGAGGCGTTTAACAATAACATACTATCTTATCTGGAGAGAAAGAACCTCAGTGTAGCTTTAGTTTTGAAGAGACACAGATACACGAAAGTACCAATTTAAAAGGCTGGGATGGTTTATACAGAGATCCAGTCAAAGCCCATGTCAGTCTCTGCTCAGTTGCATCGCTGGAACTGAGGAGAATTTCATATATGCTGTTCACCTTTGAGTATCTAAAGCAAATCAGAAATATTTTAATCAATTTTGTATAAAACCCTTAAATGCACTAGGACTTTGGAAGACTACTTTATTTAAGCTCATTCTATAAAAACTAGACCCATGTAATTAAAACACTGCAATGTCTGATAAAGAAAAACTTTCATGGTTCCCATTCCAGTCTTACCTCAACTATTTTCAACAAGATCTAATCTTAGCCTACCTTTCTTCATCTGTAGCAATGCAAACATCACTTCCTTATTCCCCAGCTCTACCTAATCCATCCCCGAGTCCATCCTCCAGCCCTTCTGCAGTCTGGTTCTCATAACAGCTCCTTCCATTCATATCTTTCTCTTTGGGGTTACCTTCTAGTCCTAAACTTACTTTCCAGTTTCTGTACTAACGCATAGTGTTCCCAGTCTCCTTCATTCTACCCCTACAGTACATTTTATTTACAAAGCCTTTCACAGCTGAGCAGCTCATAGCAGTGACCCAGGCCTCTCTGCATACAAATAGATGAATCAATCATCATATTTGCATTAATTACCTTAAAAGTACTAGAATCAGATACATTCTTGCCCTTGTAGGTATTTTATCTAGTCCTAGTGCAGCTTCAGTTTCTCAGTGTGGTCAGAACTATCCAAGAGATACTGGTTGACAGTTTTCCAGTCAAGAGAAACCACCTAAACAGATGCACAACCAGAACACAGAAGCAGACTTGCAACAGCCTCTAATTTAAAATAATTTCTGTCTGCAAAGAAAGCTGAACTCAATATTATTAAACATTCCTGTGTTTTCACGACGGATATTCTATGAGGAATAATTTTTTAGTGATCACAAATGACACTTACTAATTGGTATGAAAGCAAACTAAGTGTTTCATATTTCAAAATAACTAGTCTCAGTGGGGAGATCTAAAACACAAGGTCGTTTTAAATAGCTTTCTAAGGTATTCTGACTTTTTTTTTTTCCCCTCTCACACACACACACACTTCATAGCTACTAATTCCTTAGAAATTATTAATATCTAAAATTTTTGGAATAGTAATGCAATCCAAGTTCTTCAAAAAGCATTATCTAACTCCAAGTTAATATGTATTTAAAATATCATTTACAATGGAAGATTAAGTTTTCATGTTTATTTGACAACTGGTCAAATTAACTGATATGAATCTTCAAAGAAAAGAACTGGAAATGAATTTAAAAATTATCCAGCTGATCCTCATATAAAATTGTCACTAAACAGAATAACAAAGATTTTGGCAAACGGCTAAGTGGTGATTCATAGTAGAGTGAAGGGATATAAAACATTAATGACTTCTCAGTTTTCACCTATTACTTTACCATAAAAGACAGTTATATAAAAATATTGTTCAGATCAGATGCATTTTCAGGAATACCCATTTATAGAAACTATTTATAACCACTTTCTTGCACTATCATAAAAACAGGAGCAGAAATTATGAGATTTGCAGGGCCACACAATAATAAATCCTTACAAATAAACACTGGAAAGTGAAGGCTATTTGTTGTGCTGTACTGAAAAGTGCAATAAAGTGCTTGCAAATACTCCATTATCCAGTCACAGATTTTCGGTCTAATTCTGCATTTATGAGTCACAAACACCTACACAGAAAAAAAAAAAAAGAGAAAAAAGAAAAAAATCCCAGACACATAATCTGTCAATCCACTTTGATTAACCATTTAGAAAGGCTAGGAGCAGTGAAGAGTTTTATTTTTACAAAAATACCATGTCACAGTTGGACACCAATTGCATTAGGCTTCCTAAATTACCTCTATATAGTGCAAATGCACAATGGCAAATTGATATAAAGTTTTCTATATTACATCTGAAAACAAAGTCTGCACAATCCCATAATCTGTTTCTAATTTAGTATACATCTCTTAATAAATGTGCACAGACTCATCAAAATCTGAAAGATCAGGATCTCACAGGACAAAACAGACTACCACCATGTCTATTACTGTCAAGGCTTTATAACTCTGCAGTAAAAAGTTTAAGTCAAAATGTGAAAATAAAACCTTTGTCAATTAAAAAAAAAATCCCTGTTTTTCTAAATTTACACACTATAAAAGATTAATCTACTAGTTCAGAGTGACTTCTCCACCAAAAAGTCTTTTTTTCCCTTAATAATCCTTTAAGAAGAGTACTATTTTTTAAATTAAAAAAAAAAACCTAAGTCTTCCTTATGTATTCTCTGTTTATTATATATTGGTTTCAAATACTTCTAGCAGCAAAAAACACGACCCCCAAACATTATAAACTATGCCCAGGAACTTCAGTGACCATGGAAAGACAAAACACTTCAGCATTTGAACTCACATTTTTGGAATATCCCCAGGAAGTGCCATGTTTAAATGATTAATCACTGGCATTCCAAACATTTATTTCAACTCAGAAACATTAATGTTCATATACATATAGATGGATGTACACTATTATGCATCAGCATAGTGCTGAAACAGACCAAAGTGAATCTATCAGTCATATCATTACTAGCAGTACCATATTTGTGTTATTTTTTATCTTCTGCATGCTATACTAATAACAACAAAACTTATTTGATGGAGTTTTCTTTAGCAAGGGCACGGAGAACAAATATCAAGTGACTTGGGACCTAATATAGTCACATCATGCTTTCACCTTCCATCTGAAATATATGGACCATCATCCATAACTGAAATGTATGCTAAAGATATATTTACTTAGTTATTGCTCTCTGCACCACCTTCTTTTGAGCTTTGTAAATAATTTTTCTGCCTATGTTTTCTTTAAAAAACCCACAAAAACAAACAACAGAACATCTGGAAACACTTATAAGCTACATTTTACAGCAAACGTCTCACCAACCATAAAGGACAATATTGCTACCACAGCATTATAATACGTTACATAACTGGCAAATTTTAGGTCCCAGATAAGAAGTTCATTGCAGGATATATAATTGCAAGGCTGAGCCCAGAAATGCATTTTCCCCCAGTGAAAAGCAAGAATAGATATTATCCCCTCAATGCTGCTCTATTCACTTCCTTCCTTTTCAACTCTGACTGCAGAGGAGACACCAGAGTTTGACAAATACACAGACTTCTTAAACAGCTAAAGATTCACTTTCATTTGAAACTGTTGTCGTTTCCATAGTACTTTCTTGCAGCAATCACTGCTTCTGCCTTCTACATTTATATTTTAAAAAATAACTTTGAGTAGCAAAAGAAGGGGAGATAAAAAAAATAATAAAAAGAGAAAGCACGGACAGGGAGGAATGCTTAACTAAACTGCCTCTGCATCACAGCCAGAGCAGCAGCAGAAAGGAAGAGATACTAAAAGATGCTGTTTGCTGTCCCTTCTCCCTTTGCAGGTTTAAATCACCAGAGTATTTTTAACATCAGTTTCAACCATGCAAATTCCTGGGTAAGAAGGAATAGCAGCACAGTTAATGAACAGTCTGTGAAATAGTTCTTTCAATGACTCGAGTCTGGTTTAAAGTTATAGGGAGCAAAAAAAATATCTGTTTACTAGAGTTCAGACTCAGTCACGTAAGATGTGATTTCCAGCAAGTCACTGAGGCCAAAATTCACAAAATGAGCCAAGAGCAGAACTTTCCAGATACACTATCCACACTGGACTACAATTATTCTTCCCTTTGCCCCATGAATAGCATATCCCTTGGGTCTACGCCATCTTTGTTACATAGATCCAACCTCTAAGCACAAACAAATTGTCTTCACAAGTAAACAATAAGCATGTAAAAGATCACCCAGTGCCATGCCTTAGTCCTGAGCTCTTTGGCAGCCACAGCAGTGTGTGACCACCCCAGCCCTGCCTAGTGGACAAGGGCAGGTCACTCCCTCCCAAATGAGACAAGGCAAAGCCCTTCAGGCTTAGGATGACCCTGGCCTTCGTTTCAGCATCCTGAAGTGTTTTAACACTTCTTCTCCAGCACTTTCATTTTTTTCATCACTCGTGCAGTTAAAGAAGCAGTCATCCATGCCTAGAAGGAAGCCCCAGGTACTTATGCTCAGGAAAGGCAGCGGCTGGTGAATTCCAGCAAATCCACCCCTAGAAGAGCTATAAACGTGTGCTGAGGTTCAGTTTTGATACACTGACATTCTCTGCTACAAATATCAAATCTTCGGTGCTTAATTCACCAAGTGCTTAATTTAGCTCACTTAGTTCACCCAGAAGACTGAAGTGGTTTTGTGAACCCGCTCCTGTACCTCACACCACACTCCCCACCCATACTGTGCATGGCAAGACCTGGGAACATTATAAATCTCTGCATGACCTCTCGCTCTCTTGGCTTCTGTTCTTCACCTGCAGAACACTGACGTTGGTACTTCACCTCTGTCACAAAGGTGCTGTAGGGGTAACAGCAACAGTAAGGAATTCTGGTAACACAAATTATGAAGTCATCTAATGTAGACAGACATCCCAAATTCAGGTAAATTTTTACTGAACATGCCACTCCCTCAGCTCAAAACATAAAATAGAGACTTCCAGAGAACAGCAGCTCCATTTCTGCTATGCGCACCTGGAAACAATGTGCAGTAAACATGAAACTTGCCACAGGAAATTTTTGGAAGATGCATAAAAGTTTCTCAATCTTGGAAGCTGGTTTCCTTCTACTGGAAACCTAGGCAACATACATTATCAGAAGAGATGCTTATTTATTAATACCAAGAATTAATCTGATTAGATGTTGCAATTTAGTACTTTCTCTGAATTAACTGGCCCATTAAAAAACATGCAGATATTTGTAACAGCTCGCACAAGGCCTAAACAAAAGCTGAGAATGTCAGCTAAAAATTGTATTTTCCTAGCTATTTTCCTAGTACCAGTAAATAAAGCCCCGTGGACTGACAAAAAAGTAAAGACACTAAATGATACACAGAACTGTGCACAAGGTCTCTGTAGACATTAGATAAGTTTTATGTGATGCTAGGTACACACTTTTTGAGAGAATTAAATTATTATTTGAGCTTTTACGTTATACATACATAATTTAACACCTCTAGTTACCAAGCTAAATACAAAAAAGTTGTCTTCATTTTCTGGTCAGACAGACATCCTGAATAAAGGGTAAAATGCCATTTAAGCTGTGGACTGTTGCCAAAACTTCTAATGACTGAAATTCACTAATTTTTTTTTTTTAATGGATGTTCTGAGGAATTCCCAGAAACAGATCTTCAGCATGTAATACTGTGCTTTATCTGTATTCAGACAGATTCATACTAAGATCACTAGGATGTTGTACACATTTTTAATAATGCTGTCACACGCTAAACAAGTTAAGATGAAAACCACACAATTCCAGTTCGAACATAATGACACTATCTCCAGTGGAGAAAAGGTACAGCTGATAGAAGGGAGAGACATGGGGAACAGACAACTGAAGGAAATTGTCTACTGTCCCCTTCAGTTTATTAATATAGTATGATGCTGTGTTACAGCAAGTGCTAAGTTCTGCAGTGCACTGAGTTTTTTATGTATAAATTTACATTGTGCCTTACTGCTGAAGTTCTGCAGCTCCACTTAACCTACACAAATACTGTGTCCATCTTCACTCACCTCCAGTATAACTCGTTTTCAAGAAACAATCTCCAATATAGAAAGAAACTCAAAACCTATTTGGATATATGTGTTAACTACTGTACACAAAAATTATCTATCCATAATGTGCATTTAAATTCCAATGATGTGAGCTACACTCTACCATTTCTTTACATGACTTATCTCTACATCTGCACACAAGCTTTTCAACGCAATCTTATATTAAGCAGTTGAGTGGGTGTGGTGAGCACAGCACAAATATTTTGAGAGAAATTCCTGACTGAATCCTTTCAAATAATTTGCAGTATCTTAGAAGAACATTATCCCTCAAAAGGCCAACAGAGTTCCTTTGATTATTTCCAACATTGTGTGCATTTCTTAGACATACAGAGAGTCCCAGCAAACCACAAACATATGCACTCAATTTCAACCTCATGCTCTAATTTAAAAGCTTTAGTAAATACTAACAGATAGTTTAAACACACAGATTTACACACATTTCTGAAGTCTAGTATTACAGAAACATAGTTTTACTTGGGACAATATATTACTCAGAGTTGGATCTCTACAGCACTCATCATTGGAGCTTCCTTTTCTCAGACACCATTTCTCATTTCCAAGAGCATAAATTCCTCCCTGCTCTGCTTAACAAACATAATACCCATTTCGTCTGTCCAACAAGCAGTTATTTTAAAATTTTTGTTTTCCTAATTTCAAACCTGATACATTTCTTCTACAGCAAATTTTAATATTTTATTATTTATTAGTTATTTTTAAAAGCTTCTTCATCTTCTATTTAACACAAATGTTATTTGTTCCTCTTGCGGTTTGCTTATCACAACCTTGAGGTCCTTGCAGGTAAGAGGGCTCCAGGTAACAGTAACCTAAAAATGTCATCATTCAGATTTTCAGCATTCTGACAAACCACAATGATTCCTTCTTCTTTTTTTTTTTTTTTCACTTGCAACGCATGCTGCTGGTCTATACACATGAGAGAGCAAACTGCTGGTATCAAATGCCCTTCAACCACATCAAGTAGCATGCCAATGGTTTTACAAATTTATTAGTGTGTGAAATACAGTATTGAATTGTCAATAAGGTGATTCACTTTGTTTACAGCAGCAAATATTTTCCCTTAGTGAAATCTGAAATCCATTAAAAACGGGAGTGTCTTGTCAACTGTAAATCACAAAGCAAACGCAAGGATGCCCAACCCTTCTAGCTGGGGAGGACACTTGCCTTTGTGCAGGTGCAGAGAAGGGCCATAGGCCACATTCCCTACCCTATGAAAAGACTGCAGCACACACACACAAGTGGTGTTGTGCGTGTCAGAGATGTGACACTTGCTGGGGAGTTGGCCCTCAGGTATATTGAGGTTGGCCCTCAGCTGAGCTCTGGTGTGAGCACCCCCTGCAGTCTGGGTGCTGGATGATCAGTTCTCGTGTCAGCTCCAGAATATCATGTCTAAATTTACCACACAGATTGAAAAGATCTTCAGAAGGAGCTCAAGTTTACTCTCCTTCAATAAAACAACAGTTATCTACTAATGAAAATACAAACCATCTAGCAGAAATTTACCCAAACTGTTATTCATAAGTCTAGTTTTCATTGCTCTCCACTTGACTACCTCTCAGGTTAGTCCACATCTTTCTTGACATGTTGAATTCACTACTAAAACCCCCAGGACTGAGTAGAGTATAAAGGTCACTCTACTGAGTAGAGCTAAGGGATTACTCCAGGTATACTTTTGTTTACACCTCCCAGTACAATATTTTCCTCCTTTGTATCTACTTGACATGACTGACATTCAGCCTGTAATCCACTATAACCTCAAAATCCCCTTCTGCAGGTCTCCTATCCACACTGCTGTTTTTGCTATTAGCCATGTTTTTCTTCCCTTGTTCCTTTTCTTCATGCAGTACCTTACACTGTTCCTTTTCAGTAACATCCCATTTTTTCAAATCAATTTCACAAGATCATTCTAATTCTGTCCTTACAAGACCTCTTAATCCTTCTTAGACAAGTGCAGCCTGCAAATTTAATAAATATATTCTGTATTCCATCATTCAGACCATTAATGCAAGCACTGAATAGTGCCAGCCCTGGGGCAAATCCCTGCAGAACTTCACTGGATACAATTGTTCCATTTTGGAAGAGAGTCAACACTGTGTATGGTTTTCCTAAACTGTTCTGCATTGATCTAGTAAGAGTTTAAGACTATCCTTACTATTATTAAGTCTAGATTATCCTTCCTCAGTCTGAATTTGAAAATGCCATAGGTAAAGAAGTATTACAGACAAAATATCAGACCCCACCTTTCACACCTTCATCCACTAAACTAAACACCCTTTAACAGAAGGAAACTACGCTGGTCTAACAGAACTCACTCTTGAGAAACCTGTGCTGGTCATGAGGCAGACTCAGCACATGTGTGGTTATCAGGCATTTCTGGGACACCAAGAAAGTGTGTGAATATGGGCCATGTTCATACACACAACAATTTTAAGGCCTGTGCACAGGAATGTATCGGGGCAGCATCATGGAGGGCACTCAGCACAGGAAGTACAAGCCACACGGCCAGGCACGCAGTGAGCTCGCAAAGGCACATACCAGACCGAGCCACTGTCCCGAGGGACTACGTGTGGCTCGCGGACCAAAGGCTGATTGCCACTGCAGCACCTCATCCTAAGCACAGATACCAGCTGCTTAAAATGTGTAACCCAAAGAACCATGTTGAGGTGGAATATTCTGTGGAAGGAGAACATTCTCTTCTGAACACTGCATGAAACCACCAGAAAAATACTTCCTTTTTCCAGGAAAGAATAAGTTACATATCCTCTTCCAGCACCCAATTCCTTTTCTGAAATCCAAACTAGATAGCCGCTAAAATTTGCCTTTTAAGGATTAAAGGTGGTAGCTGAGAAGGTCTAGAAACAATGGTTAAATCTTTAACTGCCAGTCAGTACAAGTCTTCTTGTATTACATATTCCTGTGAGACATTACCATTTTTAAATAGTATCTAATGTATTTTAACTAAAATTCAATCAATACATTTGGAAGGCCAAAAAATTGTTACCTCAGAAAGACATTTGCTTTCAGAACTATAAAATATTAACATAGCAACATGACTGGGAATGCCAAGAGAAGTATTCAAAAGATTATTTTACCCTTAAAGATGTGTTCCAAAATTACAGATGCTGCACTTACTCCTGATTAGCCTAACTTCTAATTGCTGACACTCCCCAGTAACATGACTGCTTAGTGGTAAAGGAACACTTCAATAGTTGTTTCATCAATATGCTTTGTTTTGGACTTCTGTCACCCATCATCTAATATCCCATATTGCTGCTAATCATTGTAATAACCCTCAGTTTTCAGTTTTCCATCGCTGACTGCTTTAATTGATCTTGATTATTTTAAGGAAGATGATTTGCACAGAGAAAATGTAGAAGAATGCAAGAATGCCCACAGTAATAAATGAAAATTGGGCAATTAATCTCATGTAGGAAGCAGCTGACCTCTTTTTTTCAGAGTGATAACCTGGTCAGAAAATCAGCTGCTGCTGCTGTGAAACCAGCACCTCCTCCAGCTGACAATCCTGAAAATCCTGCCATTGCATGTCTGTACAGTACCTGTACACAGGTATTGTCCCACATGCATCTACACTCTGTTACACTGACTATAATATGGAAAATTTGCTTTGCTATCTGTTGAAACATTAGCATTGCATTTTTCAGGAGTGCATTTTCTCCCTTAAAAAAACAACCACCTAATAGATACATTCGTGGAAAAGTTAGCTAATCTCTTTTTTTAAATTCTTTTAATCACATTGCATCTCCTCTACAAAAATGTTCTTTAGCTCTTAAAGATTACACAATCTTACTTACATAAGAGATTATATGTATGTACTTACAATTATACTGATTCTTGAGTCATATATATCATACTCCCCTTTCACCTTAAAATCTACAGCAACTCACAATTCAGAGTCTTTCTTAAACAAAACTGTTTGATGGCCACCTACGTTTTAATTAGTAAGAATGAAGACAACCTTAAACTAAAGGAGGAATGGTGTTAGTCATATGATTTCATTGCAAAATTGGAGCAGGTGAAGACTTCACATCAGCAACAAGGTGTGCCAGCGTTTACTACTTCCAGTTAAGTAATGTTAATTATTCCTCACAATCTCTGTATCTGGCCCTGGATATTATATAGGGTTCTGAAGAGGTTTTTGCTCTTCACTTGTATTTTAAAAAAATTTTGTCCATGCATTTTTTAAATAAAGCTATACAGCATTTAAAAATGCAACAAAAGCAAAACACCCTGTACAATATAGCATTTAGATGTCCTCAAAATTCAATAGAATTTGTCTTCCACATTAGTTCCTATCAAACTCAATTACAGCTGATGTCAAGAAACTTTCTCCTCTGGTAAAACACAAAAATAAAAACTCCACATTTCCAAAAGTTTAGGGAGGGTTGTCCCCTCTTCTCTACACAGCAAGTGTTTGAAACACTTTGTTGTCCCAAGGTGTTTAAAGCATTGTATCTGTGCCTTTGATATCTCACATTCAGATGAATCAGAAATAAGCTAAAAATACTGGTTATCATGGAAAAAAACATAATACAGTCTTTCATGTTTTAGCATTTCAGAGTAAGAGCCTGAAATAGTATTCCACCCACACTCAAAAAATTGAAGATATCAAAAACTCCCATGTGCAACTTTATTATCTATTATTGAGATGGGAAAATGACAACATTGGCAAAATTTTGCCATTTTTGGTAATAAAGTAGGAAAGCAAATGAACTGGCTTCAGTCCTGAATCTTCTAGTGAACAGCTGGGAAGAAGGAGGCAAACAGCAGCATCCTAAAAGCCAAACTGAAAGAGATGAGCCACAGATTGAGAAAAGGTAAAAAGAATGCCTTGCTCTCTTTGGCTTGATAGAAAAAGGGCAAAACAAAGAAAAAATATTGCAATTTATATACTAATTCTCATGACACAGTGATGCTTGTTACAGGGCTGGATTAACACAAATAAAATAAAGACTTACCACAAAATTAAATACGAGCTATGTGCTTTAATCCTTGGAAATAAAAATTGGCCTTTTTTTCCACTGAAAAGCCTACTATAGCTTTTCACTGTAACAATAGATTATATTCAACTATACCTTCAGCTATTTTTACCTTCCTTGCCTTCTCTCTCTTCTAGTTTATTTTTACTAATACTCAACTAGCAGGTACAAAACAACTCCTAATTATTCCAATGAAAATTAAAGTTAAGTGAAAACTAAAGATTACTTTTTAATTATACAGTCTTCATTACTGACCAACATTTCTTCAAAAGGTAATGAATTCCAAAGAGAGTGCATTATGAAATATTTCTGAAGGCCATGTAAAAAACATATTTCCTAAGAAAGTCTACAGCAGTAGTGAATAGCAGGTGGGAAGGTCAAAAATGTGAGAAAGAGTACTACGGTTTTAGTGGATCTTTTCAGCCTTCATGTGTGTCTATATGTGAAACTATGCATTTCACAAATCTTCTCTTGCAGATTTTGAGAAAACAGTCATGTCTGCTTTGCTTTCTATATCCTCATACCATGTGCAGGTCTGTGGTAGAGCAGTAGTTAAATCGGTTCTCAAACTCAGGATACTCTGTCTGCAGCAGATCATAAATAATATTCTTATCCAATGCACAACTGGGGATTTTTTCTGGCCAGGAAAAAACAATCTCAAAGGTGACCTGAGAATATTTCTCCTAAGTTACATCTAGCCAAATAATAAGCAAACAGCAACCACAGTGTTTTCAAGCTGTGTCAAGCTATTATGTTTTGGCAGAATTCTAGAGGGAAAAGTTTACACAAAAATCATCATTAGCTGAATCAACTTAAAACAGCCCGTTAACACAGCATGGTTAAGCACAGCCCACTAAAAGGTTTGCTACTGAGTACTGATTTTGCACAGTTAGTTCTTTGGAGGTGGAAATATGTGGTATATTCATAAACTTCTAACAGTTACAAGAAATAACAAACATTTCATTAGGAGTTCTGACTCCAGCACCAGTTGGTCTACTATCAGACTAACTGAGACAAATTCTGAATATTTAGAACACAAGAGGTTTACTGAAGAGCAGGTATCAACAACTATTTAACACCAAAACACAGTCAAAACATTCACACAACAAGCTGTGAAAGGGTCAAGACAGGGAAGACTGCTCTGCAAGCTATACAGAACATACAGAATAAATGAACTCTCGAAACATGTCAGCTTTTTGCCAGTCCTCAGCAAGCTGTCCTGCAACATCTCTTTCTATGCAGAAACACAGAGGTAGCTTTAAGCCAAATAAACAAATACAGTTTAGCTTTTCAAGTTGTAAGATTAAGAAGCAGATAAAGGTTTCTTTGCTACACAAACACTACACCCCTCTAACCTCTACCTCAGAGAGGGCAGTAACACACCGTAACCATGCCATGATCTAGAATCTCTCACAGCTTCCCAACTATCCCAGGTACACTTTCTGACCCTTTTGATAGATTCTAGATCCAAATTTTGATTTAAAAATGGGTATCTGTCCTACAGGCCTTCTAGCTACTGACGAAGCCTGGAGAAAAAAATTACCACATCATACACGTACTCAGGACAGCCTCAGAAGCAGTGGTTCTGCTGGTTGGAATAAAATTATGTGTATTTGTTCCTAATGGGCAGTTGTCACCAAGAAGGCTTTAGATATTTTGCTCATTCTTTACCCTTTAGGTCCTTAGTACCCTTACAGACACTGATACAAATATTAAAGCTCTAGAGGAACAGCTCTTTATCATCAATCTGAACAAAAATTCACTGATTATAGTAATTTAGACTTGTTTTCTTTTCTGAATTAAACCCTGGTTCCCGAGTCTCTTCCTTGGAGAGGGATCTTTTAGGAAAATATACTAAATTGCTGGCATTTCTGTTCACTCCTGTGATTTAAAATGGAGTATCACAGAAAAAGAAATTTTTTTAAAGGGTTTATTTTGAAGAGATAAAGTGCACAGTCTGCAAAGTATTCCAAATTATACCATTCTAGAATGATAGACTACAATTTCTTTTTTTTTTTTTTGCAAACCTAAGACAAGCTATGGCAAGGGTTCCTATGATCTGAATCCTCCACTTGCCTTATTGACTTGTGTTGTTTCTCTAGAGAGATGATGAATCCTTGTTCACCCTCCTTGTTTGCTGACAAAGAACATAAGGCAGCATTGCAGAAATTATGGTTTCTTATTGATCATTTGAACTTTGCTTGTTGAACCATTACATCAGTGAAAATGCTTGTGTCTGTCTGCATACAAAATCTCAAGGGCAATAAAATATTCTTTAACCTTCTAAGGGATCAAAGGATGATTTGATAATGTAAGAATAAATCCTAAAATACATCAGTTTCTTCCCCAGGCCTAAGTGTTGCACAGTCCTATGCATCCATTCCAAATTGGCAATGAGAATTGAAGGCACAACTCTAATCCTGATCTAGTATGGTAAACTATACTATATAAGGTATCATCTTTCACCCAGCAGAGATGATGATGATTGAACAATTCTGGTAAAAAAGGATCTTGATTGGCTCCAGCATCAGTAAAGTACTGAATTTCATCAGTGGGCATTAAGATGACTCTCCAAGGAGATGTAATTTAAACATGGATTTACATCCTAAAACATTACTTTTCATTAAAGAAAACTAAACCCAGCATTTTCGGTGCTAAGCCTTGTTTCTAATACATGTTTTAAGTCTTAACATTGCATTTAAAAGGGCTCAAGAAGGTACAAAAATCGTCTATACCTCATGTAAAAAAACCCTGCATTTGTTCAGAGTCAGATCAATTCTCTTATATGGCTTAACAGGTATTAAAGGAATGCCTATTTGCCTACACTTCATTCTTTGTCAGATAACCTATCCCAACAAAACCAATCATCACACTGTATGTTTACCATACAGATTTTTGACTCTCGCAGAAATTTCTGACTTCAGAGCTCCAAATGGCTGGGGTCAAGCTAAATGAACCATAGGTTAACCCTACGCAAATTTTTATGTAATTCCTCAGAACACCTCTGAACTTCGTGGAGTTGTTCTGACACCTAATATGATATCACTTTTACAAAAGCTCTAGATCAGGAGCTTTCTTGGGTGATAAATACTTGTCTGGGTCATCTGCAAGACAGAGGATCTAATTATGTTCAAGCGTTGTTAGCTTACTTTTTCAAGCACAAAACAAAAAAGAGAGGCAAAAGATATTGTAATAAAAGGGCATAACCTTTTCAAGGACTTGTATCAAAACAAAATAAACTCAAAGAGGAAGATCAAGTTTGAAAGGATTCCTAAAAGGGAAACATTTGGGCTAATAATAGCTATTTCCTGTGACAATGTCATTTGGATAAACATTGCAACATCACTTATGTCAAATATAAGCACACTGCTGAGGTTAACTTTCAGCAATCAGCAACCAAGCATGAATTTTATATATACAGGCACACACTTAAGTGTCTTTTAATGCTTATTTTTCATGTGAACAAATTTGCCAAGAAGATAATGAATTTCAGACCTCAAATTTGAAAAGTTAAGAGCTTCTCTATTTATCTGAGTTCACAATGACAGTTATTTAGGAAAGGGAGCCTACTTGAAGAATATAGCAGAATTACCACATTACTTAGCTAAACTGTAATCTCTGCACACTTAAACTATACCCAAAAATAATTTTTCACTGAGCTCTTGACAACACGTATGTCAGCCAAGTCTTGACATTATAGATATATGAAAGCATGACAAAGAGTCTTAATTTTAACATAATACCATTGTTAAAATATTGTTATCTTACATAACAAATGGTGTCAGAAGTTAGTAAAGCACACTTCTATAAACTCCTGATAAAAATCCATTCTTTTGCTCCAGCCTAACTAGCTGTCATATACAAATATGCCTTCACACTGTTGTAAAGGTCATCAATGCCTGTGAAACAGGTAATAAGCACTGAAATGTTGTTGAAGATCTCCTTGAAAAAAAAAGTAAGTTGCAGAATATACAAGAATACTTTCATGCAAACACCTTACCACAATAACACCACTTGGACTTCCAGGACTTTGCTATTTTCAAGAGACTAAACACATCCTAACACATCCTGTTTCCTAAATGCAGGCACATGCAGTCTAATGTTCTCACAAGCAAAGAAGCTCCTAGTGGTTAACAATTTCTTCTCTAACATTTACTACAAAAACAATGGTAATGCAATTTTTGTTACTCTCTTTTTGCATTCTCTGGCATTACTGAGAAAGCAGAGCACCTGAGTATTATGACTGAGTATACTCTATTTTTAAAGTTAACTCTAAAATGATTAACCAAAGCTCCTCAAGACGAGGAGTCTTGACTGTATTGTCAAGACTCTACAACACACCAGTGATTTTAGGTTGAGTGTGAATTAATGTTGAAAACTAAAAGGAACAAAGTTCCATCTTTCTTAAGAGAGACAGATGCCTGCACCTTTTCTGAGATACAGAGACATCTTCAGAGATTTTTCAGATTTTAAATGGAAATACTGTCCATAAATGACACACATTAAATTCTTAAAGTTTACATTTTAAATGTCACTGTTTCAGAGACGTTCTATATTAGCACCTTCATTGGTCTAAAGTTAATACTTAACAAATAATTTTTCTTACTGTTGTGACTTTTGTAAGAAACATGTTGTAGAAATTGTTTACTACTCTGAAACCCGCTGTTGGACAACAAGTGTGTGACCTGGTTAGAAAACTACAAAGTCTAAAGGACTCTGTTTTCTCTTCTCTGTATCAGTCACTGTTTTATATGATTACATATATATTATTTGCTCAACTTATTTACCTTAAAGACTAAATAACTTCAATATTTCAAATATTTATTCTTGCGACAGTGGGTTTATGTTCCTAAAACTTCTTGTGTTCTTTTCTTAAATTCTTCTAAATCCTACTACTGAGACAGAATGAGTACAGTTTAGAGTATTGTGAATTTGGTCATATTCCAAACTTACATCATTACATTAATATCTTCTACTTCCCTTTATTTTGGTTTTTTGAAAAGCAGATGTATTTTCTCCAACATCTTGGGAGAAGAACAGAGGGGATGAGAGGTAACATGAAACTTTTAGAATGAGCACACTTTGACATCCAGTTTAACAGCTGGTCAGAAACTGTCTTCAACTATGTGAATTTTTTGAAAAGGTTTCAGAGTAGATTATGTTAGTCCCATTTTATCACCTCATTTGGTTGTCAAGAGAATCAACTACAGTAACGAACAAAAATGTCTGTTCCTACTTCTTAAATGGATGTGTACAGCTATGTACAGAAGTAAAAATCTGGAACGATTAGAATAATAAGCTTTCATAAACATAAGGCTTTTCATAAACACTGTTACAGAAGAATTCTGCTAGATATTTACAGCTGATGTGTGCCCCACCTTAGAAAAGGTACTTCAGTTTCAGCATTGTCAAAAATGTACTTTTTTTAATCCATCTCATTTACAGGAGCTGTATATATGTAAGTGTTAATTCTGATCTTAAAATAACTGTCAGCAGCGGGGGCTGAAGAAGGAGAAAGAGAGTTCACTGATTCATTGCAAATTATATTAAGAAATACTATTGTTTTCCATGAATGATATAGGTTGTAAATGTTTTCATTATCCAAGTTGTAGTACTTTAAGAATACATCTACATTCTGTGATTCCATGTTCATTAATTACAGTATGCTCCACTAATTATGTCCTGAAAGTACCTTAATTACCAACCTATGTGAGAAAATTCCCAGAAATCTGAGTTGAAACACAAACAATACATGAAGGAGTTTAAAGCTCTCATATAACAAAGTTATTAACAACGGAGGTATTCTGAAATTAGCATCTCATACATTTCTGTTCTTCAAAACTGGACCATTAAAAATCAACAGCACAGTAATATTTGAAGTCTTACTGCCACAAAGTAATAATTAATTTACATTTGACTGCACAGTAAAATTACCTTTTGATGTGCACAAGGAAATTTTAATATGGTGCTAAATAATAGCCAAGATGGCTTTGTCAGAAACAACTCATGCCAAACCAAAGTAATTAATTTCTGTGACAGAGAATACATACCTTTGAATAGGAGATGTAACATGTTTTGATTTGAAGCAAGGCTGATACTATTTTAAGTGACTTTCTTAAGTAAGCCAAACAAACATGGTCAAACGATAAAGAATAGGGTAGGATAACCCAGGAGTATGACACTCAAACACATGTGTCTCTCATTTTCTGTCCTAATTCTGGTTCCATTCAACATTCTCATGGACCTAAAAAAGGCAGAAGAGAAAGTAGCAAACCACCATGGTACACAATTTGTACAGGTGGACAGGTTTAGAATAAAGCACAGACACGCTAGTCTGGACAAACTGAAATGCCATATTAAGGCACATGGAATATGAATTCCACTCCTAATAACCATAAGGTGTCCCTGGCTCCTACATATTAAAAAAAAACCCAAACTCTGTCTTTACTTGAAAACATTAAAGAAGCTCCTGTATCACAGGTGTGCAATTTTATCCCAGCTCAGGGGAATACAAAAAGGTTGCCTCTCAACACTACTGGCTGACTGTGACAATGTGCCTCGTGCTCCAGTCTAAGCTTCGCATGTGATGTTGCTGCATAACTGGATCCTCTGGAAAGTGTAGCACAGAACAGCTTGGGTTGGAAGGGTCCTTCAATTACACTAGTTAGTGTGAAAACTCCCTGTGACTTCAAAATAAGGATCCTCAGAGACAAAATTCAATAGATTCTCTGTTAAAATAATATTCTTAGCACATATCTACAATTACACACCATGATATGATTTCATGAATTCTGTGTCAAAGTCTCTACTTGTATGAACAGCAGCTTTTGTCTACAGAAGAGAAGAGCTACTTGACATCAAAGAACAACTTGCGTCTAATGCACAAGGACAATAACTAGAACCTTAACTTTAATTCAGACCAGCTTCTCCCTCATCCCAAGAAAGCCACAAATATAGAGGTAGAAATGAACACTTAAATTATGAGTAGTATTATCAACTTTGCTAGACCTCCTTTAAATACTCACAGCCAAGGTAAAAACCTTCAGTATATATAAAAGATTCAGAGGGATTGTTGACAGAGATCCTTAACGAAAAGGGCCTTAGGAAAACTACTGCAACTAAGTACTTCCTCATCCATTATTAAAATTCAGCTGTTATCCCCCCAGTATTTTCCCTTGTATGAATGACACATAAACTGTGAACTTAACTACCATGAAATATAAATAAGTGTGGTACGGAAAATAAATTTTTCAGCATGCAAACATCTCTTATAGAAACTGGAATACATAATAGTATTATGTGTGCAAAACAACAGTGTTTCAGAACATTTAGCACTTTTACCTGAGACACACTGTATTCACTAGTGTAAGTTTCAAGAAAAAAAACCTGAATGAATCACTTGTTCATACAAATTGTATACAGATGCAATGGAAAAAGTCTTTACAGGAGAAGTTTAATGTGCAAGAGAAATTATGTGTAGGTACAGTTACTTACCAAGATGTAGGATTAAATTCGCTCTTCCAAATACCACTATCAAGGCACAAAGGATGAGGTACTCCCAGTGTAGGGAAAAAGATTTCAGTCGTGGATTAAAAAAAAACTAATCTGAGACCCACATTTTAGTTGAAGCCAATAGTCTAACATTTTTTAGAAGTTCTTATCACTTGCTTTAGAATTAAGAATGAAAGGCCCTGAACAGAACTAAAAACTATGCTAAAAACATATCTTTTCTGAAAAGAAAATCCCAAAGATATTCTATAAAACTGTAAGATTTCTAAACTGAATATAGAATATAAAATATAAATATAGACGACATTATTAACAAATCTGCATTTTAAAATAATATGCATGACATCAATTTTCAGATGTTTACAAGCCAGGACATTATTTCAACGACCCACTTAATTTTTGTCAGCAGTTTTGCTTTGTCAAATCTCAGAGCAAAGACTATTTTATTTACATGGCTATACAATTTGTTTTAATATTCAATACTGTTCAGTCCAATGAAAGTTAACTAATTATCAAAACCCCTGCTTTAGAATATAATTTCCAGCTCATAATAGTTGTTATTCTTTACAGCTTACAGCTCACCATCTGATGAATTTAAGTCCGTGTCCAGCACTATACAAGTCAGACTACACCAGTACAAAGTTTCTTAGCTCACTGTAGAACTCTGTGAATTTATTAATTTTACCATTATATTTTTATAACCTGCACTGAAGCAACATAAATTTTATACAGTGATGCTTTCCCACTGCACCGTATATGAAAACACTGTCAGAGGGTCTCTATGAAGAATGATATTTTCTATTAAGGAGAAAAATATCCTTGATCATGAGGTAGATTAAATTTAATTCTAAGGTGTGGTAGAATGCTGATCCTAAATTAAGGGGAGTGAATTCCCCAAATGGATAGAAGAATAGGCTGTAGCAGCACAGCACATGAAAAAGTCTTCTGTCTGAGGAAAGGTTGCTTGTATTTATTTGCAGACAATTTAGAAATTCAAATTCCTAGGTAGCATTTTAAAGGGGCATAAAACAAGAGTCAAGTAGAAAGACAATGAAAAGGCCTCATGCATTAACATCTCCCTCGGCAGGAAAAAAACCAAACCTGCAGCAAAAAGCAACCAAGTAACATTGTCATACCACAAGTTTCTACTGGGTGACACATATGCACTTGAGGAACGTGGTTTTCAATATGCAGTACACAAAAACCCCAACAGTAATAATACTAACCTAGATCTGAATTCAGGAAAATCCTTCATCTAACATTAAAACAAAAAACAAGGTGTCTTAGGCTTTTCTCAAATAAGTCAGTATTTACATCCCAATAAACACAAGGATAGCAACACTAAACAGTAACAGCCAGATCTTCTATAATACTGATCAAGTAAAAAAGACAACTAAATTTTTTGGACAAGAAATCAATAGGATTTTAGAACAAATCTCCAGGAAAGAGTAAAACCTGCAGTGCAGGAGAACATATGGCACCCTCCCATCCTCCTTGCTGGTAACTCCTACTACAGCACATATTCCTTTCCAAATGCATATGGATTTCAGCTTTGCTCATATACAGTGCTGGAGGAGGGAGGGGAAAAGACCAAAAGGAGTTCATCTTCCAGCTTCCCTTCTTCCCCACTCCTGGAGGGGAAGAGTTGCACAAAGCACCATCTGAGCTCTGGAGAGACTGTGTATCAGCACCCAATACCTGGTTACATGTGTGCTTTGTGACCAAGAAGAGTGGGATGAAACATGGACACGCTGCCCCTCTCGCCCCTGGCGTGGGCACTCGCTGCACGCTCATGTTCCGTCAGACTGACAGGGGCAGAACAGCAGTCTCAGGATGGTTCAGCAAACACAGTACAAGGGATAGATTTTGGCATGAACTAATTCTGCCTAGATTAGACAAAACGCTGTCATGACTATTTTTGCTACTATGTTATCTCTATTATCCTAAAATGTGGGCTTCTAAAAATGTAAGCCCAGGTACTTGCCAAGTAGTCCCATTTTCCCAAGAGTATTCACAGAGGACTTCATCGCTCCCTCCTCTTTCACAAGCCTTTCATTCTGGAAAGTACATCATGTATGGGGCAAAACTACAGCTCTGAAAAATGAATGAGGTGGACCTGCACATCTGGATTTCTGGCATGAGATGTCTCCAAAGGTGACTATGCTTTCCTTTCTTCTGCAGTTCCAACATGTTTACCCAGCAGAAGTGCTGGGCCTGCTTCAAGATGTAAATTACTTACCAGTCAAGTAATTTTTCAAACAATCTTCATTCTATTGTACACAGAGAAATACCACATTGGTTAAAGAGCTTGTAAAAGAATTGCTACCAAAATTTTTCAAAGTCCATTAAATGAAAACTTGAGGAATTTTATGCATTATGAAACAGGATCGAGTTAGAAAGAAAACAGATTTAACTTCATCATTTCAATAAAGTATCGCTAACATATAAACTGTTATGAAACCTAGAAAACTGAGCAGCAATACCAATGTCTCTCTTTTTTTGCTGTTTTTATAACATTAATCCATATTTAATGCTATTTGTTGCAGCTGTCTTTTTTTAAAAAAAATTCAGACTAACAAACATACAGCAGTACCTTATCATAAGAAAAACAGTAAAGGAAAAATGACAGTTTAGAAAGTGATGGATTCTCTGGGAAAGGCACTGAAAGAGGTCATGGCACAAAATTATTGTGCAAAATCAGACATGGTTTTTAGTTAAAGAAGCTTAGTGACTTTAAGGACTAAACTATTTTCAGTTAAATATATATAAAACATATAGTTGTAGTAATATGAAATAGTTTACTTAAGCTAATTCTACCTTTTCCCAAAGAATTTTAACATATAAAATAAAAAGCAATAACTCTCAATTAGGTATTAAAATTTCAGCCAAAACCATTTTACTAAACACTTATATTACCATATGCTTCACATTAATATTACATGAATTATTGAAGACTGATTAAATATGCATGTGTCTGTCCAAGCAGGTTTCTCCTCAAAATGCAGTCTCTTGCTTTCTTCTGTTTTCAATATTTGCTTAAAGGCAGTACATTTGAGTGTGTGCCTCATATCAACTAATTATGAATTCCTTACACCATGGTGTACTACCTGCCATCGAGGGAAGGGAAAAGGGAATGTTTCATGCTCCATTTGCTGTTGATATCATCTCACTGGGGCTGTCTGCTCTGCAGACTACTCTGTGGAACATGTGTCCAGCAGACGTACAATTAATAGTCAGGAGTGCTAACAGATGATCAACAAGAAATATTACGCCCTTGGCCAAGCCACCCAAAGCCCTGAGCCAACATCTCCTCCAGCAGCTGCAGGGGACACTAACAGCAAAGGAGGTGGCAGTTCCCAGTTCCACTGGGCTCGTCTGGGCCATGGGCTGATCTGCACGAGCATTTCAGATATAAATATAGGGCTCTCAGATATAAATATAGGGCTCTCAGATATAAATATAGGGCTCTCAGAAGGCAGCTGGTGGGCTCAGCTGGGGTCACAGACTGGAAATCAACAGAGGTAATACAGCAAGATGTCCAGTGTGAGAGGACTTCTTATTAATCTGGACACTTTTGAAGGCATTTTGAAGCCTCAGGAAATGGCAGTGTAATGGCATCCAGCTGAAGGATGGAGGAAGGCAGGAGGGCTGTGTGCCCTAACCATGGACATCTACACACCCGGGTACTGCGGAGGAAGCTGCTGCCATTGCCACCACCCCAGTGGAGACAGTCAGGCAATCCAAATCTGGGAAACAATGACTGCTTCATCTCTCCCTTCTCTGCTTTAATATGATTTGAAGAAAAAAAATTCCAAAGGACAGAAAAAAGCGTTCTTTAAGCTCAAAATAATTGAATTTGAAGGTTTTACAAAACCGTAGCCCCTAATATATCGTAACACAGTATCTCCCCACGCTGCCTCATCACTAAAAGGAAACCTGTGCATCTTGTTTGTTATACTAATAGACTTCATAACTTCAATATCTGGTACATAAAAATCTTTAATTTTATAAGGCCTGAACCTGATCCTGAATATTGCAGGAGTTGACCAGAACTGGCTATGGAGTGAAATGCAGGTGAGATTGCTGCACAGCTGCACAGCCATGGGACAGCCCAGAGCTGGGAAAGCAGACTCCCAGCAAGAGCTGCTAACTGGGAAAGGTGGTGGATGGAAGGCAAGGGGCCATTCCACACCCAATTAGCGAGTCCCCTGTGACGACCCCCACACCTCAAAACTTTCTGCTGAACATAAATTAAAGAACTAAAATCTACCTTCATTTAACAATGCTTTTTCTACTCGACCCAAAAATATTTCAACAAATGAACAATTACAGTTGACGATATTACTGGGTGAGAAAATAGAAGCTTCCAGGATTTGAGAAAAAAAATGTTATTTTCATACGGGGGGAAAAAGCATTTTCAAGAAACAAGGCCAGTATTGTTACAAAGGGCCAGTGTTGCTAATCATTAAAGCATAGAAACGTGCAAACTCAAATATTTGTTAGGAACCTTCCTGTTCACTTCTTGTCATTCAGAACTTCTCTGTATTTGCCCACTGTGGAATGAGGTTTGCTAATACCTGCCTAAAACACCTACTACACACTTTGTGAGGAATTTTATAAAGGATGCTGCAAAATTGAGAACCAGAATCATTAATGAAAAAAGATCAATATTCAGAAAGTAACGTGTGACAAAAGGTCCTCCACACATTTACAACAGCAAACAATATTCTAATACTGAGCAGGAAAGCCCTAGATATTACTTTTATTTTAAAATCCTTCTGTTTTCAAAATGTTGCTATTAAACTTGCCCATATGTCCCAACAACTACAGCTCTCATGAGCCTTCTATATTAATGGTAGTTGAAAACAGTCTTGGAATACAGATACTTCAAAAAAGTTACTATTTGAACTATACTGGCACAGTGCAGCTCCATTCTCTCAAAAACCTGCTTCACTGAATAGAGAAACTACCACAAGTTAACTTGTTACTTCTTCCCCATTTTGCTTCTTTCTTTTTTCTTTTTCTTTTGCTTTCAGCACTATCCTAATTTCCACATACAAAATGTTTAAACATCAAGTATCTTAAATGCAGAACATTTTGTACCTTAAATGACATACAAAAAATGAAAAGAGCCCAAGTACTGAACAATCAGTCACACACTGCAATTTCTACCTGTATGCATGATGCTTCAGGTTATGGGCACTCAGATTCCCAACAGTTTGTTAACAAGATCTCTGTATTTTCCCTCTACAGCAATACTGAAGTTAAATATCCATTTATCTCAAAGAGATATCTCTTTTAAATATTGCTAATGTTTTTACACTCGAAGCGTATCTCCTCTGATTTAGCAACATGACCTGTTAAAGTGATGTCAAACACATAATAAAACAGGTACTACTACAGCTGGCATGTTTCCTTGCCTATTCTTCAATAATTATCTTTTGCTAGTCACCTAAATAACACACTACATATTCTCTTTAAGTTTTGCTGATCTTTCTTTCTGGCTACATGAAGTTTTCTTGTGTTCTACAAATGATTCCAATCAGAAGATACACCTATATAGTGTAACACAATGAGATGAAACAATGGCTGGAGATGAAATTTAGAGATGACCAACAAGACTGATTTTTTTGTGTTGTAAAACATTTAATGAGCCATTAACACAAAGGAATAATTAATGGTTCTCTTTTCCTACAGAATTGAAAACACCTTTTGCACCTGTGAAATAAAATACAGAGCTAACACCTGAAGAATTATGCATAGAAACATCTTAGTTTTATTTTTAATACTGTTTTTTGTTATTGTTGTTACTACTGCTCCTAAAACCACTTTAATATGTGTTATGCCAGTATTCTGCCATCCTTTTTTAATGCACATTTTTAGCCCTTACATGCAGAGGTTGCAAGCTGCAAAATAGAAGTGAACTATATTGAAGTCAGACATTCATTTTATCTATTCCAAGATTCAAAACATTCTATCATCTGTTCCTATGGAAACTGAAAGGATATTCTAGGTTATATCAGTATCAGCCGATTATGTTGCCGAGAAATCTGTGGTTTATTTTAATCCATAGTTCAGAGGTATAAATTCATGCTTAGTGTTTAGCTTGGTGATTCTGAATTACTGAGGCATGGTTAACACTTCAGTTCCATTAGATCATACTTTAAGATAAAACAAACTCCTTTTAGACCAGAATAGTAAAGAGAAAATTTTATAAGGTTTGGTTAATCCCCATGAAGTTTACCGTTCAGATGTAGGATACAACTAATATATACTTGGGAGATATTTTTTGGTTGTTAGATGAGCCATACGTCGCTGTATCACATCTTAATAGAATAGATCAAGAAAAAATAATTTAGATTTATAGAAAACTCCTTCAGTAGTGCCATGCACCAGATGGCCAGATGAATGAATCTGATTTAGCAAGTTAACAAGATCATGAAAATCATAACCATAAGACTGAAGATGAAAAATAAAATTGAATAATGCAACATGAGTATATTTCTATAACAAAGAAACTTAAAGGTTAGGATAGAGTAAAACTTGTGAAGACATTTAAACACATTAAGTGAAAATTCTCCATATGTATACAGAGCTACTGTATAAGAAAGAACAGAAACCGTATAAGTTAGTAGGATTTTAATTAAACAGACTGAAATGCCATTGTGATCTTTCACAACAAGAGCCAATATGACAGCTATAACATGTTGGAGTAAGTCTTCTCTGTCTATATTAGAATTAGAACAAGCAGTAAAATGGGTGGTTAACGTGAATTTAAATAAAAAGCTTTGGATTTCATACTCCATTTTCACTAAACAAAACTAGATGATTTAAAGTCAACTATAGCTACCACCCTCATCTTATGCCAAAAGTAGCAAGCAGGTTCAAATTTTCCCCTTTGCAGATAAGACTTCAGTCTTCTTACTCTAGATTCAAATAATTGACTTCAAACTGAATAATTAGAAATCCCTTCTATTTCTATATCATACTGTTGTCAATCACTTTATTACAAAATAAGTGTCTCAGTCTAGTTTCTATCAGGATCTTCTGCAGGGAATCAAGATTGTGGTATTATAAGGAAATATAACAACTACTGCCTAAAGTGTACTATATTGGTTAAATTTTTGATAGTAACAAGGTTAAATTCCAGCTACTAGCTTTCAAAATAGAAATAAATGTCAGAATAAAAAGAAAAAGAAAAAAAGAGAAAAAAGCAATGATTACTTTTTTACTTTAAAAAAGCATACTCTCTGGTAGCATTCCAACTCTAGTTACTCCAAGTTTTTTATGAGAGTAACCAACAGTATATGGATAAAAACATGAATGGCTGTGAGCCATATCAGAGGGGTTCTTTTCCCTCTTTTTTTCTAAGTTATTTGCTATTTTAATGATCATTTTGTAATTATGCACACCTATGCAGATATGTACATCTACATAACAGTGATCAATCCCACTGACATGCTGAAGTGCACAGGGACTTATGTTATTTAAAAGGTATGACAAAACATGATAGCTAATAAGTAAAAGCAGCAAAGGGCAGGCAAAAACATCTGGAAACTAAAATTGTGCTTTTGACTAGCACAGTACATCAGTGTGGGTAATGTAACAGATTCTAAGCTAAATGAACTAAAGCTGAACATGAAAGAGGCCCCTACTCAACCATGGGGCACACGAAGTGACATCCTGCTACAACATTAAACTTTGTTCTACAGTCAAGCACATCTCCACAGAGCTGACAACTTTAGAAAGCATATTCATGCACTTGCACGGTCCATTTCACAGTGAAGCATTCATCTGAAGATGACACTAAACCAGCAAAAAACAGCAGGCATATTTTGATTTAAATCAAAGTGTTAAAATATCATGAAGTAATCTAGAAAAAAGTGCAACACATTCTCTTGCTAAAGTAGGCACGGTTGAAAGAAACTGGGAAACTCAAGATCACAGGACCCCACCCAGACAGTCGTGCTCCAAAAGCCATCCACACTTCTGGCAGCAATAATTAGAAGAAAGTAGAAAATGAAACACTATCATATTTTTCCATGTTTCATCAAAAAAGTGAAAAATGGAGCCCAGTGCCAACCGTTCTTAATATCTGAATATCTCAAACACCTTGAAGTGCATTTGCACGTATTGCAAATTTGCACGTATTGCACTTAAGATCCTTGACAATAGATTGAACACTGACCTATGAATGATTTAAGAATAATTTCACCAATCTTGCCAGAACATTGCAAGCTGTGGTAGATAAACAGTCAGCTCAGAGGGCCCTGAAATGAAATAAATTATACAATTTCTTGATGACTGCATCTGGAAAACTGGTCAATTATGTACGTACTTTCCCCTCCAATCCCTTGGGGGTAAGAAACAAGACCTATTAGAGATCCTTGACAAGAGATTAAATGCTGGTCTATGAGAGATCCCAGATTTAATTTCACCAATTTTGCCATAACACTGCAAAATGTACTATACAAGCACCTAGCTTAGGGAACCCTGAACTGAGATAAATTGAGCAACTCCTGGATAATCACCTCCAGACAACTGGTTAATTATGCAGACATTTCATCCTCCCATCACTTTTCTCAGGCACTAAATAGCATTAGTCAAGAACATTTATGCATATACATTTAGTTAATAATTTTTTAATGTAAAAAAAAGCTGTACTTGTTCCAGAGAAAACAACTGAAAGACTCAGTACGAAAAAGAACGCAATACAGAACAATTCACAAAACAAATTCTTCTTAATGAGTTACAATATGAAAGCTCAAAATGCCCCCAAATATGCTCAAAATAATAACAGTATAAAGATGTTACACTGTGAATAATGCGAAATTTTTGTTCAGAGCATGCCATTTACCTATTTATCCTGTGTATACAAATCCAGAATTTCAACACTTCAGAAGTAGAATTTAGGATTTATTTCTGTGCAGTTTTTCCCCCCTCTTCTTTATTCTGTGAGGTTATAATTAGCAAAGCTCTTCATTTTGCAAAAACATAAATCGATGTATTTTAAAAAAACCTGCATACACAATTTAACAAAGGATACTTATTAGGCTTACATCTATTTTTTTCTTTCTCTAACATGATTAGGACACTTCACTATATGATCACCAGAACAATTTCAATGAATTATCAGTGAATTTGACTCTCTTCAGATCCATGCTAGGCAGGTAGATTAGTCCACATCTCATATAAGGGAAACTGGACAAAAAAAACATCACATAATTTCTCTAAAACCTAAAAAAAACCCCAACTAGTCAGACATTTACAGATTCCTCCAGCAGACAAAGAAGAAAAATTTTTAGTATGTGGTCAAAGATACAGAATGTTTCTGTAACACACAGAAGGACAAACTGTTTAAAGTGTAAACCCAGGAAAATCTGAATTCTGCTCTCATTTCCACACCACATCCTGCTAGACTGAAATGGATATTTATATTTTAATCAATCTTTAATGATACCATTGATACCTCACAACCTATATCCTAATTATTACAGTTTGTATCAGTAAAGTCACAAGCAAGAACATAGGTTCCTAACATACTCCACACAAGCAAAAATCCATCCTTCTTACACAGAGACCCATAGCTGGTGTTTAAAGCACTAAATCTAGCTCAGAACTAAGGCTACCATTTCAGAGGATGCAGGAGGTGGAAATGAAGCTCTTTTCTGCACACACATGGCCTGGCTCCTAAAGCTATCAATGTTGTCATTATCAGGTGGAACTAAGTTTGGTCATCCCTGGCTGTAAATCCCGCACCAAACACGGCAATATTACAGCAGAAAGGGTTTGAAGCATGAGCTCAGTTGCAGAGAAGTTTTCTCATTTTTAAGTATAGCAGCCACAACACTGTGTCTGGAAAAACTGTTCTACTTGGTACTGAGCTATGGTAATTTTAATGAATTTCTCTCAGTAATTTCTTATTATTCAGATCTGCTTTACACAATATTGCTGTTGAAAACAGGGGTGAAGTGGTACCAAGAGCAAATCTAGATTCTTCAGCCTAGGGTTCATCGTGGGAGCAAAAGAAATGCTGGGGATGTTTCAGGTGGTTGCAAGATGCATATATATCTCCTTTTTAAATTTTTAAAGCAGAAAACATTGCTGTCCCTTCTGTTATAAGGGTGGCTTTTAATCAAGTTCTTGATGCATCTCTGCTAAAGCAGCCCTTCCTGCTTCCTGAAATGCTATCTGCCATTAGCCTGCTTACAGTATGAAGGAAAGCTAGCAAGGAGTTTAGGACTAGAAAGTAAAGATGGGGTAGAATCCATTTTCTTTAAGTTGTTCTGTGGGTCATGAAAGACCATCAATCTGTGCTACATACACTAGGAGTGCCTAACAAAGCACACAGGACAATAAAAAACCTGCCTGTAGCCACTAGTACCCCTATGTGGTTGGGTTTGCTATTATTGGTATTACTGTTGTCAACAACAGCAAAGAGAGCTTACTCTTTCTAAAAGGATTAGGAAGACAAGTGTGGTTGGCAGCTCTGTGAGAGCCTGTTAAGTCTAGACATACTGACAGACACTTCTAGTTTATACCCAGATGGCAGCTTTAAGATTCTACCAGGAACAGGAACAGGACTGGAAGGCTTCACTTCTAAAGCAGTCAATGGCTAATGCCACACTTGCAAAGCAGGAAGAGGTTTCATTTTTTCTGAGAAATACACAAACACCACAGTGGTGGACATGCCATAAAAACATGAATTACACTGAAGAGAAAAAGACAATGTATTACTTAGGTGTAAGTATCTGCTTTCATGTGCTACTGCTGGACGTTATTTGGGGGAATCTGTGCACTGCTCATTAGCATGTGAATTATACATCATTAAACAAACAATCAACAAAAATATTCTCTTTCTGAAACAAAGAGGATATATACAAATGTTAAAAGGAGCGATTTAGACTTTTTAGCTCTGTTCTTTTTGTCAGAGTAACTTCTAGCAGCATCTCTGAAAAAAAAGCACTAAATTCTAGAGAAGGCATTCACTAAATTCTAATGACTTTTGTTTAAAAATAGATACTTCCAGTTTTACTTTTTTAAATGTATTTCCACTTCCTGCTTTCCACTATTCCAGGTGGACACTGAAATACTCTAAAATGGAGACATAAGGCTAATTTTCCTCTTAAGGCTTTGCTGAAAAGTGCTAGATGAAATATAAAAATATTGCTCGTTCTTATGTAGGCAACTGATCTCATGCATTATTTACACAGCAGATGAAAACAAGGGTGGAAACTACAACTGCATTTGCAAATATGAATATCAAATAACTGAAGAACCACCTGGATAAAAACAGATGCACTATTCTCAAAGGGACAGACAGCTACCAGAATACATACTAGCAGGAAGACAGTTCATCTGAGGAATTCTGTAGTACCTAATGCAGAAAAAAGGATGAAGGTCCCATGTCTTCTTAAGGGAAATCTCAGGGGTTGGAAGGTATAGATGTACATCAGCTTGTCAATAAAACACACAGTTACAATAACAGGAATCAAAGACATACTATTCACTGGTCACATCTCAATTTCTAGATTTCTTGGGCAATGCCTGCAGGTGTATTTTCTAAAGCAAACTATTGTTCTCAACATTAAATTCACAAATCATATCAGACAACAAACCTGTGATGCATAACCCAACACCTCTTCATGGAAACATCCCCATTTCTGATATGACTAAGCACTAATCATTTTCTTCCAAACGCTCTTCCATTTGTTGGAAACAGGCCCCTGGCTAAAGCACAACAGGCATATACTTTAATAATCTCTTGATTACCTGCAGACAGCCTGGAACACCTAATAAATCTGTCTATTTTTCAGGTGGAGTGGGATTGATTTCCCCAGGGTTTCTTTGTCAGTTCCATTTTAGGACTTAATATGAAGAGAAAATTATCAGAGAAGGTCAAATCTGACATGAAAAACTAGAAGGAGTTCACATTGATGAAGACTTTTGCTACATTTAAAATAAATGTCCACTTGCTTTTTCTTAGGCCCTATCTTCGGTCAATCTTTATTAAATAAACGTATAAGCTTCATAGCTTGCAAAAAGTGCAATCACAGCTTGGCAACATGCTCAAATAGCCAGACGTTTCAACACTGGAATAGTAATCAGGTGAAAAATGGGGTGGTTTTTTCCTACCACTTTGTTATCAGCAAATAGTCAAAGGTATTTACCACAACCATGACTTCTTACTGCAGAAAAATAGTTGAAATGACAGGTCTAAGTAAAAGTTTGAGACACACTGATAATTTTAATCTTCAATTGTTTCATCAAGCCAATTTACTCAATAGGTTTTCTATTCTGTGTACATTCTATTTTCATGTCAATCTTCAATAGTATAAACAAATGCTATACTGACTTACAGAGAAGTTTAAACTTTGGTAACAAACAGCATAAAAATGTCTTGTTCTAAGCCTCTTTATTCTCTAATTTAAGATCCAAATTTTATAGAAACTTGTACCAGATTTCTCCTCTTACTCTAGCAATAGAAATTTAAAATATTTTGGTTATTAATGAATGTTAAAAAGTATGGAAAAAAGAACATTAAATTTTACAAAGGCAAGAAAATAGCACTAAAGATACTGCAAACAGTTAATAGATGTAGCCAAGTTACTAAAATGTAGATAATTACATTTAATATGAATGAATGTAATTATGCACATTCATTCTTATTTCCCTACAGTGAATATTTACCTTGAAGTTTAAAATGCTCTTTAAAGTTCTAATGCAAATCTTTCAGATCTTTTCAATATATTTTTGCACAGCTAAAATGTAGAAATCTTCTTACAGCTTTAAGAAACTGCATTTTTCATATTTCTCTATAAAGCTCGGCAACAGTGGCAATGCTGTATATGGTGTTTAATGTACCAAGCTTTTATGACAGTGTTTACAGCTAAAGTCTTCATATCAGCACTTACTTTCTTCCAAATTTGAGGATCAGATCTGGCAAAATTTTATTCCTGTAAATATCGTACAAGACCAGTTTTGTCAATTTCTGTGAATATTGTCATGTGTGAGAATTCTCATGAAAGACGCTTTTCTTGTTTAATTTACATTGGACAGTGCTACACAAAGCAAAGGAAATCAAGCTCAAGTTCTTTTACACTTCACTTTTGAAAGGAAGCAAAGAACAAAGTGTATTTTACCTGAGTCTCCACACCTTGCTCAAGCAACCTTTTAGCCTGGTTTTCCACCTCAAGACGAGCTCTTGCAATAAAAAGCAGGTCATTTTCAATTACTTCAATTCCAGACAGATCTATCCCTTGAGAAAGATAATCTATAAAAGCAACAAAACATTGATAAGCATGACACAGGATAATGGAACACTTTAAGCATGTTAAAACATTTCAGAGTTAGAGTCAGTTCCAAGGGACATTTTTGTGTACAACACTTGACAATACAGTACATCAAAGTAATGTCTTATACCACAAAAACTGAAAATCAAAGGATTATTACTCAAGAAAACCTGGATATTGAATACACTGAATTTACGTCAACACACTTCTCTAGACCTAGAGTGCCTTCTGGAGAGGCACAAAACATGAGTTCTAGGAACTGCAGAATCAGAATCACAGGCCAAAAAGGGGCAAGAAGTCATATCCTCGTCCCAAAGAATTAACTAGATCATTAAACTTCTCTAACCAGATGTTCAAATAACCATAATTTGCTCTAAGATCTGAAATTAAAGATGCATTAAAAGGTTCAAATTATACTTCATATATTTAAATTTCACTTCTAAACATCTGGTATCAAACAAAAGAATGGCAAGAGAAGAAAAGAATATATTCTTTTCCTTTGTAATCACAGAATCATGACAAAATTTATTACTATCATGGAAACCACCATCAGTAGGGTAGCTACAGATTACTGGGCTGGACTGGCAACTGCAGCAATAAAATCTATTCAAATTCAACTTTTCTCAATGGCTTTTTTTCCTCCTTTTTTATTTTTCTGGATTTAAGTCAAGACAATTCCCCATGATCCGGTAGCCTAAGCCTTTACACTACTGCTTATCTCTCAGGCAATGCAGGACTACTCTCATTTACAGAGTTTTCAACATTTTGCTTAATCAAGCAGGTTTTCCACTGCTTTTTTTGAAAGATCAAATAAAACTAACAAAATAATGGCCAAGACATTTCACTCAGTATCAGATACTTCCTTCATAAGAAGATGTTCCACTATTTCCATTTCTAACCGGCCCCCCTATGACTTCCTAATAAAGTTATCTTCCTTTTAGTCCTCACAGTAAGTTTATTAAGGCACAGACTTAAACATTTTAACTAAGCTAACTGAACTTTTAAATCTTTGCCAAATAACCTTTCACTTTAGTAGCCAATTATTTTTGTTTATTCACAATAAACTAATCTAATTCTCAGATTAATTTTAGCAATCACATGTTCTCAACTGAACACAAAATTCCAAATGAATAATTTCACAGCTATGTAGAGAACATCCCTGCATCTGCATATGAAAAATACCATACAAGAAATTGAAACAAAAAGCTTTGCTGAAATACTGCATAAAGCTTAGTAAGGCATAAAGGAAATCATCTCTCTTAACAGTACAGTATGTCAAATAGCTTTTAGTCTACTAAGCACCTGCAAATGCTTTCCTCTGCATGCATTTGTTTAAAAATGGATCAGAGGGGTCAAAGGTCAGCCAAGCAGCAGGACAGCACAGGATACTCACGAAGCCCTGTGTGCTGGTGTGTTTCCAGAGCTGCTTTTGCCATGGGCTACAGCAGCCACACTTACCCCTTATTTCCCTGCAACGTTTTGCTGTGACTAAGCTGCACCTCAACAGGTGGTCTGGTATATGAACCCATTAAAACTAATATTAAACTCCCACAAGTTCCAATGAGCAAGTGTCTTCAATGCGAAGACTAGTTTACTGACCCTTTTAGCTGCACAGAAAAAAAAAGGAGCAAAGTACTATCACAAATTCAAACTACTGCCATAGTAAACTCTGAAGAAGTTTCTTGGCAACATGAAATTAAAAAAGGTGAAATATTACCAAATATTTACATATACCACAACAAATACAACAACTACTGTGTAGTTCACTTATGGCATAAATTCATATTCTGGAAGCCCAAGCTGCTTAAACAAAACAAAATTAAAATATGGTTATGATCTCCTAAATCCACAGAAAATCTGAGGAAGATTACTAAAAAAAGATACCATTTCTTCCTGCCGTGTTTTATCTCAAAATTTAAATTAAATCTCTTCAAGTGCTAAAAATCTAATCCTTCTGATGGTTTTAAGAAAAGAACAGAAAGACCATGCTGCTGTGGCTTCTCCAAATACCTCCGTGTCTCAGACTGGCAGCCACCTCCTGCTAAACTATTAAAATCTGCAGCTTTGTTCCAAACTTTCTGCAATCCTAACAAAATATCTTGGGACAATGCATTTCAGCAGGACTTCAAAACAGTGGGCCTTTCTGTAGGTTCAGTGGCTAGCTGTACTACTATAGATGCTCCTAGTTGCTATTCTAACAGTAAGGAAGCTCTAGCAATTACAGTTTTCAAAAGAAAAGCAGTTTTCATAAGGACAGAAGGTCTGTTGTCAGAAACACCTGCCAGTGCTTTCTCGCCATTCTTACATGAGAACAGAAGCTGCAACACAGGCAAGGTACGTGCCTTTTGATAGTTCTTGTCATCTGAGCAGACAACATAATATCAGAAATCTCTACACTTATGTGCTTTCAAGAGTGATGTTGCTATCTGGACAGCACGATGAAACCCAGTAGAAGGGCAGCTGACATAAGAGCAGCCAGATCATATCCAGAATGCCTGTGCAATTCAGATCTGTTTTATTTAAAATATTGCAGAGGAACTCACACATTCCAACCAGTCAATTTTAGTTAGTAAAGAAACCCTGTCAAGTGAAACACAACAAAAATACTATCGGTTATTAACTCAGGGAGTAGCAAATGTAGGATTTTGCTTCAGGCACTTACTTTTGTGATCATTATTCTATTTCTTGCCATGCACAGTCAGTCAATAACACTGTGGTCATGATCAGTTGAGTGGGACATGGGCTGCAAGGTACTTGTGTCTTCTTGTCAGGAATTAAGCAAAAACACTGGCTCACCCCTCAGCTAGCACAGACTCTGGGGACTGGTGTCCAGTTTAAAGCGTGTCAGCTTTCCATCTGCTTTAACCTTAAAGCTCTGGAGTAAAACTATTACTGTATTAACTCTGAAAGATTTAGTGAGTATATATTTATAACTGACATTTCTCCCTTAAGAGATTTTAAAAGCACATATATAACATTTTGTTACCTTTGGAAAGATTTGTGCTTTAAACAAATTAGAACCTAAGTATCTTGTATCACTATGTGCCAGGGCTGGAGCCCACCAAGGCATCGCCCTCTCAGCAGCACCACATGCTGTTCCAGCCACTTCTCAGCACAGCCAGGGAGCAAATTAGAGGAGGGAGCTACAGTCCCATAACCATTCCTCTACCTCTCATCCCTCTGATAATTCTACCTCTTTATATAGGGTCATGAACATAAAGGCAAATCCTTAGGTCTCTCATAGAGTGTTGGTATTGCTTCCCTTCTATCACACTCTATTAAGCTTAGAACGCACAGCTGGAAATTACTTTTTAAGAACTTAAAATACAGACTGCCTGCTGAATCCTTTTCTGGAACAAAAATATTGTATATCAAGGTAGAATACACTAAGAACCAGGAACAAGTGACATTTTATAATCTACTTCAGCCTGCCAAAGAGTTAGAACTTTGTATTTTTTAATAAAACAAATATTTTTGTCACTACAATTCTAAATCTTCCTGATTTACTAAACCTGAACAGGTTTTCTAATCTACTAGCAAGATGCTGCTTGAAAATGCATTTTTTAAACCAATACTTCCCAGACAGTTATGTAAGAGGAGTTTCATAGACAGAGACCAATCCAATATGCAGATAGTACATCAGGCAGAAAAACAGTACTTTGAGCAACATGGTTAGCTTTCCTTAATCTAAATGACTCACCAACACAGATTCTTTCTATTATGTGATCTCAGTTTTCAACCTCAAATAGTCTTTGTGATAATACAGAATCAAGATAAGATATTAAAACTTTCTGTAGGTATTAAAATATGTTTTGGAACAGAGATAACTATGAAGCTCATCCCTATGAGCTCCACAAAAACTGTATTACACTCCTTATATAGACTGAATTGATTCTGAGCTTTTGCAAGAAATTAGAGAATGAACAGAAGTCTACTGAGAACAATCAGGTGCACTAACAAAGAGTTAGTAAGAAAGACAGTAATAAACCAATGTGATTAAGCTGCATCACTCAAGAGGCTGCTTGAGTCAAAAGAGAAACCCTTCTGTGCTCTGAGAACTAACCTCAGCAATACTAACAAAGAGGGGGAAAGAAGGAAATTAGAACATCTGAAGTGGATTCCCCAGAAGCAAACACCTAAGATCTGCAGACACGTAACTCCCCTCAAACGCAATGACAAATTAAGAGCTGTTACATGGGAGATTGGGAAGGGGGGGAGAGGGTATTAATGGAAAATAACCTGTTCCTGAAATTTTAAATAAAATCATAGAATGATAAAATCACAGATCTTTGTTTGCCTGTTTGAGGAAGTTTTGAGGCTTATTTCTCTTGCATTGGTCATTTGTTTCACTTGGTTCTGCAGTCTTAGTTGCAGATAATGTTGGTGATATCTGTACCCTAAGAAGATACTGCTATTTTTCCATAATGAAGAAAAATTACCATTTTTGAAGAAACTACTAATTTAAATTCCAAAAAGTCAACAGGTCTAAATGATACCCAAGAGTTCTGCTGGGATTTAAATATGCAGAAGACGAAAGGCTAAATGATTTATCAAGAACTACTACAGAAGACTCATGCACGTATTGGTAGATGACATTCATGAAACTGAACCTAAACTGCTATTGGCAATATTTATTTCTGTTTCCTTCCGTGGTCTTAAAGGAAATGTTAGTTACGGCGCTAGCTATTGAAAAGGAAGGACATCCTGTTTGCCTCACTTGCATCTGAGCCAACAACCCAGGATGCTGCTGGGCCCAAATATGTCAATTTGTTTGTTTTTGTCAATGCAGCTAATTTAAAACCTAAGCCCTTAGAACAGAGCCTGAGATCCCAATACCTCAGCAGAAGACCAATGCTCACCCTTTGGTGTAAGCAACCTAGGGTTCTACATTATATCTCTAGTCTCTAGGTGATACAGGCGAACACCCTAACTCAAAGAACAATGGTCTGCTGCTTGGAGACACTTAAATTTGCCATGCAATTGATGCATAGAGCAGTCAGAGAATAGCAAGAGCAGGCACATTTCTAAGTCTTTAGACTGGAAGGTGATGCCTGCAAAAAGAACCTTTACTCGTGTTCTGTTTCAACCAGACTAATTCTCCACTTAGGCTGAAATGACTGCCCCACACTCTGCACCAGGCACCAAAGTACTTGCTGAAGCAAGCCTTATATTAAGCCTTTAAATCAAATGAAAGGGATTCCACTACAGGTACTATTAAACAATATCTTACAGCCATCTTATACAACTTGAGCTTTTCAGAAAAAGATGTTAATTCCTATCAAAACTGCATAGATTACAATGCCTTGTAAAGTGTTCAAAACAAGAATGTAATTGCTGCATATTAGGTGTCATATACAACGTCATATATTTTAGATACACTTTACAAAATTGTTAATTTTGAAATTTTTTCTGCAGGTATTATTAAGTCATTATTAAAGAGAAAGAAAAACTTCTTTTACTAAAATGATAGTTAGTTTCAAAACTCTTGGTATCTTTCTTTCCTTCTCCTATAGGGCAAAATTCCTGCAAACATTTCTTCAGTGAAACAACAGAGAATAAAATCTGTCTGTGTCACAAGAGTGCCATTAAGTTCCTATGAAATCTGGTCCTTATTTAAGCAATTTCTACCATCTTAAAAATTAACTACTTGTATGCATAACACATAAGATTTCAGTTTTTAGCTGTTTGAGCAACATTAAGTGAGTCAAAACTGTCCTGCTGGAGACAGAAAGTGAGTGGGGCCCCTTAGCTCTGTATTTCTGTTTGTTTTCTCAGACAGCATATTAACACACTCTTTCTGTTTAAGTCCAGAAAAGGAAATAGAACATATTAGAAAAACAGGTGTAGTTTCTGATAGATGTCCCTAATGAAGGGGAACATAAAAATAAAAACAGAGCAAAGCACTTCTCAGCTTGTCATTTGAATCCAAGACTGGTTTCATTTTAAAGAAATCAGGTGAACAGTACCAAAACCAAACTGGTGGAAAGCATACAAGTCAAAGAAAGCAGAACTTGAACTGCTGACTTAAACACAGACAATTATCTTGTACTGTTAAGGAGATGTGTCATGGACGTTATATTGTTATAAAATGGTTTGGTGAGAAGGGGCCTTTAAAGAACATCTAATTCAACCCCTCTGCATGGGCAGGGGCACCTTCCATGATAGCATGTTGCTCAAAGCCCTGTTCAACACGACCTTGAACACTTCCAAGTGATGGAGCATCACCTTAGCGGATCAAAGCTTTACTTCAGAGGAGAACCGAAAATGCAACACTAATTCAGAAGCCATGTGGGTATGAAAAAACTGAACATTTTCTAGCGTATTAAAACAAAGGGAAAAGTTTTAAGTGTAAAGGCAGGTTGGAATAAGAAAGAATGGGTTGTCATCCTGCACTTGGGATCATCTTTGTTTCTTCCAAAAGATTGTTCCTGATCTTTTTTGTAAAATATGGTTTATGTTAAAATATTTAGTAGTGCTTTAATAACCATCTATGTCCAATCCTACCTACGGAGGAAACCCGCTGCTTCTCCCCAGACTGCATGCAAAAATAGAAAAAAAACCACCCTGAATTGAGAACAATTATGAGGGAGCAGTGAGGAAGACTGACTAGCTATTTTTAAATTGTATTAAAGCTGCATTTAAGTTGTCTTGATGGAAGAGTTAATTCCTACTGCTCTCTGGGCTGGAAATCAGATGCCACGCAGGATCTGGAACTGATGGAAATGAGTTTGATATCTATTTTTATCATCATCACTGACTTAACAATGAGCACCAAATTTTGGAGACATTCCCGTGAAAATGCCATGATTCAGAAAATAGCTTAACACACCAAGACAAACACTACTTAGGTCTAATCACAAGTTATACCACACAACTCCCACACTCACTTAGGCCTAAAGCAAGAGTTGCTGAACTCCTTTAAGGTTCCCCCTCCCACACACCATTAGATCTCCCCCATTCCTCCCCCTCACCCTTGAATACAAACTCACAACCTTACTTCACCACGACCTACTAAACCTGCTACTGTCTATTTTGCCCTCCCGCTGCCCTGGACTGCCGGCTCCACGGGGAGCAGGCAGCAACCCCACATCCAGCTGGTGGCTGTTTAATGCCATTGTTAGTAACCTGGGTGACAGGACAGAGTTAACCCTCTGTGAGCTTATGGGTGACAGCAATCTGAGGAAGTGCTCAGCACCCTGGAGAGCACGGCTGCCATTCTGAAGAACCTTAGCAACCTTGAGATGAGGACAGACAAAAACATTTTGAAGTTCAACAAAAGCGAGTTTAGCCCTGTTCACCTGGGATGGCACAGCCCTGTCCACACAAGCAGGTCAGGTGCTCAGCCGGCTGGAAAGAAGCTTTCAGAAACAGACCCAGTGGACAGAAAATGTAACTTAAACCAGCAGTACATCCTTGTGGCAGAGGCAGCCAGCTGTGTATTGGACTGGCTGTACCCAGCAGGTTGAGGGAAGTCATTATTCTTACTATTTGGCACTTGTAAGGCCACAGTACTCCATACCTCCCACTAAAAGAGAGACACTGACAAATTAGCCCAATAGGGAACCACCACAACAGGGGACTGAAGCATGTGAGCGTGAGGAGAGGCTGAGAGAACTGAGTCTGTTAACCTTGAAAAGAGATGGTAAACAAGAGATCTAACTGCATCTTCTGCTACCTGACAGACAGACCTTTCTCAGAGGTGCACACGGATGGGACAAGAGGCAAGAGACAAAAGCTACAGCATGGGAAATTCTAGTTAGACATAGCGGTAGAATACTGTACTTATGGTTCCGTACACCTTACCCATGGAGGATATTAACCTGCAGAAATGCATACATTATATTTTAATATAATTAAAATTGATAAACTGTGAAACATTACGATCTAGAACTTTAAAAATCACACTAAGCTTCTTAAGCCTTCCCTCAAAACAGGCTGATTTGAGAAACTTCCTTAAGAGCTCCCAAAACATTTTAGTAACTAAAACTGCATCTTTTTCTAAATTCTCTGTGATAAAACACTCCTAAAGAACTGTAACATTCATGCCATTCATCAATAGTACTTGGGTGGAGCTGAAACCAATTTCAGCCCAAGTATTCTATCTGAGCTATGGCCTAGAAATCAGAAAATATTCAAAAGAAAATTTCTTATACCAATGGCCATAAATTACAAGAATAACAGGTCCGTAACATGAAATAAAAGTTATAATCATGGAAACAAACCCAGTACCTATATAACTTACAAAGTCCACATTTTATTCTGACAATTAAGAGTGTTCATTAAAAATAAACAGAAAAAAACCCCACTTCTCCACAATAAAATCATTGAACTTTAATTTAGACACTGCACAGATAAGGAACTGTTCTTCAGATGCACATGGACTTTCAAAATCAAATTTATTCTGGCAACAAAACAATAATACCTCTACAAGTCAATACTCCTCTTGGGCTTTTTTTGGACCAAAGTAAAAATAAAATATGTTGCCAGTAAAAATTTAGTTGTCCTATTTCGGTTTTGAACAGACTTCATAGCATCACAGATGCAAAGCAAATGTACAGCATGTGTGAAAGAGATGAAAACAGAAAGGGGGACAGAAAGGTATAATATGGAACAGGAGAGAGATGTAGCCCAAGTGGGGCATTACAGAAGAAATGAACTTTAGCTTTGAGAGAGTTGAGAATAACAGAATGCTCAAAAATAACAGACAAAAAATTATTAAGGAATGTAGTGAAGGATACAAATACAGATCAGTTCATATAGTTAGGTCTTATTAATCTGTAAGAGTAATTTAGTGCGATCATACGCTTTCCACTTCGACAAATTCCTCCCCACCCCCATCTAAGCCCATAGCTTTGCATTGCTTGCTCATTACCAAGGCCAATGGTAATGCTCATTTCCGCTCAAATTTCAGGAGAGCATCCAAAACTGGAAAACAAAGAGGTGAATAAAGCTTGTGTTTAATAAATTTCATGCAGACAGTAATCAGGATTTTTACTGTCTTGAAAATATTTCTTAAAATCTCAACAGGTGAACAATAAGCAATCCTTGAAATGGAGCATCATATCAGTATATAAAATGAAGCAGGATGAAAAGAATGTACTCTCATATTCACCAGAGATAATTGCATTGAAAATATATTGCAACTGCACCATAAACCCATGTAAAAGAATTATGCCCTTCCAAATGGAGTGGATTAAGTAAACCATCTCTTTCCTGAACTAAGAAACTGAGATAAGGACTCATTTAAATGAAGGTATATGAATTTGGCTGTCTTTTGTTTGCCTAAGTTAGCGTTGTCTCTAAAGCCATGAAAGCCAGCAAAATAATTATGAGCAGAGAGATGCAAAATATAACCTAAATTTACATGTTGGCCTGAAATTACAAGTCTTTTTGGCAGCTTTTACATATTATTAATATGTTACCATTCAATAGCTAAGTAGAATTTCTCAATATAGAGCATTATGTAAACGTGCGATGATTCAGTTTCCATCAGTACCATCCCATGTTGCAATAGACCATGCAATGATAAAAGAAAATGAAGGAAAATGATGATGTGTCTCAAGAATCTTAGTCAAAAATAACTTCTTTCAAACATCCCACCAGTTGCTGAGAAGGCAAAGATGGCTGACTCTTCGCTGAATCACTGCCTTCAAAGGAGGGCAGGGGAGATTTTGGTTCATTTGTGAGTTTTAATTCATGATGTTAATGATTAAACCTAATTTTTGAATACTTTACACCTGGATAAAGATATATATGGACAGTTACAGACTTACAAGTCTACAAGTCTGCAATTACCATACTGAACTAGCTAGTTCGCACTTCAGTTTTTCTTTTTGGTGAGCTATATCCCACATTTTTTGAGTTTATATCATTATTTTTACACTAATATGTGCAACCAAAAATGTAGATTGCCCATGAGAGAACACAGGTAGTTTCTAACATACACTTGTAAATGCCAGAAGATACTTTAGGATCAGTAGTGCTACAGTGCTATATAATCAAAGTAATAAAAAAAATCATGCTATCTTGGCCCCTGCATAAGGGGGAATATTACTTTTTTTCTTTACTACATACATATAAGCTGCAAATATTTATTTCATATTCCTCTCTCCTTATGGGTCGCTCCTGCCTCTTTTCAACACCCACCATTCACCCTTTCATACTTACACCTTCAGGAAAACACTTCTGCAAAAGCAGAACTGCATTTTCTTTAGTAACAGCTATGTTAACTCCCTCGGTACTCTAGAATATACGTAACTTTTCTCTTCAATAAATGCATATTTAATTCCTCCCACCTCTCACTTGGCATATCATCAATAACTTCCTGCAACTGGCTGCAGATTTACCTATTTTTATCATCTTTAGAGTCAACAGATGTTGCATAGGCTATAAATCACACAGGTTTTACGTACCTTAGATACTTTGTAGGAGAGCAAAGTGAACCTTGTGTTACACAGAGTGTTTCTGTAGACAAGTTGAACAACTGCAAAATTTTAAAACATCTAGAAATATATCTTATCTCCTACAGCAAAGCCCTTTTGAAATTTAGAGATCAGCCTATGGCAGAAATCTGCCCAGTCTGCCAGAATTCTTGCCAATTCTTCTAGCAATAATAAAACTTAGCAACAGTACTAAAAAGATGGGCAAGAAAAGAATGTTTGAAAGCCAGACTGAACCTAAGAGTGTTCATATTCCAAACACCTGCATTTGAAGTTAGCCTGCACAGATGCCTGTCTTTTGACCTTTCAACTGAAACAGTATTTAACCATAACACAGACTGACGGCATTTGCCTCTGATGATTCTTTAATACCTTCTATGTTGTACAATTCGGATAGTGAAATTGAAAAAAGAAGTTTTAAAACCTTTCTCACCCCCTCTACCAACATTCACTGCAATTTGACAAAAAAGCTATCTAGATACAAATTGATAAACTATTACTCTCACCCTTAGCACTTGCTGTGATGTTTAGCTGTACCTGCACTAACAAGAACGCAAGGAAGCTGAAGGAAATGTCACATCCCTCCCAGCCCACCCCACATGAGCTGCTCCAGAGTGTTCACCACAGCCTCCAAACCTGACACATCACACACTCAAATCATTGCCAAGCTACGAACACCAGTGGAAGGGAATTAGAGCAGCCTACCTGCACAGCTGCTCCTCAAACAGGGAACAAAAGGGAACAATTACCTGAAGCACACTCCAGGACTGCCTTTACACAGCTGTGGCACATACCTTTTCTGCTACCCGTAAAAGTTCTTTGGCAACATAAATGAACAGTATGATCTATTGCTAGTAGTCTGAGATCTTTCATGTACACTGACCATGATTTTCTACAAAAAACACACAGTGCTAAAATCAGTAAGCTCATGCATGTATGAAGATTGAAAATTACTAGATTTCACAAAAATGTACTTGTCTTCTCAAAATGACTAAATATCAGCGGAAACAGAAAGTGAAGCCATTGTTTTTATTCTATTATTTCGAAATGGATAAAAACGAAAAGCTAAGTCTTCTCAAATACAGTACTGATGACACATTTGAGTTCTTCTATCATTAATGTCACAGACACAAAATTTAAAATCATTATCTGTTGTAGCCGAGTTCAAAGTAATGAGCTAAATGCTACAAATATAAATCCTTTTTTTTTTAAGTTTGCATATCCAAGGAAGCAAACAATAAGTTCAAGCAAGTCCTTCAGTCATTAAAGGTACAAATTGTTAACAGATGGGTGAAAACGTTTAATTCAGCAAGTAACTGTTATGAAATAAATAATGCCGATATTTTCTTTGTAGAATTTCATAATTATCTATGAGCCAATTATTGTTACCTACGTCTGTCAGCCAATTGTATCTAATAATAAACACAAAAGAGTTGAATGGACAAAAAAATGTGCTGCTTGAAGAATAAAATACATTTAGCAATTTAATACTTAAAATAAAATTAAGAAAACATGCATATTCATTGTGTACTCATATGATCCTATCATAATTTTTATTACAGTTCTAATTCTAAATAATATTTAGTCTGACAACAGATTTTTCTTAAGCCTTACAAAGCATAATTTGTAAAATTTACTGCTAATAGTTACGAATAATTTCAAGATCAGAAAAGAAACAGAATCTTCTCTAAAAGAAACATTAATATTGTTTAAATTAAACACCTTTTCCTTCGGGAGAAAAAAAGCTAGGGAAGAACCGATTTTTCAATAGCATATACTAAACTTTCTAACAGGAACCCAGTCCTGAAGAAATTATTACACTGCACCACATTTAAGATTCACATTTTTCCAACATCCAGAAAGTGCATTCTGCCAAGCAAAAAAAACCATCAACCCAAAAAATATCAAAAACTGACAATAACTTCAGCAGAAAATTAAATTAAGATTATCAAGGGTCTTCAAAATTAATGATATTGATACACTCAAAAGTATTTATCACTGAAACACTGAAAGTCAAGAAGCAGCAGCAGCAAAGGGTCTTGACTGGAAACATAACAACACATGCAATTCTAATATGTAAAACTTATTACTGTCAAATATGTATCTCTGGGATATCACAGCAAGCAGTATATAATCTCTATCAATAGATCCTAAGAGATAAGCTGCTAGACGAGCTGTGGTCTTGGCTATTAGGTTCCAGGACCTGATTTTGCCCTCAGGTTAGCCAAGCTCCTGCCAAGCTCCAAGCTCCTTCCAACACGGGGTGCTGAGCCCAACGCATGGACAACTTGGAAAGCAGAAGCTCCATGGAGCAACAGTTTATGGTTTAGCAATATTATGAGCTAAAGTATTGTGAGTACTGTTATGTTAATCTTCACTTTCTGCTTCTTTTCCGTCCACTATAAAATAATTCCTGGAACTCATGGAAACATTTAACAGCCACTGCTTCCCATGGCAACTGAAACACACACTGCATGGGGCAGCAACTTTGGGTTGTGAACCTGGCATCTGACAGTTTCATTCAATGCTTTTCTGGGCTGGTAATGGAAAAGGGTGACTGTTCATTGTGTCCCTTTGCTCCTCCTACAGCATTCCATGTACCTGCATCACAATTACCCCTCAGCCATTTTAAACTCATTTACAGGGGGTGGCCACTGACAGCTGACTGACCTCTCCGCCCTCACCCTATAGCAGGAGTGTTTGCCATGTATTTCTTCACTGGATAATCTTGGGATTAGCAAGTAATGGATTTACCAAACATTACATAACTATGTCTCTGGCACAAGAATCCCAACAGAGAGTTACTGATGGACAGCAGGAACACTCCCTAACCGCAGCAGAGCCAGCACAGTGCTGAGCCTAAGCCTGACCCCTCTGGGTACTTAATGACCCTAAACATCATGCAATGAAAGAAGTCGTAAGTTCTACCAAGTGAGAAGAACAAGTCCATGACCATTCTAACAAGTAAAACATTTGATTCACTTAATTTATTTTATTACTTTCTTTGCCATTTTATTTGCAAACTAAGTAGGTGAAAAAGGACTTTTTTGTTAGAAAAAAAATACACAAGGAAAGCATTGAAAGATGAACATTTGTAGAAACTTATGAAGTCTTGGGTACTTCGGGTACAGCTGCAAATTACTTTCTGTGTGTTGGACCCTCTAAAAAAAAACAACCAATATAGTTTAAAATAAAAGAAAAATCAGAAACAGCTAGTCAGGGAAAAGTTAAAAGTCCTAAATTCAGAAGTACATCACACAGAGACACGTGTGAGGCACCTTGCTTTTGTGGCTGGAAGTGGCCAGAAAGTAAAGAGCAGTAACAGTTGCTCTAGGATATTGCCTCTCCAAAACCAACTTTCACTAAAGCAGCCAGAGGCACCAGTAACCAGACAGTCTCAGTTAAATTTGGATTGACTGCAATGGCCTTGAGAAGAGGAAGCAGTTTGGCTTTGGATGCTTGTGTATTTATTGGATTGCTGAAATGGTGAGAAAGTGGCACACAGAAACCATCACAAGGGCCGTAAGATCTAACTACTCCAAAAGCATCAGTGAGACACGGCAGTACACCGGGGTCAACATCGGTCAGTCATTCTCAGTACAAAAAGCTTTTTCCAAGGCTTGAGAGCCTGAAGTACTGAAAAATTCCAGCTACAGAGCATCTTAAATGAACATGGCTGTCTCGGTATTTGCATCACAGAAGACCTGCAGCATGGCAGAATAGACAGAGCTCGGTGACAGCCACTGCAAATTGCCGCTTACAACAGGACTCCTCCCACCATGTGAACCCTATTATATCACTACTTTATATCTCTTTCTGTTTTCTGATCCAATAAAGTCATTGCAAGTAATTAAAAAGGCAGGATTAGCTGACTGCATTTCAGGAGACATTACACAGATCGTATTTGTAAATAAAATGGCTTTTTAGGACTGGCTGAAGTAGAGGATCCTGGCACAGGCTCGTGTTAGCAGTGACCTTTGAGAGGCAGAGTCGCCCATCAGATTGGCAGCCCTGGTCCTCCTGTGATGGCCAGCACAGCCACCAGCAGGCTGCTGGGACAGCTCCCATGGACCTCAGCTCCTTCAGTCTCTGAAAGCAAGCACTGAAGAGGGACTAAAGCTCTAGGACTACAAGAATACAAGTACTCCAGATTTAACAGAACTTCCATGTGATTTACACAAATGATCTAACAATGAATAGTGTAGTCTCTGCAAGGCACTGACATTTTAAAAAATCCACTTATTTATGCTATCATATATAAGAATTCAAAATTAAATGCATTTTATAAGACATTTCAGTAACTGCCTGGAAGCAGCTATTGCTTCCTATTTAAAGAAAAATATATATTTTGATTATGTCATATTATGTTATGAAATAATTTCAGAGGGAAAAGCAAGTAAGGCCTATTTGTCACAAATTGGATGAAAACTGGACTTCAAAATGTCAAACCTTCCCAGAAAGCAACAATTCCAAGTTTCATCTAACTCTCCTGAAGATTCATTTTCAACCACAAAGTTAATTATGTTTGATCTGAATTCAGTGAGCAGCATTAGGGACCAAGGCAAATTGCTGGAGTAAGGGGAAATCAGACAGGTCTTCAAAGTCATTCTAGGTAAGACAGAGCACTCCTTAGGAGCATAAGGCTTCAATAATAAAATTTTGTATTTGATAACAGGAAATAGGAAAATAATTTCATTGGCTCATTTAGAGAATGCCAGTTTTCCATCATCTCATATACAAGTAGTAGCTTGTAAGAAGAAAGGAAAATAGAAGAAGGGTTGATGGGTGGGTACTTACAAATAATCACTCAAAGTTCATATGCTACAAGAAATGACAGAAAAAATTTGTATGAAGTCTGTTGCAAGGGTAAAAATAAGCAGAACACAATTCTTGTTTTAGAAATAGAATGAGGTGAAAAAACGGAAACTGAGTATCAAAGGCCCTGCAGCAACTATAAGAGAAGGGATGTCTGTGCGGACTGACAGAGGGAATCATTTAAAGTTAATAAAATACACAAACCACTAAAAGTACATTTCTGAGAAAAGAAAAAACAGGGAAAGAAAAAAAAGCCTCCTTGGTTCTTGATAAAGCAGAACATTTCAGAATACTTCTCCATGCTTCATGTCTTTGAGGAGTCTGTTTGCATGTATGTTTCTCATTCTACCTGCACTCTCCAAGTAACCACTCATGCTGCTGTGAAGCTCAGTCTCCCTCACCCTTTGCCCCAAGTAAAACTGGAAAACATGGCGCATAGTCAGGAAAAGAGGGAGGAGAACATGGAGAGGGGGAGAGAGATATAACCCCTTTTTCCTTCCCTAGAAAACAACAAAGGGAAGCATCATCAACAATAGAGTTAAGAGCTAAAAACTGAGTCAGTCCTCAAGAAACCATGGCATAGTTCTAACTGTTTTAAAATAACATTGGTATGCATGTTTTACTGTGTTTCTCTGTTCCTGAACTTCTACAGAACCCTTGCTCTGCACTCCCCAGGTTTTCAGAGTCCTGAAAATTAAATGGGATCTATAAAGTTCAGGTTCTCAAACTTTATCGTGATAATAACATCTAAAAATGTGGAAATACATAAAAATAGGATGAGATTTTTCAATCCTACATTGCCACAAGCTGGCAATACAGTCATGGAGGCATAGTACTGACTTTCCCTTTCCAGAGAACATATAGCAGCTGAGACAGATCTTCAAAGGTATTTTTTGAAAAATCAGGAGCATGGTGTGAGGAGTCTGGTCCTGGTAACAAAGGATGCTACAGTATCCCCACTTTCAAGTGACATGCTTTATGGAGAAAGGTTAAGGAGCTGGTTTTTAGCTACACTTCTCTCACTGCCTCCTCCTGAAAGTGATCGCTGCTGGCTCCCCTCCAGCGAGGGCTTGAGAGGAATCAAATGATTCGCTGGTGAGAACTGCACAGAGAGCCTGCAGGCAGAGGTAAGACAGAGAGCATCTTAATGGGGAAAAAACTTCAGACCAGAGATTTCTCTCATGTAAGGGAAAACATACTGGAGACACTGAAAGGACTTGAGAATTTCTGGACACTGGAGGATTAAATTACAGGATTCTCCTATCCCCTTTCACACAGTGAGGACAGGGAAAAAAAGAACCCCAAATCTGCATACACCTTTTATCAGCACTCCAGCAAATCGCAGATCCAAAAAACTTCCAAACCTCTCTTTTCAGAAGGATTTTGCTTTGCAAATGTGTTTAGAAATTGATAACTACCTGACTCATCTCCACCACACCAATTTCATGGTGTATTATTTGCCACCTGTTATCAACAGTGTCCTTTGAACCCAGTTTGAGACCACAGAGCACAACATAAATCTGCCACAGCTTTTTGGCACTTCCTGCCAAGTACTTGCTCATACCCTGCAAAATTATGCAGACTATTAACCTTACATAAATTTAAAAAGTCTGGGTCTTCCCAAAGAACATGTAGAGGGCAGACTCATGAAAGTTCTTAACAGCAGCGACCAGGACCAAAACAGACAAGAAAAAGCCATTAAAACCTCTACTTGAATTCAGGTACAGCAGTGCTGTGCAATTCGTGTACAAGAAAATGTACCGAAATAAAGTCCACGAAAAACAAAGGGTGCTGCAGCACCTTAATAATTCTACAGAAGGTCTCTGGGAAGGAGAGACATAAACCTTAAGTCTCTCTGCTTCACCATCATAGCTGAGCATTTACAACAAAGGGAAAGCACAGCTCTTTCTTGATTCAGAAATACATTTACCAGATAATCCTAAATATTTCAGTACAAAACAGCACATCAACCCTAACAAATTTTTTCTTTATCTACAGCACAAGGTTCCTAGAAGATTCAAAACTAGTTATTGTAAGATTCATACTAATTCAAATATTAAAGTAAATATTTCTAAAAACTCTTAGCTTCTAGTTTCAATTTAATTATTTTATAGACTTAATATGTTATTGCTTAATGTGCTTAAAATGTTTTGACTAGTTCAGTCAATGTTGAACAAAGAACAAAGAGAGCAAATGATTTAAGAAAACTGTTCTTCATCTGGAAACAGTTTTCCAACACACAGTGATAGGTTTTCTGCCCATCTGTTAGATCAGCCCCATCGAACTGTTTTGAGGACAAAAAAGGGGGATAGAAAAAAAAGACATAGTATTCATCATGACTCACCCAGTATTTTTCACTAGCTTTGCTTACTAAAGTGTAACAAAGTTGATTCTGTATTCTATTCTTAATACATATTAAGTCCAGCTCTAGATCACAAACTTTTCTTAGTGCACCATCCCGGTGATGAAGTGAAAGGTCTACAGCATTTTTATGCCAAAAAAAGCTTAAGTGTACAAAAGGGCTTCTGCTAGTGCAATGCATCCCACTTCACTCCAGAGCTAACACAGGCTGACTTGGCAAAAATGCATTTACACCATTATATGTATGCTGAAAGGAGTATCTGAAAGAGCCATGACAACAAAACTTCTGTAGTGCAGTCCAGACCGAAGCTATGCAGGCACATCAGCACCGACACAGCACAAGGCCGGGGCATGTGGCGTGAGGCTCTGCAAGAGGCACCTGCTTGGATTTCCAGCCAGTGCCCCGAGCACGCACCGCCAGGCACGCAGCGAGCTGAGAATTAAGAATGCTGCTGTCACACTGCACTGCATGGGCTGCTGCTCAGCGAAAGTCTATTATAAGCAAGCTGATCTTCAGCACAGCTCACACTGCAATCCAACTGCTCTGCTGTGAATTAGTATTTCCCCAGTTTTCAGAATAAACAAGCAAACAGACAAAATAAACAACAAAACCCCCAAACTACTGAACAATATATGACATTTTGAAATAGATACTGAGTACATGCAACTTTTTCAAGTAGGTAAAATCATTCAACATGGGACACTTGGCTATAGATAGTTGCCTGGTTCTGTAGATTTTTCTCTTAATGGCAGTAACAGTACAGATACCCAGTAAATGAACCCAGTATGTTAAAAACAATGTCGCAGCAAGCGAAAATAATTCAAACCCAATTCAAATTACTCCAAAAAATTATGGTATAGGTCTCATAAAATGAAAGTACATTAAATAAGCAGAAAAGATCAATAAGACCAAGAAGCAACTGCATATTGATCACAGAACAAAACTGCAGATAATTGTCTGATGCTTCACCCCAACTCACTGCTTCTCCTCATACAGCAGGGCTCCTCTCCATGAATCCTTTACACCCTGTCCCATCAACTAGACAAACTGCCACTCACTTTTGTTCTTCTCCCATCCTGTAAGTTTTAAAAATAGCGTTAATACTTATATTAGATGTACTATATTTCTACTGGTTTATGACATTAAGCCCTAATTTTAAATTCAAAAGGTAACAATAGGTGCTTGGTGGATGGATGAAGGATGGAATTTTAAGTCAGCTTCTGACAGAAAGGGGATAGATTGTGCCGCAAAAACAGCTAATGAAGTATAAAAAGGTTTTTAAAATACAGAATAATGAAATCACAATAAAAATTAGAGGTGTCCAGGAAAAAAAATTTACTACAATTTCTTCAATATACTATGGTCACAGAAGACTTCCAGCTCAAATATGAAAATGGTTGGAAGGCTTAAGGACTCTGCAGATCTTGGGATGGAATAAACTCTACAAAGAGAGAAAACAAAGATGAAATCATTCTTTTACATGAGAAAGCTGCTCTGCCATTGACTCATCATTCCAGTTGCTCAGGATGTGTCTTTTGCTTTTTACCTTTTACTTGATTGTTTTTAAATTAAAATGCATTAAAAGGCCTACAGAATTCAATAGTGTTAATACATTTATGCTTTATCAGGCTTGTAACCTTATGTAAAAAAACCAAATGTGTTTATTACCTTTTATTAAACTCTTTCCATTAGTAGTTACAGAAAATCAGTTACAAAGAATGACAAAAAGAATGTGCAAACTTTGCTAGCAAAATGGCTGTGGTCAATTCTTGTCTCAAAGTCCATGCAAAATTAATTACTTTAATTTTCTCATCCACACTTAGAAAAATGTATTTAAAACCCTAACAGATACCATGGCAATCTCAATCCACAGCATGCAGATCACACCAACAGCTATGTGCAATGTCAAAGGAATGCTATTACAATAGACATAAAGCAAAAATTAATTGGCAAAACTTATTTCCAGGAGTACTGCTTGGATTTCTGATAGTCCCTTTTACTTGTTATGTCCCATATTCAAAATTATCCTCTCATAAGCAAATGTTCAACTGGTCCAGGTTACAAGTCATTCCATTTACTCTTTCTGAGCTCTGCCATATTGTCAGCCTTCTCCTACCCCTCTTTTGCTGGGTCTTCAGAGACCTCCAGGAAAAGGTAATAATTCAGACACTTGTATATAATATGACCACACTACAGATTCTACAGATTCTAAGAAAGGGAAGATACTGGTCTGGTACCAGACCCCAAGTCTCTTGTGCTTCAGTTTCACATCAGTTTATGCTATCAGTTTTTATTCCGGCTGCCATTGCTCCCTCCCTTCCACATCTCCCAGCCATGTCATCTCCCCACCTCTGCACCCACACAAGCATTCTGCTGAAAATGGCCCCAGCAGCTTTCAGCCACCGCTCAGCATCAGCTCCTCACTGCTCCAGACACACCTATGCAAGGAACAAGCACCTGTGCACGGCAGAGATGTAAGGAGAAAATAATCACAGGAGAACAATTTATATTAATTAACCAGAGATGGAAGTCGGTCTTTAATTCACTGCATCTAGGAGGCTGCATGCTAAAGCAATAAAAACCAGAACTCTGTAAAGTTTTGGTTTGTACGGACATCAAGTTTTCACTATTTTACTCAGCAATTAGTATCTATTCTGATTTCTATTAACTCAATAACTCATTACTGCTAATTAGCACACACCTACAACATATAAAGCAGTTAATGCACAAATTAGTTGTGACAAAAGCACTCAAATATTTCAAAGCAGAAATATAAATTCTTTAGAGAACAGAGTTGAGCAGAATAACAAACTTGGGAAGAAAAAGTGTCAGATTACCTGGTATTGAAATAAGTACTTTCGGTAAGGATAAACTGTGTGTGGGAAAAGTTTTCAAATGGCAATTAGACAAGTTCAGATTATTCAGATAATACTTGTTATCAGCTTTTTTCAAATGTTCAATCACTGCCCTTCACAAAAGAGCTTAGGTGGATCCTATGCATATTCATAGTAATTCACGTACTTAATTCAGCTATTTGCTCATGTTTTAGAGGAAGAGGGATTGATTACTTGGCATAGGAGAGGGATAATGATAGTGTCTCACAAGCCAGTGAAGAGCAGGGGTCACTAACCCCTGGAGCAGTCCCAGTCTGTGGAGCAATGATCAGCACTCACTCCTCATCAGGCGAGCCAAGCTCTCACAGCCTGTGCCCAGTCCTACACTCGGCACTGAGGCTTTACTTCCCCCTGTAGCTGTGCAGGTTATTAAACGGTCCAAGTGCACAGATCTCATCAGGATTAGGCCTCCTATGCTCCTAACTGCTCCTAAGAAACTATCCAATACTCGTGTATTGATTCCAAGTATTGATCCAGTAAATTTTAGCATGCTGGTTGCAGAGCAGAAACAAAACCGAGCACTATCCCCTTCCCTGGGGAGCTTTTTTTTTTTACATGTATAGCTTTAGTTTCTCCAAGCAGATAAAAGCCTTTACTAATCAGTAAGGGCTACGTTTAGTAAATGTAAACATTACAGATAAGTATTTTGGTGAAATAATCTTCTTAAATTCGATAAAAATATATTATTCAACCAAAGAGGATTCCCTTCTCCACTTCAATTACATATACCTAACACAGGTGACTTTTTTTTTTAACTCTAGAATTTTATTATGAGGGTGGAAGGGCACAGGGCAAAAGACTTCTATGGAGAACAGGTCAGGAGTAACACTACTGGCCATGAAGGCGAGTGCAAAGGCAAGAGACCGCGACAAACATCAGGACATGGCAGAAAGGATGACAAGAACATCAGGTAAATAGCAAGCACCACCACCAAGAAACTGAATATAAAACTTCAAAAATTACGGTAGACTCCCATTATAGAATAATTTTAATGAACTTGCAAAGACAGTATTTCAGACTAATTTAACCAAGGAAAACTAAATGAAATCTCCCTGAAATAAAATAGGCTATACAGATGGAAGTCTAGTACTGTGGGTTTCACCTTTGGGAGTTGCAGCCTGCACAAGATTCTATTCTTTCATTACAAATCTGTTGTGTGGGGGGCAGAGGAGGAGTAACTGTGTTACAGGGATAAAAAGAATAGCACAATTGTTGTAAGAACATCTAGTTTTCTCTATGTATTTCTATCCATCACAATCCATCCTGAACTTCACATCTATTTTTTCTCATTACCTTACCCTATACTGTGTCAGTAAAGAATATTTTAATGCTGGGAGGGAAGCACTCCATAAATAAAAGTCCCTGAACAGGACATCACAAATTCATTAGTGAAGATCATTAAACAGTGTTCATTTTAAGAGAACAGAGAAAACAAAGAGAGCTGATCAAGCTCCATCAGGAGAGTGAGGAGGACTGGCAGGAATAGCAGCTGTGCTCGAGCTCAGATTGGATTCGTGTTGGCAGAACTGTGAAATAAAGCCTACAACATACTGTGCCTTTATGAATCCTGCTTGCCCAATAAAAGGCATCCAAGGAATTTAATGCTTATGTTTTGCCTTTCATAGGCTGTTTTACTTAGGATGGTTTCTATACAACCAGATTTATAAAAGTCCAAGATGCAATTATTTAGACATGCTGCTCCTTCGAAGGGTGCCCTCTAACACAGACACTAACAGCCTCATTCATCTGAGTATCTCCAAGTGCTTCATAAACGCCAATTGAACAGATGCCACAAATCTGAAAAACATTACTGCCGGAAAATTTTCTGTTATCTGACTTGGTTACAATAGTATGTTTTATTATACAGTAGAAAAGGACAGTGCAAGGAGAAGAGTCTAGTTTAATCTATACATTTAACAGAATTTTCCCTGTATCAATTTTAATAATACATTTTTCACAGTCAATTATGCAAGAGTCAAGTTCTTCCTCTACCAGGAAAAAACCCACTAAAAACTAAATAAAAAGACCCGAGAGTTTTTTAGGAACAAATTTAAAAACAAAAAGTTATGTGAGACATACACAAAAACCTAAACTTCAAACAAATACAGAGGTATATGGAAAACACATATGTAAAAAAAAACCCTTCTTATTTTCAAAAAAATGTAAAAATATACATTTAGGATTATGTTTAATAGAAATTTATGCATATTTTGTACCCTGGTCAAATGAAAAAACTTAAGTTGTTTTATTTCATTGAGTCTCTCATTTCTGGGCATGGAATACAGAAAAGGAGGAAAAACCTAAAGAAAGAAAGGATGGAGAAATGTGTAGGAAGACCTCAAAGTACATAAATATAGTGTTGTTCTTTGTGTTCCCATGTAGAAAGTACAAAAGTAGGTCACCTATTATATATTACAACGGAGCAATATAAACCAGCTTCTTCTGACTACCTTGGTAGGGAGAATGTTTTTGAGTATAACATTACATAATACGTTGGTGCAACCACCTCAACCTGCTTTAAATAAGTAACACTTCAGAATTTGTGAAACTGATGAACCAAAACTTTCACAGTTCAGACTTTCAAACCTGAAACTGGGGCTAGAAACAGAAGCTCAAGCCCAGAAGCTTCAGGATTTCAATGATTTGTTATTTTCTGAGCAAGAATTCAGAGAACTTCTCTAAGAATGGGATCACTGCATTCGTGCCTTCTCAAGTGGGATCACTTATGCAGGGGAACTGAGCAACGTAACTATTTTCCTTATACAGGTACGTATACCAGTTCTTTTTTTCACCTACCCTCTTTCTGAACCAACCTAATAACCCTGATTTCTCTGCTACTATAGAAAAGTAAAGTATTATTTTATAAATCAAGCTTCAGATCAAAAGGAGGAAGAAAGTGTCATTCACTGCAATTCAGAGGCAGGTGAAAGGGCTGCAGTGTAATGTTCCAAGACAGAATTGCCTTTTCTTTGTGCTTTTCTGAGGTTCTGTCTAAGCAAGCTGCCAATTTATTTAATCCATCCACAACTGAAGGTAAAAAGGATTTGTCCAAGATGACACATAGTTATAAAGTAGAAACTGTAAGACATCTTTGTCTATTGAACTCCTTTAAGACTAAAAATAGACTTCTCCAGCCTTAAAAATCCTCTAATTGATTCAAAATCCAGCCTGGTTTGTTCAGCCTGAGATACAGATCACTCAGAACTCAGTGCATAACTATTCTAACTGCAAGTGTGGCATAACAGTATGATAGCAACTTTAAATAAAAATATAGAAAATGCTACCATCCATAAATCTGATTTATTCACGTTTTGCACTCACCAATAATAGAATACTTACTTACTTCTAATATTTAGTATTTTACTAGAAAGCCAATATGGTGCTTTACATTTCACCAGAGACAGATGTTGTATGCGTTGGTAATACAGACAGGAGCAGTATTTATTATATTCATAAAGGCAGAATGATAATTTTGTCTCTTATATTACCATCATCAACTATAAAGCAGGTTTTTTGTAATAAGCATCAGCTTAAGGCAGACAGCAGTGAATTTGTTCTAGTAATTTGGGAACTAGTGCAATAATTAATATTTTTTAATGTATCAAAGATCATATTTAGATTACAAACAGAAAGGAGAGCATTACTTCAACACCATTTCCTCAGTCATGCTTACTTTAATGCAAGTTCAAGCAGGGAAATCCTAAAAAGAGCCTGAGAAGATAAAATTTTTCAGATCATTTAAAAACCATGCACAACTATACACAATGGTTTACACTCAGAGGTTTCCTTCTTTAAGTATGAGTAAAGTATCACTCTGTAGACACTGATGAAGGACTACAGTCTATGTTTCAAACAAGTTACTATTTAATAAATAATGAAAGAGAAATTTTATGTCAGTTTCATGCACTGTTAACTTTTTCAATCAATTATAATTGTAAAACGTCCTTTGAACAGTGGCAGTTTTTTCCTTGCTGCCATTTTCTGCACAAAGGTGATGGGGCACCATGGAGAGTTGTATATTTTATTATTATTAAGGGAGAATTACTTAAAACTAGTTTTAGTACATTCTGTTTAAAATCTTGTCTTGAAATTGCAGTATTTTGAGTCTACCCAGATTACGTTTTTCACAGTCATTTTTCCTCCGGTCTTTAAAGCTATCAATATTTACACAGCCAATGATGCTCATCCTTAAACAGTTAAGGAAAGAAAAACACCATATTCAGATGCAATTGTTACAGCACTTTTTCATGATATTTAAAAAAGCATTTGACGCATGAAGCTTGGAAGTGAAATCAGTTTCCCTACTGCTTTTCATTCATCGTGCAAGGTTCCAGTTTGCAAAATTGCTCACAAACCATAGAGACTGTATTTTTTTAATACCTTCAGAAGATGGCACTTGTCTACAGTTCCCATCTTAAGACCTCACAGCACTTTTGGCTACCATTTTAAGCATTGTTATAAAGGGAAGAAGTTGAATACCAAGTAACTTGTCTGAGAAACAAATTTACACTTAAACCCAGCTACTACACAAGTCCTGTGAACAGTTTCTGTTATAACAGAAATATCATTCTTTGTCTCCTACCTAATATCACCTTAGGATTTTGTCCAATGTTTCATCCATTCTCAGTTGATTAATTATTTTTGCCCTGGTTTTTCTCCCCCTTTGACTTATTTCTACCCATGAGTAGAAATGGAGAGTTAGGAAATCTACCAAAGTGGGAGAAGTGAAGAAAAGAACTTTCTTACACCTTCAACTATATATCTATAATTTTTTTAAACTTTAGGAACTGGTTTGGCTACACAAAGGAAATCCCAAATCATGAAGAATTTCTTTGCCGAAAGGGTGATCAGGCGTTGGAACAGGCTGCCCAAGGAGGTGGTAAAATCACAAACCCTGGAAGTGCTCAAGAAACAACTGGACACGGCACTTGGTGCTATGGTTCAGTCGACATGGTGGTGTTTGGTCAAAGGTTGAACTTGATGATCTTGGAGCTCTTTGCCAACCTTAACGATTCTATGATATTATTTCAGATTAAAAATATAAAAGAAGACAGGAAGCTATTACTTCATTTGTACAAAAATCTAAATTTTATCAGAGATTGCTATTTTAAGTAGATCTTTTCTCCTTCCCAATGCCCATACAGATAATAATACTACTTCTGATACTTTTAAGCAGAATAAATGTTGAAAGAAAAGCTTTTGTTAAATGGAAGAGAGGGGGAAAATTATCTCCACTGTGAAAATTAATAAAACCAGGGTCAAAATGTCCATTGAAACTACATCTTGAACTGATTTTTCCATTGCCATTGCAGCAGGCCCATCCTTGGAAAAAAGGTTATTTTGGAAAGCTTCTGGGCTAAGGGTACATTTCCTCAAATTCAGCATTCTTTCTTGATACCTTTTCAGAAGCAGGATTCCACTCTGGAGAATGCACTAGGCATTGGAGAAACTCCATTTGAAGAATTCAACAATTACACTGTTTCTATTGCCAGAAAGAGTGTAAATCGTAGCACTTCTAAAAATCAAGTTATTTTTATAACCATTATGTACTTTTTATACACATACACACATTCATACAAAATATAACTATGCTACATCTATCACAGGAGTTACAGAATAACTACTCTGTACACAGTGTTCAGCTGAACACGTCAGGCTGACAGGGAGCACTGCTTGTCAGCAGCAGTGGTGACAGCAGTTTTAATCAAGTCAAGCAATCACAGATTTCCTCAAGAGCAACAAGAGCTGTCTTGTGCCAGCTGAGTCAGCACCTCAAAATCCCAGATTTGGTAGAGGACCTGGAACATTGCTGAGAATGGCTTGGTGGGTGGACACAGCAGGCATTTTGAGCAGCCCTGTATTTATCAGCTAAACTGAACAGCAGAGTTGGGTACTGTAATTAAAACTATTTGGATACGATTTTCTTCTCCCAGAAGAAGCATAACAGAATTTCCTCATTTAAAGTTCCAATAACATTCAAATATGAAAACAAATAAATAAATTACTAACTCAGTAGGAATTCAAAAGCCAAAAGGCAGTCAAAGAAATAAATTTTGTTGTTCAGAGGGTAAAACAATAGCTGCCTGGCTGCTTTCCTGAGCCTCTGTCAAAGAACAGGCTGACCTAATCTGCGACCTGCTCACACTGTTCACTGCTTTGGTATCTAACAAGCGCTTACTAGATAACAGTAATCAGTGGAAATTGGAAGCTATACATTAATCTGTGAATGTGTAATATTTGTCAAAAGAGAAACTAGCATCTTGCATTATTTTGCAGGTGCTAAAATTACTTAAAAATAATAAAAGCTCAAGCTATAAAACTAAGCAACATTCACATTTATTTCTATCTGCTACTATTATTCCACTATGTCAGTAACCAATAATGCTATCCTAGAGTAGAATATTGCTGCCAACTTTACAAGTAAAATAAAAATAAGTTTTGCCAGAATTAAAACTGCATTTCTTTCCATTTATTTATTCATTCATTCAACAGATGCACTAGCCAAGACCGCACAAAACCAGAATATTAAATTATATCAGCTGGATGTATTTCTAAAAAGAAACTAGAAAATTAAAAATATTAGTGATTTGGTAAATTCATTTCTTCAGTATCTACATCTAGCAGCTCAGCAATCTTTAAACATACTTAGAAAATACAGGTGCTTTCAGCCAAGCACAGAAAGAAAAAAATAAACTTTGCATCATAATCACAGATTTAAACAAAGATTTAAAGTTACAGATTAACTATTTTATATGGACTCTCTACAGTCCACAGTTCTCTCTGCAGCTGCTGGTTCATGGAATTTTTGGGATCAATCCCACTTCCATTCTCATTTCTTTGTGTTGTGGATCAAATCTCCTCAAGGCAATTTTGTGCCCAGCTGATCACAGGATGCCATTCAGCAAACTGCCATACATGGCAATCGTACCCAATAGAATTATGTTGGGGTACCAAAGTGAAGAAATATTGATATTGCTGAGGAATTTCTTCAAAATCCCCAAAACTTAAAGCAAGGTTTACAAGTCAAGCTCTTGGCAGTTTCGTACAAAAGTGACCATGCAATTCAACACTCAACATTCTTTATTTATAGCAAAAGATCATTAAGAAAAAGAAGAAAGCCTATATAAATAAACCTGAAGAGCAGCTCAGTCACCCTTGCAGTAATTCTCACAACTTCCCTGTCCTTGTGTGTGACTCCTTTAGTTCTCATCAAATATTCATGCGACTAACTCCATGCGTGGCTCGTCCTCAATAGATGTCTTTTCTTCTTCCTTCTGCCACAACACACACATGTAAGGTGGCATTGGGAAGGATAAGAGAAGGGGAAATGCACCAATACAAGGCACCTAATATATTAATGACAATTTCTTCTCAGTATGGCACAACCCAAGGTACCACACATAAAAACATTACATCCAGTTTGTTCTACTCATAATATTGATTCGCTTAACTGTTGTTAAACTGCACAGTACTGCTTGTTTATAGATTTTATTTATGAAGCATCTTTACACTTAATTTAACTTCCTAGTTGATGTTGGAAGCAACAACTTCTCAATGTCAAATTCCAGGTGAAATATTCTCCAAACACAGTTCTGCATTTTTGCCCTGTGTTTAACAACCTTCTGTGCATGCTGCAAGGCCTGTTTCCTTAGAGATGGCGGGGGGGAGTGTTTACTTTTGAAAAGCTGGATGATGAAGTAGAGGGCTATAGCGTTTCATCAATACATTTTTTAAAATCTCATTAATTATTTGCATCTTCTGAAGGTTTGTTTTGCTCCCTCACCCCTCTTCCAATGCAGTTGAGGGTTTAAAGCAATTTAGATAGAAGTTAGTGCAAGAAATAATTTATATTCTGACTTCACCAATACATTACTTTACTTTAGAAATAAATAAATTTATGTCTTGAGAGACAGATACACAAACTACTTTTTCCACTCAAACCTCAATTCTCTCCTTACTACTCCAAAGCACTGCCTTGGTTTAACTTAATCAAATCTAGTTAGACATTAAAAATCTGTGCTTAAAGATCTGCAGAGAATAAATGTGGAAAAGTTTCTACAGTCCACGCATTCTTCAAAAAGAAACTGATCTTGCATTATAGGGATGGGACAGATTAATGAAATACAGACAGACTTTCCAGATCTGTGCTAGGCATCTAGGACATAACCAAACTGTTCTTCTACAAAACAGAATAATGTGAACAGAAACTATGAAGCAAATACAGCATGCTCAGGCATTGTGGTCATGGACATCGCACAAGAAGCTAAAATCCTTAGTTTAAGTGTTAATCCACACTATCTCTAATTGTCCATATAAATTTGCTCTAGATTAAGGGTACTGAATACAAACTAAAACTCTGTGTCTAGTATCAACCTTTATTGCCCCAAAGTACACAGTAATAGCAGCTTTACCAACAGGCTTCAAGATCACTGAGAGTGGCTCTCATACTCACAAACACTATCATCACAGCCTGTAACATTTATCAAGGTATGCACTTAACCGACAGTCCAAAGAGCCACTGAGTCTCATACATACAGATGCACTCAAACACCATTGGAAAATTCCTGCTGAAGTATTCTACACTAGACCTATATAGCTTATTGTGATAATGCCAGCTTAAAGATTTAAAAGTGGGAGTATTATACAGGGTATTAGCAAGAGCCCAATAAACAGGTAGATACCTAGAATTTCTTGATGGTGGCAAACAAAATAGGTTTCTGAAGAATATATAAAAAATTTCAAGGGAGAAAAACAACTGCCCCAGGGGGAACAGAAAGTGCTGTGTGAGTTTTTCTATTCCTTTAACAGCAAGGCAGCAGAAAAGGTATTACAACATAAAGCAACTTCAAAGAAAAACATTTCGAGCCTAACTGCCAGCAAGCTTAAAATAGTAACCACTTTCAAAGGGCAGGCTCTCCTTTCCTTTCATTCTTTCCTTGCATTGAAACTAATTTGCTTGATTAATAAGATAAAATAATGTTCTCCATATTGAGCTGTCTCTCAGGGGGAATCATTTCTCTCTGGGCACCATATCTAGTGTGGAAAGAATGAGAACTAGAAAAGCCCTCTACTTGTGCCAGAACAGCAATTTCTCTTTTAGGAAGACAGCATGGTAACAGGCAGTCAGTATGTAATAACTCACATGGTTTTCCTGTTGATGGGTTGTTGCTGTTGCTATTCTCCGTCTTCCACATTTCCTCCAGGAGCTCCTAACCCAAAGTATCAATTTGCAGAGCTGCTAGCCTACCTAGTAATAGTGAAGCTTCTCACTTTGAAAGGTACCAGAAGTAATGCACGTAACATTTTTCCTTTTTCCTACTCCAACTACACTTCATAGCTCCTATCACTGCAACTCATGCTATCTATATGTTTTAATTGATTATGTAGATCATCAGTGAAGGCTGCCAAAGAGTTTGACAAGCTTTTTCTGCATAAACCTGTATTTGCTCATCATCCATCAGTGTAACAAAAATGTCTTGAACAACCATTTTAAATTTCTCAAGATTTTATTAGTACAATAAAACTTAGGCTTCAAGCCTAATGACTGCAAAGCCAGCTCCAGGCATCAACCATCAACAAAGCAAAAGAGTATTCCCTTCCTCAAACATACCAGTGACACCACTGCTCTCAGCCTTCTCCCAGAAAACAGCAAATGAAAGCATTTTTCATACAAGCTGTGGTTTGCTTCAGTATTACAGTAAGTGATTTCAGAGACAACAATTATGCAGTGAGGTTAAAAATACTTTAGAAAATGGAAAAAAACTGAAACTATGGTTTAGGCACAAAAATCCTTGATATTTGAAAGCTTCACAGACAAAATTACTTCTTCTTATGTATGTGTATGCATGCATTTTAACACAGTTTAGGTATTTATTTTCGATTCTACAGCTACAATATATATGTTTTTTAAAAACCCCAGGAAATATGAAGGGGTTTATATTTCTCTTTCATTTATCCACTTAAGAAAGTAAGAGATGTTTTTCAATAATCAATAAAAAAAATTAAACTACATTATGGATACATATTATGAAAATGAATGAACTCAAACAACAGAGGAAGAAAGAAAATAAACTGAATAAGATACCAACACAAATCTAAATTTAGATCAACATGCACATCAATCAAATGATTTTTTTTTTTTTAGCAGAGGAAATGTAAAGCCAACACACTGCACTTAGTTCAATCTCCATACTATTATGCATTTATCATTATAGCTTATTACTTTTAAACTTCTCTCACATGTCTTTTTATGGCACTACATAAACAGATTTTCTATCAGTTTCCCTGAACAATCTTGTAAAAACAACTGAAGAACCAAGGTGGCAAACACGGGACAACAGAGTAATTCATCATTTAAAAATCAGACAAGAAAAAATACTGCATATAATTTTTCAGATTCTGAGAACTTAATTTGTGGAATATCACCACTGTCAGACTAATGTGGACAACTTCCTACATTTGAACTGAACAGAGAGGCTGACATGTTTTTAACTGCTTATATCACTCATTCATAACAAGGGGGGGGGGAATCTAACTACTGTCCTTAGGTTTTATTTTATTGTCTGAAGAAGGCAAAGTATGCTCCTGTCACATGTATAATTATTGAGTGTGGTCACTGAACTTTAAGGGTAGTAAGCCTACTGGATCTTTTTCACACACTTTTTGTAGTGCTTCCAAACCCAATCAGCCAAGCAGCTACCTGAGCGAGACTGACACATAAGAAGCCACCCTGGTGGTAACCCTTACACCTTAACAAAATTAAAGGGAGATGACAGATGATAGCTATCCATGTTGTGTTCACTCTTTACTTACAGGGCAATTAAGATACTAAGATTTGTCTCTTAATTTCAGCTAGAAGAGTGCTCGCTACTAGGCACACTATGTGAACACTTTGTCTTAATTAAGAGACAATGGTACCGCCTTCCTAGTTTGCAAAATTACTAGAAACAAAGTCTGTCCAAGATCTCTGATGAATAAATAACTATGGAGAAAATCTTCCTGCTTTCTCATTTTGTTTTAAATTAGCAATTCCACTTAAAGGATATTACAGCAGGAAGGTGTGTAACCAAACTCCTGCAGCAGAGGATTGTAACAGGGCAGTTAGTGCTGCTCCTGTTGCTGCCCATCCCGCATACCTGGCTAGCCATGACTTTCACAACAAGGATATCTGATGGAGAATCCTGAACCAGATCCTAAAGTTTAAACTCTGCATATTAAGTTCAGCTACCTCCCAGTCCAATGCAACATAATCAGCCAGGCAGAACACTTCCTGACACATCTCCACTGAGACTGTTGTGTGATGCATGAGCACAGAGCTGCCAGGAGCTGGGACTTGGAGGTGCAGGGCAACACAGCCACCCAGCAGCAAGGAACAGCACCGAAAACTTCCTCCAACAAACAAAATATCTTCATGAAAGAAAGATAAGCAATCCCATGGGACTTCAAACCACAAGGCAGCATTTCCTCATTCTACAGCCACATGGCATCAAGACTCCAGCTCCAGCACATTTCAGCTACTGTGCTAAACCACTCTGCAACTTCGGGAACGAACGTTCTTTCAGGCGTGCTTTCACAAGGCTCACACAAGGCAAGCAGGTGGCTTTTTTATTTGTATGTTCAGAGCAATACAAAAGATATGATGTCAGAACTCCAAAAGCCTTGCCATAATAATGAAAATCCTCACTAAAATTCAGTAACAATTACCAACTTAGAACTAAGAATATTTTACAAAAGCAGAAGCCTCTCAAGTTCTCAGAACAGTCAAAGCACAATTTTAATGAAGGAGAAACTAAATTCACAGCAATATTACAATTTTTAAAGAAAAATGAAAAAATATCTTGAAATTTATAGTCACTAATTAAACTTCTACCAAAAACTACTACAACATACAGCACCACTCATTATGAATGTTTATACTAGAGGACAAACCATCTCAGTGGAGAAAAGCTGGAGTCAGACTGATATTATTTAAATTACTATTAAATTTACCAGCCATACTTCCTTCCTGAGCATAACTGATACTGTTTTGTTTTGTTTTTCTTTCCGCTAAAATGCTTAAATAATTGTGCAATAATGCACTAGGACTGTGATTTAGCTGTACCACTTAACCAAATTTACTGTTATGATACAAAAAGGATGCCTTCCCTACATATGAGTGATAGCTAGCACTGGTTTTGCAATTCTTCTTTGGTACCACCTCATTGTGCAAAACTAAAACAAGATACATTTTCGGTATTAATAGCTAAAGGACATTCTCTAACTTAAACATTTTCTCACTAGTACAGAACCTCCCAGTGCTGAAAAGGTCAACAGTTGTTCTAACATGGAATACTGCTGAACAAATAACCCATGCCTAAACAATTATACAAAACCAAATGAATCTTATAAGACAATCTTATTCCGTGGCAAAAGTAGTTAATTTTTCTCTACTTAAGCTGCTATGCCATCGTTAACTCTGAATCTTGAAAATTAATATATACACATTATATATAAAATATATAAACATGTAAAATATATATACTGCTATATTACACATAACATTTACATATAATCTCTTTTATATCTATTTAAAAATACTCGTCTTTGTGTTGCTTCCAAAGGTCTTCATCTTTGCAAATACAAGAGGAAGCACAGTGAAACAACACATAATCATTCTGGAAAATCCAGATTTTCCCAGGGATGTAATTCTACAGTGGTGGAACCAAGATCAACAATGTCCCATGTGTAGGACTGTTTTCTGTCAAGGGAAACATGAATGTTAGAAAAGTGGAAAAAAACCTCCCACAAAACCCAACCTAAATAAGTCATTATAAAAATAACAAAACAAAGCAAGTTGTATGGCAATCAAAAATAAGGCAGAAGAGAAAATAAACTTTAAGGGTAAGACACTGAACGGAAAATTAATTTTTTGGATGTCAGTCCTTGCTGCAGAAAAGGAACAATAGCCATAGAACAGTTCTCCATAGAATAAAGAAATGAGAATAAAGTACTTGAGCCAAAAGAAAAAAAGACCATGTTACCATCTGAGTCAGAATGGTACTTATCTACAAATTCTAACAGAATTTTTGTCATCTATTCACCATATCACTCTTAAATAATAAAAACCTTTATGACTAGACCTTGTGTATGGGTCAGGAGTCAAGATTTACATAAAAGCGTGCTGGCAGCATGATCCAGACCAGCAAGCCATAATTTCAGTATCAGGTAAAGCAGAACACATTTAGAAATTCAGCATAACAAGGGCAGAGCACATCAGTACAACTCCCAAACCCAAATAGCTATTATTCACTGCTTATTTTTCCTTGATACTATAGAAGTTACTGTGTTTTCAACAACATTCTAACAAAGTTCTTTGCAACTGACTATTGAAGAAACTGAGATACAAGAAGATAAGAAACAATTTTAGATATGGATCACAAGCTCCTAGAACAGATACGAATCATAAAATATTCAGAAGAGCTAAGTTAGAATGGGGCATCACACTCCTCAGTGTAGGTAAATGAAAGGTACAGAGGAACTATCTAGATGGAATTGTGCAGATGCACCATGTAAATAATGCTGAACAACAATCCCAGGGCAGGATGTCCAAAATCACCCAATATTCATTTTCTAAAGCAACTTGAGCTCTAAAGACACTATCTGGCACTAAAAAATTTGTATGAGTTAGGATCTCAAGTCTCTAGCAAATATGAAAACAGATGACATTTTTAGACCCAGAAGCAGTAAAATTCTAAATAGTCATTAAATGAGCATCAAGATTCAGACTAGAAAACAAGACGTGCAGTACAAAGGAAGAAAGTGTTGCTGAAGCACTCAGGATGAAAAAAAGAATAATTCAGAGAACAAGGGCAGACACAGTCTCCCAAATGTGCCAATAAAGATCTTAATGAAGATCCATGACACGTGGATGTTAAAATAGTCTGCAGTAGGTTTATGCAAAGTTAAACCCTAAAACATATTAAAAGAATGCTGAAGTTCTAAAATTAAGGACTCTGATAAAAAAACATTAGAACTGGGTACTCCATTTGGCCCTGCTAGACCTTGTAAGCCTAATGAGTCTTTTTAAACAAACTAAGCTTATTTAAAACACTGCAGCTCAAGAAACTGCATTCATGGTGTTCTTATCAACTCAACAGCAGAGCTTTGACCTTCAGATCTACAGATGACCTACCACTGTTTGGGAATGCAGGAACAGTCAATGTTGGGACATTACTTCCTCTGTGTAGAAAGCAAGACAGTAGATAAAAGACTGAAGAGGACCAAGAAATACACTACAACTTGTTAATTTCTGGACTTACTGCTCCCAGCAAAACAGAAAAACATATTCTCACATACAGTTACGACTCCTGAATTGAATTTAGAAGTACTACAGGGGTGTATGTTACAGCAATTGCAATTATCTCTATCCCTGTGCACTCAGTGTCTCTTTACATGCACATGCCTCTACTCCCTTATGCTCCACTCTGCTTCAAGCTCCTGCCTCTCCGCATTTCTTTTTCCCTCACATTAGACCCAGCAGCCTCAACCCTTCACAGTCTATTCTGTTACCATCTGGATCTCCCTCTCACCCTGTGTCGCCATTCTCAAACCTAAGACCCTTAACCATCAGTCTCCTGGTTTAGGACTCCTGCTGTTTCCTGATACTTCTACCTTCTCATTACCTTTTCACCCTACTTTTCACTACCCTAAAAGCCAAGATACCAGTCAAATTCTTTCTCCCATTCTGCACTGATATAGAAACAGGTATAAGAACAGCACATTTTCTGTTTATGCTGGGTGCCTGCACATGGCTCTTTTTGCCCACTCTTCCCTATCTACCCTTTGAGGATGATGTCATCTGTTCACACCATCTTAACTAGCATCTGCACAGCAATGGCTTTAAGCATGTCTATCCATCCACCTACTCCTGATTGCCTCCATATGGTACTGCTTCTTTTCCTGATTTTCTCTCCAGAAACTTAAGCTTAATATATGTTCACAAGTCAGCTCCTTATCATTCCTCTCAAACACTTTTTGCAGATAAAACTTCTGCCAATATCACCTCCTGTCATATAGGTAGTCTTTTGTGACCCCTTCGCCTGCATTTGAACCATATATTCATGGTATATCCAAAATCCTGTTACAATCTTCCTCCATGTGTACATCTTTTTCTAGCAGTACAGCTCATCCAATACCTCCATCTTTGTTCAGGCACACACTGAAGAATTAGAAAGGGAGATGGAGATTCATCTGTTTAAATTTAGACAAGCCTCCTTACTTATCCTTAGTCATACTGAAAGTGAAGCAAGTAAATCCCTTTAATATATTAGTATTTATGCTTTCATTTCAGGAATCCTCTTTATCACATCACCCTTAAGAGCTATGCTGGTATCACTGGTTTCAAGCTCTTGGGAGGCAGACGATACAGAGACAGCTCAAAGGGCTCAATCAGCTGCTACTCAGCATAGCCAGCTGGTACCTACTGATCTCTGTTCAAAGTTTCTGCAGTCTTTATTTACATAGTTTCTGAATGGAAAAGAGTATGGAACAGGAAGCATGCTAGATGAATATGAAGCCATTTCAAAAAATAAATAAAGCATACTGTTACCTAAAGATAAATAATATATTGGATGTCTGGCTGAAAGAAGAAGTAAAGAGAAGAAATAAAGACATCTGAGTTACACAACTGCATTTTGTATTTGCATCAACAACCTAAAAACAGAGGACCCCATGAAAATTTGACCCAAACTACCATCTTAACACAGCTACTTATATTTATATACATAGAATTATACTTTAACATTTAGAACTTTATCACACTTTACAAAAAAACCTTAAAAATCTTTTTAATCACGGTGAAAAAAAAATCCCCACACTCATTTGAGATTAAAAACTACCAACCGGACATTTTATACTCATATATTCTTAAACTATTTGTTTCAGCAAACAAAATTTTAAAACAATATTTTGGGGTTTATACTGAATTTCATTCCAGCACCAGTACTAATTAAAACAGATATTGTGCTACACTTTCCATTGTGTGGTAGTGAGCATTGCTTATACTGATAGAACAGATTCAGAAATAAGTTACGAAACAAAAAGTGAAAATGAAGACATCCCTTGCAAAGTGAAGGTCAAGAACATCATGCAAAGAAGACATCCTTACAAAAACCTGTCAAGTCTCTAGCAAAATTCATGTGGAATACAAGTTTTTTTAGAAGTTTACATTTCAACAAAATTAATAACCTCCACAAATATACACACATTGTACACAGTGATGGATCCTAAAAATAATTTTTTTCTGATGATGAATCAACTGAATTATCACGTCTGAATAATTACCAGGGTCTGAATAATCTCTGTGCATCCTAGCATAAATTTTCCTAATCTACATGTGAGTATCACATCGTCCTGAATACAACTTATTGCTACAAGACCTAGATGACTACTTGCATGTAAACATGTAGGGTGAAATTCAGCATGGCTTAAAGAGGCAGTATTGTTTCAGAATGTTCTTAGGACAAGAAAAAACAACCAACCAAAACAAACAAACAAAAAATCAAGCAACAACCCCAAACACCTAAAAGGCTCAGAAATGGAAAGTAGGCAAATTCAAATATAGATTGTTGGAAGCTTTTAAAGTAATAAACGTTTAATCCCTTTTTTTTTCTCAGTGCCATGTGGTTTCCAGTGTACACAAAGTAAAGAGTGAAAAGGTAAAAATAAAACAGGCATACCCTTAATATATTCCAGAATTCATAAATCATTTGTAAATTTAGTCCTTTTATAAAAGAATCCTTATATAAATCGGGGGGAGGGAGGGCATCAATCCCATATATGAAGCACAATTTAAGCCCAACATCACTGACCAATCAAAATTAGTGAATGCACTGCATCTCTCTGCAGTGAGGAGAAGCGACAAGGTAGGCTGTCATTCTGCAAAAGCTGCCCATCGCAAGCCTTCCTCTCAGAAGCACTGCTCTTCTTTTTTAGAAAGCCTGAATCTCAGTGGTGTCTCTGGAGACAAGAAGCCTTCAGTATGTTAAATTACTTTCATTATGTATTTTCAGATGCTTATTGATTCTACCGTAGGAAGAGTGGGAGACTGCAGCAGCCTGTAAACCAGAACTAAAGCAATTGTATACATTAGCAGTATGCTGAAACAATGGCACAGTACAGGCACAAATTTTCAGTAAGGTCATTTTTTGAAGATATGCTTATTACCCTCTTTCCCTTCTACTCTGCTAACAAGTGAACAAAATGAATCCCTCCAACCTGGAACTGCTTCACCTGCATCGAGAATTTACCAAATCTTTAGTGGAGGTAAGACCTGTTCCTTATTATGATATGCAGACTAAGCAACATTAAACCAAATTAAAAATTGGAGAAAAAAAGGCAAGAGATCAGATTCAACTTATATTAAGCAGTATTACATTGTTATATTTAAGACCAGGAAATATTTAAATGCTATTTCCCCTTCCCCATTAAAAATATAATGATAGAAAAATGTTATTCTGTATTAAAGTCTTATAGAGTATTAAGAACCTGTTTTGTTCATACAACATGAAGACAGTTTAAGCTCATACAGTACTGGGGAAAACAACCCAATAAAGCAACTGGGAATATGCTTTTCCTCCCCCAGCAGTATTTCCAAATATTGCCAGTTAAATATGTTTCAGATTTATTCAGTTACTTCTCAAAGGATCAGATAGTCTGTAATTAGTGTATACTTACTGCTTTATGAAGGTTGGCTAATATGACTAATCTCTGATTGCTCAAGAAATCCCCTTTTTTCATTGTTTTTTTAGAACTTATTTCTTTCGTTATCCTGTACATTCAAGCCATTTATTAAAAGCATGGATTTGCTAAACATTTATTTCAAGAAAGGAAATTATAACAGTGTGCAAATTAAACAAAAGCATATTTTCTAAAAGGCTCATTAACTCAGTTCAGTTTTTCACTAAAAGACTTGAGAGTTGCATGTATAAACTACCTGCTCACCAGAGCTATAAAACTACATTTTCTAGCTTTAGTCACAGACACTCTACATCCAACAGTTATTGCTTCAAGACAGGATTTTTTGTAACCTGCTCTATCTGGAGAACAGGAAACTTGTCCAAAAAACCTAAATTCATGTAAGCTGATAGAAGAATATGATTTTACTGGCAAATAGAGAGCAGGCTAACTGATTTTCTATGTAATCTATAAGGTCCAATTTTAGAGATCCTTTATTCATGAAATAAGTGATATTAGAAAATATATTCTTGCATTACTTTATTTTTGAAATTATAAGCCCTACTTTTAACCTTTTTTTTCCTCCCCTTCACAAGGGCATGCAGCAACTAATTCAGTTTTACAACTGACAATATGAAGAATGCAGTTGACCGGGTATCTTTGTAGCTGTATGACCTACAAGCAGCAGGATGCATCTCTAAAATGTATTCTTAAGACATAAAGGAATTAAAAACAAAACATGGAACACACTTGCATTACCATTTACGTGCATGACACTTCAACAATATACATGGAAGACTAACACATCTGCTCAGATTTTCATTAAAAGAAGAGTGCAATGATTGATTCTTAAAATGGTGAGCATTTCTTAAAGAGGGATTTATAATTAAAAACCAGAATTGTGGAAACTACTGATGCATGAAGAGACAATGAAACATGAAATCCCAAAAGGAGAATATGCATACTTCACCAGCAAGCTGAATAAAGGTTTAACCAAGCTTTTTCTATACTACTCATTAAATAACTTACTTGTCATAATGACTAATGGATATTTTTCTCTCAATTTTATGATGTTATGTATTCTCCTTAAATCAAAATAAACCAAATTAGGTAACCCATGGTTACTCTCAAAGCACATGAACTGGATTTTACGATGTATAGCAACTTCTTTCACTAAGCCATCACTCAAAAGTAATGAGCAGGAATATTACAGAAAGAAATACGCAACCATAAACTAAAGGATGTCTACACACACTCTGAAAACAGAGATCAGAAATTATTTTTCTTTAAATCTGGAAAATAAAAACAGGCTTCTACAAAATGCAACAGGGGAAGGAAATTAACATCACTTAAAAGAAGGTTTATTTGTTATTGCTGGTTTGAAACTCAGAACAGACACACAGAATATGCCCTGGTCTGTAGAAGTATCTGAGGCAATTAAGAAGTCCCCATATTTAAAAAGATTTTTTTGCTGCTGAACTGCAGGAACAAAAAAAAGGAAAACAAAAAAACCTGCAAGAAATGAAATAAGAGCTCAGCTACCACTTGATTTCCAGGTTACAGTGCGTGTCAAAAATCTCTCAGTGACACCATGTATCAGTTTCTGCCAAGCTGCTGCCCCGCTGTGCCAGGCCCCTGAGGCACACAGAGCAGGTAGGTGCCCCGGCTGCGCCCGCGCGGCGCTGGGGGAACGAGCTGCTGCCCTCGTGGCTCTGCTTCCCCGCACCCAAAACCGAGGCAATGCAACAAGGAGGTGATGCTCGGTCTGTTCATGACGACCTAACACATCTGAGGTTTTCTGTTTTCACAAAATCTCAGTTGCTATAATGTTAGGGTGAGACTGTCAATTTTTTTAGCAGATCTGCTTTTGATTTCTTCCTGGCTTTTGCTAATACAAAAGAACTTCATTTATCCAGCAATGCATTTGGAACAGTTTCTTGAAATCCATTCACAGCCAGGACAGCATACAAGAGGAGATCATACTCCTGAGGGTTAATCTAAGACGGATAGAGGTTGCCTAAATTAGAAATGAAACAAAGCTTTTGAAATATTTCTTGTTTCATTTCACACCTGAGAGTAATACGTTCTAATTTACATCTTTTTTATTTAAGAGGCACATGTGAAATAACTGTTGAAGAATACCAAGAATTTTCATCCTACAATTTGCAATTAATAGTATTGTTCAATTGAAGCTTTTCAGAACTGCAGATGAAATCCATTTGCATACCGTATCCCAAGTGTACTTAATTCATACTTTCATTTTAAAAGAGCTCAGTTTTGTTCACCTTAGTGCCATCCATTTTAATGTATTCAGAACAGAACAAAGGCTGACATTCAAACTTATTTTCAAGCCAAATATGTCCCCTCTTAAATTTAAAGCTACCTAAAAAAACCCCCTCCAGTATCACAACAAGAAATTGAATAAACTCTCTTTTATTTATTCAATCAATTACAAACTCAAGAGCTGGCTGACAATATAAATAATACAAACAGCAGGTATTACATGCAGATGACATATTTAAAACTTAGTGGCATGTGTAAAACTAAGCAGATGAGACACAAAATAAAAAATCTGCTAGATAAAATAAATATTTTTTTGATCCTTACTTATTCCTAAGAGAAACATGCTATGTATGTAAATCTGTTGGGTTTAACTGCAGTTTGTAAAAAAAACCAACAACAAAAAAACCCAGCAAAACCCAAAAGAGACCATTTTCTTTATAAGTATTATTTTTTAAAATTATTCCCTTAAATCTATTCTGGAATAAAATTAAATACTTTTCCATTCCATGTAGGCACTGATTTCTTGAAGAAATTGAATACTCAAATCAGAAAAAGGAAATGTAGTATTTTATAATAAACTCAATTTCCAAACCCACGTACGTTTTTCATTTGAAATTATATATACTAATATAAAATTGTTGTAGTGGCAAGCATCATACACATACATGCATAAAAGATAAAAATGAACAGAAGGTTTAAACTCTGTAGAAATCTGGTGAATTACAGAACGTCACATTTCAGTCCACAACACTACTGTAAACCTCATAAGAAAGAGGTGGATAAATCGGCATAAATAATTTAAACATTCTTTTTATGATACATAAGTAACAGTGCTCCATGTTCCTTACTTCTTCCACAAGAGCTTTTTAAAATGATCTTGATCACTAATTTGTTAACACTTAACAACATTTTTCTAAAATGACCCTCAAAGCAATACAAAGGCTATGCACAAAGTATGGTTTATTCAACAAATGAGCTCTTTGTGAAAAACCACATCACTATAAACAAAGGCTTGCCTCCCTAAGTGGAAGCTTTTCACTATTTTTCCTTTTTTCAAGCAAATCCTGCTTTCTTTTAAAAAGGAAAGACCTTATTCTAGATCTTCAGGCTTTTGAGTCCATGCCAATTAAAGCTCTAAACATATTGTAAATGAAGAGTTTGGTAAGAATGTTGCTTTTCCTCCCTCCTCCTTCCCCAGCATTTATCTACAAAAGGTGCTAAAAAAAGAAATCAAATAGTTCCATATTTTATTTCACCTTTCAGGAGAAAAACCAGCTGCAACAAAAGAATGTGTTTCTCCCCCATTCTGGAAGTCAACATGCAGTCTGAATCTAACATTACAGTCCGAGATGCCATTGATGACATCGATACCAACATGTACCAACCACTGTCATATCCATTAAGCTTTCAAGTTTCTCTCACCGGATTTTTGATGTTAGAAATTGTTTTGGGACTTGGCAGCAACCTCACCGTGCTGGTACTTTACTGTATGAAATCCAACTTAATCAATTCTGTCAGTAACATAATTACAATGAACCTTCATGTACTTGATGTAATAATTTGTGTGGGATGTATTCCTCTAACTATAGTTATCCTTCTGCTTTCACTGGAGAGTAACACTGCTCTCATCTGCTGCTTCCATGAGGCTTGTGTCTCTTTTGCAAGCGTTTCAACTGCAATCAACGTCTTCGCTATCACCCTGGACCGGTATGACATCTCCGTAAAACCTGCTAATCGAATCCTGACCATGGGAAGGGCTGTGATATTAATGACATCAATATGGATCATTTCACTTTTTTCCTTCCTGATTCCTTTCATTGAAGTCAACTTCTTCAGTCTTCAAAGTGCAAGTACTTGGGAAAATAAGACACTTCTGTGCGTGAGTACAAACGAGTACCACACTGAACTAGGAATGTACTACCACATTCTCGTTCAGATTCCAATATTCTTCTTCACTGTTATAGTAATGCTAATTACATACACCAAAATACTCCAGGCCCTAAATATTCGGATTGGTACAAGATTTACAACGGGACAAAAGAAGAAAAACAGAAAGAAAAAAACTATTTCTTTGACCACTCAGCATGAGACTACTGATGTGTCCCACAGCAGTGCAGGAAAAAATGTCGTCTTTGGTGTAAGGACTTCTGTGTCTGTCATAATTGCTCTACGCCGAGCTGTAAAACGGCACCGGGAGCGACGAGAACGGCAAAAGAGAGTCTTCAGAATGTCCCTTCTGATTATCTCAACATTCCTTCTCTGCTGGACACCCATCTCTGTTTTAAACACCACTATCTTATGTTTGGGCCCAAGTGACCTTTTGGTAAAGTTGAGATTATGTTTTCTAGTAATGGCATATGGAACAACTATATTTCACCCTCTACTTTACGCATTCACGAGGCAAAAGTTTCAGAAAGTTCTGAAAAGTAAGATGAAAAAGCGAGTTGTTTCAATAGTGGAAGCAGATCCCATGCCAAATAATGCTGTAATACACAACTCATGGATAGAGCCTAAAAGGAACAAAAAGATTACCTTTGAAGACAACGAAGTAAGGCAGAAATGTTTAGTACCTCAGGTTGTCACTGACTAGATTTCAGTATTCACCAAAACACATCAAACGGAATATTTGAACAAATTGTAAGAAAATACTGCCAAATAAGAAAAACTTTTTTAACTATTGGCGAGACTGTATATTTTCAATATATATGTTAAATAGAGTAGGTCTTGTATCTTCAATTTCTTCATTATGTAAGATATATGTTGCATGGCTGTTTGTTAGCGTAACACCATGTGTATATTTGTCAAAAATATTCAAGTCCTCTTTTTTTAGGAAATAAATAGCCTTAAAGAAGTGCAAACTTTTAAAAATATTTCTATGGCTCAGTTTTTCTGTAAATATAAAAGAATTTTTAAGCAAAAATTGCACTTGGGAATGCTTTTCTATAGCACAAATTCACCATTTTGCATGATCTGGTATTTTTAAATTTAATTCATAAACAGTATTGATCAGAGATATTCTGAATGTTATGCAGCTACAATCTGGAAGCATTTTGACCTTGTATTTAGATATCCCACTTATTTCAGTCTTCTCCAGCATGCAACTCCCATGCACAGAAAAAGCCATTTACATGATGTCCTCCAGTGAATGGTTCAGAATCAGTTACTTTTGATATGGGGGGAAAAAATACATGCTGGTCCAAAAATTGACAGTACTCTTAAGAAAAGTAAAGGGTTTTGCATATATGATCTCAGATCCACAATTTCTACATAGAAAATACACAATTTTGAGTAATTACAAAGGACAGGGCAGGGGTAAAAGGCTAAATGAAGGAAAAAATCATGGACAAGAAAATTATTTGGCTGATGCTAAAAGACTACCAACCAATAGAGTCAATCCTGTGCAAAGGCTTAGATTTTTCACACTGAAGGGGCTTAGGTGGACCTCTAGTGTGACACAGGGACTTTTTATACAGAAATTTTTCATTCATACCATCTATCTACATTGATATGATTATTAACTGCCATAGCTAAAGCAGTAGATAATTTTTCTTGCCCTTGATAACGTTATTATTTTCCAGTGTGTTCAGTTCTAGCCATGCAATTGCCTTGTCACAAACCAATCACCAACACTGCTAGCTACCCTATTCCTGTATTTCCTGGGCAGCCATGGCATAATTTTGTTCTAAATTGTCTTCTTCAATTTCATCTTAAACCTGCACTGAAGAATCAAGAAGCCTTACAAAGTTATCACGATCCATAGCACTGTAAGCAAGAATTAAGATATTCATCCAGACATGTTTGTCAAGTTGTTTGCACCATGCCATCCTTAAAAATTTTGTAATTTCAGTAAAACAGTGGTGGGGAGGGGGAAATCAAACAAAAAGCTGCAAAATCAATGAGCATGATTTCACTCCTCTTGTTACATAAACTAATCAGTGTGTCACCAGCTACCAGTATATTTAAAATGCTAATTCTCAATAACTATTATCTTATATAAAAAAGCAGAGCACACCCTTGAATATGAGAGCTAGTTTGACTAAAGTATTACATAAAAAATTAGGATTTCTAAAGCACTTTTCTGAAGTTGCATATAAAAAAAAAAGGTGCAGTTTTAAGGGAACAAAAAGCTCTTTACCACTACATCGCTAAATTATTAATCATACGTGTACTGCCAAAACTGGTTTTGTGCTTAAAAAAAAGTACTTGTAACGTACCTTAGTTTACTTGGGCTCATGCCTTAGCATACCAGAACAGAAGACCCAAAATATAATACTACAGCTCCATATTCCACAAAGAATAGCCACTTATAATCATCCAAATTCTACCTAGAAATTTTATTTTCTGATTGATAATAACTGATGATGTGAAATTACTGTGTAACATATACTCAAACATATTTTCACTGGCTATTTTGGTGAAAACTAGCCCAACAATACCTGCATTCAACTGTACCCATTCAGAGAAATATTTTCATCCAAGTTATCTCTGATTTCCTACAAGAATTGAAATCCTACATCTTATTTGAGAGGTTGCAGAGAGGAAGTAAATGCAATAAGCTTTTTTTTCAAATCCCATATTCTCCACATTTACCACTTAAAAAAAATCTTTTGGGAATAACTTCTGAAAAGAAATGTACCCAAAATACTTTAGCAGAAACTATTAATTTTTCTTTTTTGTACCCCTTTTTCAATTCCCTTTCAAGCCATCCTCTATATTTTGAACATTAGAAGGAGGAGAAGGTGGGATGTATAGGGTTAATATCATAACATGATTTCAGCGATTACTAATCTTCCAATAAACCATTCTTAAATGAAAGATACTACTCATTCATTTAAAAAAAAGGAAAGGAGAAATCGTAATGGACAGATTAATAAGTCTACATCATGTCCTTATCTGAAAAAAGCATTTAAGAAAAGCTTTCAGACTTGAAAGGTTTCTTGACAACATAACTTTACTTTTTAAAATTAAATAAAGCCTCAAAAATTACACATTTAGTGTTAAAAGCTCATTCATTAGAAAGTCAGATGCAATGAAGCAGCACTTCATAGCAGAGGAAGAGCAGCCTAGGAATTACTCAAAGAGATTAAGCCCAGTTTTAAAGGCTATGTTGATCACAGTCATTGATTGCCTTTATTAATATAAGCAGGTTCATTTTTACATTTACTATTCTTTATCTTCATTAAATTTTTTAAAAAGGGACTTATACTACGTTGGAGTACACTTCGAGGGCTGCAGAAGAAAATTCTGCATACAGCAGGAAGGAATACAAGTAAGAATATGAGCCATCCTACATATACACAGAAGCCATTATAAAACAGAACCATACATGATCTGTACCGCATGACAGATTTAACACAAGACAAAATAAAGAGTAAATTGTGAAGACACACTACATATCCTACAGACACAAGAGGATTTCAGGAGCGATATGAAGGTGTGGGTGCTTGACAGATAGACTAAAACAGAATGCAAAGAGGCAGCATCGCTGAAGAAAAAAGGGCAAATTTATGCCATACTATTGTACAATAAGAAGCCCACTACATTCTTAAAAATGATCTCACCACAGTGAGTCATTAGTTCAATTACATTTCACACCACTCAGCCTAAGGCAAGCAGAATTGTACAGGACTCTAAAAAATATCAATTCCAGCAAACACATCTCAGAAACACAAGCGAGCACTACAAATTTCTACATGTTCTTTGTCTCTAAAGTATTAGCTGGTATCTGACTATGTTGGTTTTTAACTGCAAATGCACTTCCACTCAATTTTACATTGTAAGATGAGGTTATCCCACACTAAAAATACCAAAGTAAGCAGAGTGCAGTACCAGTATCTATTAGAATATTCAAGAAGCATACCTTCACACACTAGTACACCACAAACCTGTGAAACAGAAATGCAAATACGTAACAAATATCTAGTTTCCAGTAGGCAACAATTTTTATGGATTACAAGGCACTGCTACATGGGTGGAAGTTCTGTTTACTTTATTAGTGCCAGGGGAATAGCAGTCACTTTTGTACTTTCTAAATATATTAGATTAAAAATGTATGCAGTTGGATACACATCATATCAATTCACCTCTCTTCCTTCATTGTTACATAAATACACACATGTATGTCACACATAATTATTATTTATCCATCCACACTAGAAGTTGGGTTTAACATCAGCATCTATTTTATATTTACATGAAGGAGTTTTTGGTAAGAGTATCACTGAACTGGACTGACAGGCACTATGTCCCACCATGCATAAACTTAAACATCCTATCTTCCCTACCCTTGTTGGTTTTCTTTTGTTTTAAATTAAATAATACATTGAAAGGCTACAGAATTTACCCAGACAGAAGGAAAAAAAAACTGATTGTGTTAACCAGAACATATACTATATTGCAGTGCACACAGTACCTCTTTCGAAACATCAATGTATGTGTTAACCATCAAAATTCTTTGATAGTTGAATATTCTAGACTTACGTTTGTTTCCTGTGAAGAAAGTTTCAGTTGCCAATTGCCATTAAATTCTTTTGAAAGGAAAGAATATACCATTCTTTAGCAAAGTTTCAATGCAGTATTAAAAAATCTAGAATATGCTAAATTACTCTTCTGTCACCCACTGTTCAGAAAAAATACCTCCAACATATAGCTAAGGACAATTAGCTTCTGTCTTAATATCTTCCAGCCTTGTAAGAGTCAGATTGCACTCCTCCTTCACACATTCTGTCATAATATCACTGAATGTATTTGTCTTACACCACGAGGAAAGAAGAATCTGACTCAATAATCACTTCCTTCTCCTACTTCATAGAACACTTGTACAATTCGAGAAGCAAAATTAAACCCAAGGTCTGGGTTTTGTTTTGGTTGGAGAAGGTTAAAAAACAAAACAAAACAAAACAAAACACATACTAACTGACTAAAAGGGAAATCAAAATCAGAGCCAATAAGCATTAAATAAGAAGGACATGAAGAACATGAGGAGTACAGGTCCAGTGGAAAAAGGCAGAAGGAAGCGCTCGAAGGCAGCTATGGCCATCAGGGCCACAGAAAGGCAGAGGGCAACATGCACTTGCTCCAGAAAGAAGGCTAACCTTATTTTTAAGGTGGTAACATCCAAAAAAATAAGAACTTATCCTTGAATCATTGAGTGTGATACGTGGTTGTGCCAAAATTGCTCAGGGAGAGGGGAGAACAAGATGAACAGCAACTCCAGAAAAGGCTTTTGATTTAACAAATAATACACAGAATAACTGACAAACCAAAAGCATGCATTATTCTACCACCTCCTTTCCTACAAATAAAGTACAAAGTACACACAGAGTACAAGCATTACAAGAAAAGACCTGAAAGGTTAAGCATCTGCTCCCAGTGATACATTTTAAAACATGGTATTGAATTTTCCCTTTAGTCAGATAACTTCAGTTCATCTGGATGCTTCGAGTGTGTTTCACGACCATAGTATGTTTTCAACTATTGCTTCTTTATCTCAATTTAATTATTTTTGTAGAGTAATAAACTGGAGGAGAAATATCATTAGACATCTTTATATTATTTGCTAAAATTACACTTCAGTGATTATTATAAATTGAAGCAAAATGGGAGAAATATCTTCTTGTGTATTTACTTTATAGATTTCTGTATCATCTGTTTTCCTATTTTACAAAGAAATTCTCACACAATGAAAAGAAACTCACTTGAAATGAAAAAGCAGATTTACAGTGAAAGTTGTGTGGTAGGTACAAAACCTGAAATTATTAAACCAGATTTTTTTTATAGTTTGAATGAACTGTATCTTTTGCATACAAGCATTTCTATATCCCCATTCTGATTCCTGACACTGCAGCCAGGCAAGCAGGCAGGCAGGCTGAGAGCACAAAGCTGTTGGCAAACAGCATACCCTCGCTTCCCTTCCAAGATGGGTTTTTGGAAATACACTTTTGGTTTCTGTTACCCTGATACAATCTCTGACTTCCTACCATATATTTTAACAGTTTAACCTGATACCATATCAAATAAACAAATCAATGTCACTGCTGAAACAACATTGCTGTAAAATCTGTCACTCTGGCTATGTCAGACTGCTATTAACATAGCTGTATTAGCACAGTTTTACTTTTAACTGTACCAGGAACTCTCACAATCTGTTGTGAGATTTTACTTCAAATTAAATTCGATTTCAACTCATTTAGCAAGGGGGGGGAAAGCACAGTAACCTATTGCTACTCTGCACCACAGTTTTCTTCCAAATTTTATTTCAAGATATTTTTCATAAATCCCTGTCACAAATAGAGAGAAGAAGGGATAAGCAGGAAAAACGGTCAGCTTCCCGCATTAGTAAGTTATTACAAATATCAGTGATAAGTTGTGTACTACACTGCATTTACAATGGGCTGAAAACATGCATAAGGCAAAAGAAATGAGAAAGGAACACTATTTGCAATGTATGTATCATCACAAAACAAAAGGTGAATGTGAGCATTGCTGTTGTAAAACACCTTAATAATAATGAGGAAGATTATTCCTGCTGCTAACAGCTCTAATAGCTAGTAAGTGAGACCGAGCAATGAATGAGAACAAACAAAACAAAAGATGTGAACATCAGCTGACGAGAAGCTGAATATGACCCGGAAATGTGCACTTGAAGCCCAGAAAGCCAACTGTATCCTTAGCCTCATCAGCATCAAAGGAATCTGGCCAGCAGGAAGAGGCAAGTGATGCTCCCTCTGCTCTTTTCTCATGAGACCCCACCTGTACTGCTGTGTCCAGCTCTGGGGTCCCAACATACGAAACACGTTGACCTGTTGGAGCGAGTCCAGAGGACCATGGATACATCAGAGGGCTGGAGCAACGCTCCAATGAAGACAGGCTGAGAGTTGGGGTAGTTCAGCCTGGAAAAGAGAAGGCTCTGAGGAGACCTTAGAGCACCTTCCAGTACCAATGGGAGCGATAAGGCTTTTTTACAAGAGCATGTCATAACAGGACAAGGGGGAATGGCTTTAAACTGAAAGAGGGCAAGTCTAGATTAGATAGCAGGAATTAATTCTTTACTGTGAGGGTAGTGAGGCACTGGAAGGGGTTGCCCAGAGAAGCTGTTGGAACCCCCAACCCTGGAAGAGTTCAAGGCCAGGTTGGATGGGGTTTTGAGCAACCTGGTGCAGTGGAAGGTTGTCTAAGCCCATGGCAGGGGATTGGAACTAGATGGTCTTTAAGATCCCCTTCCAAACTAAACCATTCTGTGATTCCATGAAGAGAATCTGTGGGCAAAGATTATATTATGGACAAATAACCTCATACAGTCAAAATTATTAAAATGGATGTATATGGCTCATCTGCACTTGCATTAAACATGGGTGAAGTACAAAAAAGTGCACATGAAGACAAGTTAAAGATATCTTTAAAAAGACTCATATATTCAGAAGCTTCTAACAAATCTTGCCTCAGTTCTACAGCATACAGTGAAGATTCCAGAGAAGTTTAAATGAAGTAGAATAAAAGTAGGAAACTTTTGATTCAGTCACTGATTTTTTTTATGTCCTAAATTTTTTTCAGTCAGAAGTTTCCACAACTTTAGTTTGCAAATCAGATCTGCTAAAACTGGGCAAGGGGGGAATCTTTGAAATTGTAGACAACCTGCCAGAGAAACAGTATGTTCTCAAAATAACAGGAAGTTCCTTCTTTTAATGAGGTTAGGTTTCTGCATTTTTCCCTGAGATTACATGAGAAAAGGTATGAGACCCTGCTGGTTTTCAGCTGAAGAAGGTTTACCTTTAAGACAACAAAGCCAGTAATCATATTTAATGCCTGTGAATAACTAAAGGTTGGATTTGAAAGGTAAACGCATAAGATAACTGGACTATTTTATGTTTCAAACAATAACTGAAAAGAGTTGATAAAATGCTTAAACAATATTTGAAAATTATGTGCATGAGTTGGGTGACAAAGAGAAAAAACTGCTCCTGTGAAAATAGCCTATTTTTAAAGCTGTTTCCTATGAAGAAAGAAATCTTACTCTATACTTCTCATTACTTTGTATTAACATACAGCAACACCTTCACTGATCTTTTAGGGAAGACAGAAACAATAGTTACAGGGATACTGGCTCCCATCCATGGCCTGAACAAAGATTAGTCTTCAGTCTTCCTTTCGCAGCTACTTGGTTAGACTTTTTTAACTAGAACTGGCTATACTTTAATTAGAAATGAACAGAATAAAATTGGTTATTATGTTTAAGATTTGAACAAACAGTATTTACTGGAGGAATTACAACAAAATTGTGTATATAATCCAATTTTTCAATTATTTTATACTTCTGAATTTGCCAGGCCTGATTTTCCAGTCCTTAGCTCTTGCCATTTCTTTCCCTGCTAATCCAAGAGCCCTTCTGCGGTCCTTTATTTTCTCCCCATGAATGCACCTCTACAGTCTTAATCTTCAAGAAAAAGAGCCCACTTAATCGCCCACTGTGACATGTATAATTGCATTTATTCACAGGTAACCACAAAACTGTTTTTATCTGTAGAGCACAATTCCCTACACCATTTGCACAAGTACAGATTTGTTTGACATAGCTGCCTGAATGCAAGAACAGAAACAACATTGGTAAAGCAATCCCAGCAAGGACACAGTCCAATTCCAAAGCTTTACAGGAGTTCAGCTTTACTTACCCCTGCTCCTCTCTTCCAGCTCCCCTATTAACAAAATTATCTACTAAGAATGTAGAGCAACTGTGAGGTGAGGAGAATATGGCTTATTTAAATACCTGCTTAGGGGAAAAATAACTTACAGGGAGGTTTAAGTCATCTAAATTTATGCACATAAACCTATAATGCATCTACACAATTTCTTTAATCAGTTCAGTAAGCAAAACACACAAATTTGTTTGACAACACATATTTTCCATAAAAAGGTAATTGACTATCATTAATTCAGCTTTACAGCCCTGAATTCTTCTTTTAAATGAATTAAACTTGTCTACAATTTTTCTAGAGTAACTTTGTATCTACTTGACATTGATTTCAACAGAAATACCATCTCCTTCAGAACACTGGAACAACACAAGTTGGACTTTCTCCTTCCCCATTCAGTAAGGAATTACAAACAAATGCCTCTGGGAACTTAGCACTTTTGTGTAACATCCTTGTTAGTTGTTGGTTATCCTTACTCTATGGAAGAACAAATTACCATGCCTTCAAAGAGAAAATGAGCACTTACTGAAAAATCCTATTCTCCATCTCTATGAACAATCTGCAGACAAGTATATGAATAAATTTATTCTATGACAGGTGTCTTTCTGGTTCCAGTCAGTCATGGATTTTTCCTGCAGTACTTTAAATGTTTCATATCTCTATATTTTCAATGCATTCAGCAGTGTTTATACATTGTTTTCCAATTGTAGTTGCTGTCTCTGCTTTGTCACTACATTAGAACAGGCCTTCAAGGCAGGACTACCCTCTTTCTTGATTGCCAAAAAGCCAGTATTTCACAGCCTAATACAGTCTTCTCAGTGAGCTTTCAGCTTTCAAGTTTGGCTAAATACATTTGCCCCACCTACTGAACAGAAGATCCTCTGCAACGGAAAATTATCTCTTTCAAAAATTAAACACTGAACACTGGGTGTATTCTCAGTTTGCCCTATGCACCACAACTTGCCACTCTGGCAGCAAGTGGCGTCCAAATCTAGTAAGTTTGTTTATTATAAGAGAACACAAAATAACATTTCCTGTATTAGAAATGGGTGATTTTTAAGCACAGGCTGCAGAGGACAAGTAGTCTAGGCTCCCAACACTGCTCTTCCACACATTTCGGAAACATGCAATGATTTGGTTTTTCTGGTTTAATTCAGTGGGTTGTGAAAGTAACATCTTTTGTGTTTTGTTAGCTGACTCTTAGGTCTATATGCACTTACAGGAACTTCTACTGAAACTTCTCATTCTATTATCCTTAAAGAAATTTTCCAAAAACTATTTGCTACCACCATTATTTGATCTTCTAGTAACCATTCTAATCCAATGCTCACTTCTTTCCATGGTCACCACAAGTTACCTGTCCATTTCATCCATCTCTATTCTCTCTCATTCTATTTCTGAATCTGATTGTTCAAAAAGAAATAAAAATCACTCTGTTTTCTCAGACATACAATACTGAAGCGTTATTTCTGAATGAACCATCTTCTTCTTCTGTTCAACCACTGGGTTACACACTAATAAATGCTTCAGTCCCAGCAGAAAGACAAAGAAAAATATTACAAACTGCTTCTCAGTGTTATTTCTTTGACCACTAAACAACTGATTTCACCACTGGCCATAGATAAACAAAACCCAGCTGCTCTCAGCCAGCATCCCTAGAAAAAATACGTGTGACATTTCTCCACACATACCCATGGGCAAGTTATCATCTATTGAACTCAAACCACCAAGTCTGACCACCTTAGAGATCATTACTCTAGTTCTGGGAGGACTAACCTGCAGTTTACTATTGAATTTTTAAGTATACAAATGCTCAGGAAGATGGGAACAGAGAAAGTTATAAATGCCAATTCTTACCAGTTTCAGACAGTGCCTATGCATACTTAGCCAGAAACATAAAACTGCCATTTCCTTGCAGAACTTCCATCCAGAGTAGAACAGACAACTGGATCCATACTGTTTGAGATGTATCATTCCAGCTGTAAATAGAACTACTACTAAAGTTTTCCATGCTAGTTGTTTGTGTCACCAACTTAAGAACCCTAGTTCTTCATTGTTTATGTAAACATTGATGTCTGTTGAAATACAGTAAGAATATACCACAAATTTAGAGATGACATGTTTTGTTGATATCCGTGCATTCATTTATTGTTTGAAATTATGTAATTCAACTTGCTTTTCTCTTCATGAACACACATATACAACTTTTGCTTTGTTTATGTAATATGTAAGAGATACTGCAAATTATTTTCAAAGTCTTGCCATCTACTCATACTCTCTATGATGTATTGACAATTTACAAGTTGCAAAAAGATAATCTATCAAAGCTCTGTGTCCCTTCAGTTCTCTTAGCCAAAAGTACTTGTTTTAAACTTTTTTTCATCTTTGGTCTGGTCAATTTTTTTTTTAACTAATACAGAGTTTTTAAAGTCAGTGCACAAAAATTACTAGATTCAAAGGCAGACAGAGCTTGCAGATATCTTTTGGTCTTGATAAGTTATGTATGCTACCTGGACACGGAAACCCAGAGCTTTTCTTTCTACTTTTAATTATGCAGTTCTATTAAAAAGTACGACTATCCTGTAACAATGCTTTGTCTCAAAACTCAAAGATGCCCTAGGACCTGTACTAGTTACACAATCATAACCACCTCAAATCAATTAAAAATAAAAAAATTCCTCTGAATTTGTATTTACCCTGTATTTGGCTGAATACAAGCATTCATAACTACAAGCCTGTCTGTGTTGCTGGTTCTCTCATATCCTTTCATATCTCCACTCTTATGGCACACCTTAGCTAACAAATATAAAAATACTTACTGTTCAAACACTTGAAAAGATCAAAGGGTAAAGCAAAAACAAGGTCCAAACCTTGTTGGAATGCCATCCTTCTGGTGAGGAACAAATATTTCTTAACAGCAAAACAGAAACAGGCTTGGTATAATTTCTTTCTGCTCTATAGGGATACTTTGAGAAGAGAGTAGAAGGAGAATTTTGTCATTAGAGAAACAGAATATAAGTACAGTTTTCACATTTTAGAATTATATAGTTAAATTCACTAACTGCAAAATAAACAAAAAAAACTGGACAAAAAAGAACTATGAGACCTGGTCTTTACATTTAAATCTATTAATGAGAAAAGGTAGGATGGTGTAATTGCCAAGGGTTTCTTCCACAACTTCCCTTTTCATCACTCTTTCTATTCCTCATTTCCAACCAGTTCCTCTTTCAAAATCCCCAAGTTCCTCTGTTTCAGCATTAGGTGCCACTACAAACCCCAGGTATATCCTCTAGCTCTCAAAACCCCAGAACATCTGATGTATTACCAAAGCAAATAGAAAACACTGGATGTTGGGGAAGATGAAACAGGAAAGCCTTATAAATATGACTGCTTAGGTATGGAGAATATGAAACCTATAAGTGAAATAGAATTAAGGGCAGAGTTCGATGTCTGAAGTGCCAAGCCTCAGTTGCTGAACAGCTGGAAAACGGTAGTATGGCCAGCTGAAGTTTATCCCCCTTAGAATGAAGGGTGCCCCTCTCCTCATCAAGAGTCCGAGGGTCACACAGTATGGTAATGTAAGGATTCTTACAGGTTGTATGTAAATGCTATAGGATTTTGTATCTTGTACTAGATTGGTTGTGTAAACTAGAATATTCAGTAGAAAGAGAGATAAAAAGGTAGGGAACTTCCTGCTCCTCCTCTTTGCCTGCTCTCTTCTTACCAGCTCCCTTCTCTTGCTTGCTCTATCTCTTGCTCTCTCTTTCTCGGCCCTGCTTAGAGCTGCGGCTGGCAGCCCTCTGCAGGGCCCCCGCACCCACGCCCTAGCAATAAACCGCATGCTTCAAGACGACCTTTGACTCCAGAGATCTCTCATCGTCTGTCCTGACCGTCCGACCCCCGAATTCCTACAACTGTAGTTACAGTAATTTTAAGAAATAAGAAGTACTGGCCTAATCTCAAACACTGAACTGAATGTGCTACCAAGGCAAACACTACTTGTGCTCATGTGTCTGTCCATGCACATGAAAGTTTAAATGCATAATAACTTATCAACTGCATTATGGGTACAGTTATTCTGCTGTCCTGACAATAATTCCTCTCCAAGCAGAAAACACTTTGTGGCAGTACATCACATCCCCCCTCCCCTTCCTTAGTTTTTGATCACTATCATTTCTTTCCCACTGAAGACCTCTGAACTGTTAGAAGCAAATAAATCAAGAGCTGTCAGGCCCTAGATTTTACTCTGTACCTGCTGAAGCCAGCTTAATGTAATACTGGCCTACAACCAAAACTTCTATACATAAGATCATACAATAATAGTCATAACTGATACTAACAATGAAATAGCAGCAATCAGATTTAGGGAACAGATGACAAGGAGTTTCAAAGAGTAAAGCTTTCCAGAAATATAAGGAACAACAGGTGTGGACATCTGTAACTGAGAAAGAAAAAAGCAAAAGACAGAAAATATTCTTTGATGGGTCTGGAATATGGATAAAAACTTTTATAAATACTCCACATGCTACAGCAAAAGCAACTTGAACTGACCATAATTAACTTCTGACACAGCCTTGCTACCGGGCTATCAATAACACATCTCTTAGGAACAGGTTAACACCACGACAGAAAGCAGAATATGAAATCCATTTTAAAACATCTGACATACAGGCCGCCAAAAATGTCTATGTCCTTGAGACTAAAATTACCAAATACTTAGTAATACAGCAAAATCAAATTTTTTGAGTAGTTACAGCTAAAAAATTAATCTCATCAATACCAGAAATCAACTTAATGCTTACATGAAAAAATAGTTTCACAATTCACTCCATATGGAAACTTGAACCTTGTTTATGGTTCTTTAAAGGAAACTAAGCACCAAGAAACCCAGAATTACAATTATATTTGGATTATTTTTGTTGAACTGTATGCATAAAGAAAATAAAATTCCAAACCCTGGTAATTTAAAAGTATATGTTGAAAAACAAAATTGTAACAGGATTTTTTTCTTGCATCAATTCAAACTTAAGTCTTTTCTCTCATGTGCCTGTAATTATTCAGTGTTTTCTACTGAAATGGTTAGAAAAAGAATGCATGCCAGAGATTAGGTAAAACATACAAAATATTTAAGTAAAATGCTTTGTCTAACATCAGGTTTCCAAGCTAGGAATCCTAGTCACAGCAAAACACAATTTGAGGGTAAAATCTGTATGTTCTGTCTGCCTTGCTCAAAGAGGATAAAGAGGTCTTACACTATTGGCCTCTTACTAATGAAAAATTGTATTAAGTTTTGAAAGTCATTTTATTACATGCATATTAATTTGGTATCTTACAGTCAACCATTCAAATTAATGAACTTGTTACATACTATCAAGATTTTTCTTTATTTCAAAAGCCAACAAGAAAAAAATTGACCTTCCCACCAGAAAGGGGTTTTTTTTAGCCTGGAATACTACAAATAAAATTTGCACATCAACTTTTTGCAAAATCTTCCATCTTATGGTAACAGAACCTCAGGAAAAACATAAAGCAAAATAAAAAACAACTCAACTGAAAGGAACAACATCAAACTGAAGAACATGGAGATTACATTCAGCTTCAGAAAGGCGCAGTATTTTCTAGTCCAGACAATTTCAGTGAAGGTCTGGCAGCGTTACTACTAACACCACTGGGGACAGAAGAAAAATGTTTTAGCAGAATATTTGCACTTCCTGTGGATGCAGATGCACCACCTGAAGCAGTGGCACTAATGCAGATGGCTCTGAGCCAGTAACATAATTCAGTCATTCTCAGCAGGGCTAATTACCCCAGGCAAAGAGTCATGCAATCAAAGCCATGTAATTTCTATTAATCAAATAAGTTCACTTACCCCTCCAGAACAATACACTGTGCTACACAGATATATGCTATATTATTTTGGAGGACACTAGGTATTGCACAAGGCAGCAAATAGTAAGGCATCTAAGTCCCTAAGCAAAAGCACCATGAAAGGAACTTTTCCCTCCAGTTTGATGTGTGTTGATTCTTATGAGAAACTGTGCACAGCAGTATTAGTATCACCAAATCTGTCTGCTCTGTGTACTAGCAGTGAAAGACTTCACTGATATGGCAGTAACCAAGTCCATCCTCACTTTAACAGCAGTCAACACAAGATCTGGCTTGGCAATCATACACTGTAAATTATTGCTTGGAATAGAAAAAAAAGTTAAGTTCATCATTGAACAGGATACGGGAAGAAGGCAGCAGTGAAAGAGCTGCCACAGTATCCATGGCAGGTGTTCAGACAGTTTACCATTGCAAGTTTAGTAATACTTGTGTACAGATACATAACACACATTGAATGTTACCACAAAAACTGTAGCAGCTAAAATGAAACAGCTTTTAGACAACAATATTTAACCTGAGGAACAAATATTGCAGTCAGCCAATTTGCAATCACTTCAGTATAAGTCACTGTGTATTACTTAGATTACTTATGCTATTTTAATACTCAATTAATAAGGTACACTGTGGAAACCATAGGTAAAGGTAATTCCACCTTGCAACAGATATGGCTAACTGGTATAAAATAAACTAGTATGAATACTTACTACTAAAATAAGAAATTAGAGCTGTTGTTTCCCAAATATTAACTAGTAATGCTTAGTATTTTGATGAACACAAAACAGTATTCACCACTGATCCCAAATACTAAAAAACTTAGAGAAATAAAGTAACATCTTTCTTAAAAACAGTTGGACAGCTTGCCTTCTCTTCCAGAAAATGGGAAAAAAAATTAGAGACAGGACACTTCCATTCACATAGTCAGTATTACCTCCTTTTTCCTGCTCACTGCATTCTCCTAGACCAGACTGACATAATAGCTTTTGAGGGTCAGTTTTTGCAGCACTCAAGTAACAATGAACTATGTTAAGTTTCATGAATATCAGCCACAACCAGAAGAGAAGTAATTGTGTCAGAGGGTTGAGCTGAAGGTCTTTGAGGAGATTTATCTATTTCATCTGAAGGAATGATAAGAAGAGGCTGAATTGAAGTGATGGCATGAAACTTCCAGTCACGCTGTCCTAATAATATTACAGGTGGTATCTGGGAACAATGCCCAACAAACCAACTTGTGAAGAATATTTTACATCAAGCATTCCAACTAAAAAAAAATAAACCAACAACAAAAAAAAAAAAAAAACCAAAAACCAACCAACCAAACAAACCAGAACAAAACCAAAAACAAACAAACACACAATCAACCAAACAAAAAACCCCCAAACCAAAAAAAAAAAAACAAAAACCAACCAAAGATTGGGGGAGGAGGCGAACATCTCCAAGAGAAACAAAGGACTGGTAGCAGATCACCTTACTGAGTCCTCCTACTTCAAGGCAAAGCCATCCCTATCTAACTGTCCCTGCTCATTGTAGAGGAGTTGAACTAGATCAGCTTTAAAGGTTCCTTCCAACCCAAGTTGTTCCATGACTATATGATTTTATTCCTGTTCCATGCTCTGTGTAAAACACTTTTAAAAAGGCTTCAAATACTGACTTCACATGTCCCCTGAAATTATCATTGCTGGCAGAACTCTTTCCTAACATTTTAGAAAAAAAATTTGTTTGCCTCATTTCAGGCCTATTACTTACTGTTTCAATCACAGTGCATATGGAGCACCATTTACTCCCTTCCCATCTGAAAAACCTTTGTTTATCTGAAGAACATTACTCTCCCTCTCAGACCCCTCTTCTCCAAACCACAGCCACACGCTTCCAGTTCCTCCACTCACTGACCATCCTCAAGACCTTCAGCCATCACTGCCGCTGCACTTAGGACTTTCTCCAATTAACCTAAGTCTTCCTTCAGTGAGGTGCCTCAAAAGGGACTTGATACTGTTTGAAGCATGAACAAAAGATTTGTTTCAAGTACCTTGTACACAACACCCTTCCTTATAAAGATCAGTACAAACTTCATTGCCAACAATGTCACACTGCTACAAAATAAATGAACAAGTGGCTTGCACTCAATTTGTGAGGAACTATCAACCCTCTTTGCAGAACTGTAATCCATACAGTCATTTCTCCTGTTCCCCCTCTTAACTACAACTATTTATTGCGAGGACTTAGCACTTGTCTGAAAGAGAAATAAAATCAGTTCAGCTAAGACATATCTCCAATTCGCTAAGAATATCCTTCATTCTAATCCTGTTTCCCAGCATACTTCCCATTCTTCTCTGCTTGATTATCGGTTGTAAATTTAATAAGGATATATGCCATATTACATCACTCAAATCATTAATGAAAACACAAGCCAGCTACAGAACACATTTTAACAACACCTCGCTTGATATATTGCTGGGTAAGTGAACAACAGATGAAGGCTTTTGGGGTACAGCTACTCTAAACTTTCACATTCACTGCATGACATTTTCATCTGGATTCTATTGCTGACCCTGCTAGTGTGACATGGTGTCAAGAGCCCTATTTAAATCAATGGTGTCAAGAGCCCTATTTAAATCAAACTACAAGACAGTCATTGATCTCTCTAGTCCTAAGGCCTGTTATGCTGCCAACAAAGAAAATACGGTTGGTTAAACAGGATTCATTCTTGATAAATCTATGTGTCCTACTATTTAACAGCACTTTTCTATAGACTCAGACAAATTGTTTATTTGTTCCAGAGCTCCTTTGCTCAAGGAAGTCAAGTTAGTTTGAATTGTCTAAAATAGATGGCAGTAAGTTCTATTTTCAATAAAACAAGCTCTCCCTTACATTTGGTAATCTCATCTCTCCTCCCAGAATTCACAAAGATAACCACTAAGAACAATGAGATTACTCTGAAAAGCATCCGAGATACATTAGGATGAATACACATATTGCTCATATTCATATTTATGAATTGATGTCTGTGTAATTCAAGTC
>VZTH01013634.1:0-12915 GCA_013397815.1 Aleadryas rufinucha | reverse complement strand
AAATAGGGGTGTATGGGAAATAAGCAGGGGGGTATAGGGAAAAGAAAGGGATGTATGGGGAGAATAAATAGGGATATATGGGAAATAAACAGGAGGTTATGGGGAAAATAAATAGGGGTATATGGGGAAAATAAAGAGGGATGTATAGGAACGATAAACAGGGATGTATGGGAAAAATAAATAGGGATTATGGAGAAAATAGGGAAGTATGGGGAAAATAAATAGGGGTGTATGGGAAATAAACAGGGATATATGGGAAAAAGAAATAGGGATTATGGGGAAAATAGACAGGGAGGTATGGGGAAGATAAACAGGGGTGTGTGGGGAATAAACAGGGATGTGTGGAACAAAATTCCAGATCCATTTGCTTAAACCACAGTCCCTGGCGTGGGGATTTTATTTTGGTAAGAAATGGGATTTTGTGGAGCTGGGCCGTGTGAGCATCTCACAGGTACTTCCAGAGGGGTGTTCTTCTGGGAATCTGTGGGGTGAGCACGAGACTTCCCTGGGAATTGTCTTATTTAGGCTGGCTGGGGCCTAGATAAAATGGGAATTTCGAGGTGGATCCTGTTTTATTGGTGCTGGGCAGAGCTTTAGTGCTGTGAGTGACCTGATCCCATATCCCAGCCACGGACCCGGCCTGGGAAAGGATGGGAAAAGTAATTCAAACCAAGCCACCTTTCCCTAAAGTGCATTTCCCTTTCCCTACAAGCACCCCGAGGTGTTTGGGGGCACCCAGAGGGGGCTGTGGCTGCCGTGCCTTTCCCCTGATGGGAATCCCAAGGATCAGTGCATGGAGAGGGAATAAAAGGCTTGGAAATTCCAGGCTCGGGGCACCAGCACGGATCCCATAGAACACAGGATCCCTTGGAAGGGCTCTGTGGGGTTTCCACCAATTTTTCCCCTCTACCCAACGCACCATCCCATTTTCCTGTCGTTTCTCTGCTGGTGGATCCTGGGATCCAACAGCAAAAGCAGGAATTTTGGCTCTGCCTGGGTGGGTTTCAGGTGGACAAATGGCTCTGCGGGAAAAAATCCGTGTGGGATCCACGCTGCACCTCCAGCCACGGGGGTTATTTGGGATGGAGGTATGGAAAAGACAGAAGCAGGCAGTAATTGCCTTTAAGATCAGAGCACAAAGCATTACCTTGGGTTTTACAAGGCCAGCGAGCAACAAAAGAGCGGTAATTTATGAGCTCAGCGTAAAAGAAGAGCATAATTGCATTAAAAATTAATGCTAATGAACGCTAAAATGGGGAAGGTGGTTGTGATGAAAGTTTGGATTCATCTTCCCCGGCTTGAATGATGGCTGGTGCCTTGATTAATGGCTTAATTTCTATCAATTAGCGGGGAGAAATCTCCGCTGAGACAAGGGTAAATCGAGCGTTGAATTACAGCCCCGGCTCCGTGTGCCCGGGAGGGAGCGCGGCGGCTCCGGTGACGAGCGCGGGGTGGCCGCGAATCCCCCCAAATTCCCTGTGCCGGGGCTGGCCCCGCCCCTCCGCTGGCTGAGCCTGGCTTTTTCCCGGGATATTGTCAGAAACACCCCAAAAAACCCCAAAATGGGGGTGCAGGAGCGAGCAGGGCAGTGGTGGAGGCGCACAGGAGGTGCAGAGCTCCAGCAGGAATTTCACCTTCTTAAATACAAATGTCTTGAATTTAAGGTTCTTAAATTGTATTTTCTTCAATGTAAGGTTCTTAAATTCAGAGCTCACTCGCTGAACTTTCCCCTCCTGTTTTCTGCTGCATTTTGTACCTAAAACTGGCAGGTTTTTTGAGGAAAAGCTGTTAATTTGCCCAGACTTGTTTAAAATCCTATAAAATCCTATTAAAACGAGGTTGTCATCACTGTAATGTATTAAAACAGCAAACTTAGAGTAGGCTGGGACTCCCTGTAGTACTCTCTGTAGTATTCTCTCTAGTAAGTACCACAGTGCTCACAAAACGCTATTTTTAATATATTTTAATAACCTCACTCACAGGATTTTAAACCAAACCTGAGCAAAGTTTTTCTTGGTAATTTGCATTTTTCCAGCTTAATTGCTTAAACACTGCGTGCTCCCCGTAGTAAATAAATGCTGGACTACTCACAACTTGCTGCTTTAATGCACTGAGTTGTATTTTCCGAGTGCTTGCAGCGGAGCTGGGAGCACAGAAATGAGCAGGCAGAGCTTTCAGTGCCCGGTTTCCCTTTTCCAGCGGTTGTTTTTCCTGCCGCTCCGCCTGGGAAAAGTTCTTTCCCTGGAATTCCCAGCAGCTGGGAACGAGCGTGGCCAAGCATTGGAGCGGAGCTCGGGGGTGGGAATGGGAATGCTTATCCTGGATGAGCTGTTCGATGGATGGAGGGATGGATGGATGGAGGGGGTTGGATCCTGAAATCCGGGCTGGGTCCGTTCAGGGCTCCGCGCTCGGAGCATCCTCGGGCTGCGGCGCTGTTGAGTGAGGCGGTGCCTCCCTCTAACGGCGGCGGAGCCCGGCCGGGAACCGGGATCTGCTGAGGGATATCCCGGGAAAAAACATCCCGGGAAATATCCCGGGATAGCCCCCACCCCGGCCTGGGCAGGAGCAGCAGGGGTTTGGGGTGCCGGGAGTGTTACGCTCAGAGGTTGGGGATGGGACGTTCCTGGGCTGATTCTGTCGGGATTTGGGTTCGGTGGTTGGGAGCTCTGACCTCTGGAGTGGCCATGGAGGCTCCAGGCAGGATCCCCAGGGAGAATCCCCAGGGATGATCCTCAGGGAGGATCCCCAGGGAGGGTCCCCAGGGAGAATCCTCAAGGAGGATCTCCAGGTTGATTTTCAGGGAGGTTCTTCAGGGAGGATCTCCAGGAGGATCCCCAGGGATGATCTTCAGGGATGATCCCCAGGGAAGATCCCCAGGCAGCTCCCTCTGGCCTCGGAATTCCAGCTCCGGGGCTGGGAAGGGACTCAGAACTCTGGGATTCCGCAGGATCAGGGCTGGGATAACTGATCCTCTCCTGCACACAGGAAGGATTTGAGGCAGGAAAAATTCCCTAAAAACCAGAGCCCCAGGTGTGGTAAATCCAGAGGTGGCACAGCTGCAGAGATTCCCACTGTCCTGCTGGATTTTTCCTCCTTTTCCCAGTGCTTCCCTTCTGTTCAGTGCAGAATCCAGGATCTCCCACAGCCTGGGAAGTTTTGCCTCTCCCACTGCCAATTATCCAGGGAAAACTTCATTTTTCCTTTAATTTGTCCGTTTGGGCAGCTGAGGTACAACTGGGATCAGTCAAAAACCACGGGATGTGTGGGAACAGTTCTCACACAGTGCTGGGAGGCAGCTGGATAAAACCAGCACTTCCAAAACCCCGAATAAAACGGGATCAAAGGGGAAATCTTTCCTGCTGTAGTTGTTTGTTTAGTCTGGGATCTGGGGGTGTTCCCTTCCTCTCCTCCTCAACTCAAACCAGCAAGAAAACAGCTTTTTTTCTGTGTTTCAAAGCATTTAACATAAAATGTGTTCTAGTTTTCAATTAAATTAACCCCTTAAATCCAATCAGTCAAATAGGAAGGAGCAGATTCTGAGGGATGGTTGAGGTTTATTGCTTTGATTCTGGAGTTAGACCTGCTCAAAAGAAGCTCTTTAGGTTCATGTTCATGGTCAGGATTATGGAGGAGCAACAAATCCGTAAAATTTTACACTTAAGGATTACCCAGGAAATATTTAAAGCATATTTTTATTTAATGGGTCGTTCACAAGATATTGTTGGTCATTTAATGCTTCTGTTTCAGTGATTTTTAAAACTCTTAGTGGAATAAATTCTGTCCTTAAGGAAAAAAATGGGAAGATTTTAGGCAGAGCTCGCAGGGAAGTCACTTTTCCTTTGATCTGATTTGTAGAATCATAGAATTCTCTGTTTCTTCTTCTTTTAGCTGATTCTCTGCTGTTTCTTTTATCGTGTGGGTGGTGGTTTGGGGTGGCACCGAAAGAATCCCTGCAGATTTCAGTTCTCAAGGGACATTCCAGGTTCTTGCTGATCCAGCCTAATTCCATGGGAATTTAAAAGCTGCCTGTGTCTATTCCTATCCGTGGGAGAACACAAATAAATGCAAATAGAGGAGTGTAAACCAGTGAATTACCCCTGAAGATATTCCCACTTAAACTGAGCAAGGTGACAGGGCTGGAAATCGCTCCTGCTGCTGGAATCACCTTTTTATTAAAACCCAGCCCTAAGCCGAGCTTTAACTCCTTTTTTTCCCACCCTAACAGGCTGAAAACACCATGCACTGAGTTAGTATTGATTTTTTTTTGGTTTTGGGCTGAGCTTTCTGACTCCATTATTTTTGATTTTCCTATGGAATACATCTCCTGGCAGTGGCAGCTGACAAACAGCAGCTGGAAGTCGTTTCATCTCCCAATAATGTGCTTGTCAAAAGGGCCTGGCCCTAATGGGCTCTGCTTCCTCCAGTCCATTTTCCCCTCTTAATGTCACTGATGTCACTGGCAGCGTTCAGGGGCTTTTTGCCCCTTCCCTGATTTGTCATTCCCGTCAGTTTGTGTGGGATCCTGGAGCTGGCTGGGATTTGGTGGAACTGGAGAGGAGCACTGGGTTTGAAATCTCCTTTTCCTGCCTTTTTTAATCCCTGGTTTAATCAAATTCCGTGTTCTGTCCTTATGTTTACCTTCAGAGCTGGTGCATCCAAAACCTTTCTGAATTCTGGCTCCCTCTCCCCAGCAGGGATTGGGGTGTTTGATTTATCCCCCAAAAACATCCTTTAGGAATCTGCTTTAAAGGAGAAGGTTTCAGCACCAAGGCAGCAGGACCTGCAAACACAAGTTTGAATGGAGCCAATCATTCTTTTCCTTCCAAATCTCCCCCCACCAAAAAAAATCAGGCTTGGAGTTGTATTTGTGGGCTTTGCTGTAGTGCAGCTCTTGCTGGGTTAGAATTATGGGATGGTTTGGGTTGGGAAGGACCTTAAATCCCATCCAGTGCCACCCCTGCCATGGGGACACCTTCCTCCATCCCAGGCTGCTCCAGCCTGGCCTTGGACACTGCCAGGGATGGAGCAGCCACAGCTGCTCTGGGAATTCCATCCCAGCCCCTCCCAGGGAACAATTCCTTCCCAATATCCCATCCATCCCTGCCCTCTGGCACTGGGAAGCCATTCCCTGTGTCCTGTCCCTCCATCCCTTGTCCCCAGTCCCTCTCCAGCTCTCCTGGAGCCCCTTGAAGCCCTGGAAGGCGCTCTGAGCTCTCCCTGGAGTTTTCCCTACCCCACTTATCCCACAAATCCTTAGGTGAGCATTTGGAATGTTCCCAGCAATGTTATTTTCACTCAGAGCTTTACCCTTGTAACAGAGGATTTTGGGGCTTTGCACAAGCGGTTTTTTTCCTGCTGTGTCCCAAAATCTCCTCCAGGCAGGGCTGGGACAGGGCCTGGATCCCAGGAATTCGGTGATCCATGGTGTCCCACCTTCCCTCTGCAGACCAGGCCACCCTCCTGGAGCAGGTGAGGAGGGTGAAGGAGATCGAAGCCATCGAAAGCGACGCCTTCGTCCCACAGACCTTCAGGTCCAGCAAAGAAGTCAAAAAGGTACATTCTCATTCCAAAAAGGTACATTCTCATTCCAAAAAGGGACATTTTCATTCCAAAAAGGTACATTCTCATTCCAAAAAGGGACATTTTCCTTCCTAAAAGGACATTTCCCTTCCAGCAGGGGCATTTCCCTTCCAAAAAGGNCAAAAAGGGACATTTCCCTTCCAACAGGGACATTTTCCTTCCAAAAGGGACATTTCCCTTTCCAAAAGGGATATTTCCCTTCCAAAATTTACATTTTCATTCCAAAAAGGGACATTTTCCTTCCTAAAAGGACATTTCCCTTCCAGCAGGGGCATTTCCCTTCCAAAAAGGGACATTTCTCTTCCAAAAGGGACATTTCCCTTTCAAAAAGAACATTTCCTTCCAAAAGGGACATTTTCCCTTCCAAAAAGGGACATTTCCCTTCCAAAAAGGGACATTTTCCCTTTCCAAAAGGGATATTTCCCTTCCAAAATTTACATTTTCATTCCGAAAAGGGACATTTCCCTTCCAAAAAGGGACATTTCCCTTCCCAAAAGGGATATTTCCGTTCCAAAATTTACATTTTCATTCCAAAAAGGGACATTTCCCTTCCAACAGGGACATTTTCCTTCCAAAAGGCACATTTTCCTTCTNTTTTCCCTTTCCAAAAGGGATATTTCCCTTCCAAAATTTACATTTTCATTCCAGAAAGGGACATTTTCCCTTCCAAAAGGGATATTTCTCTTCTAAAAAGGACATTTCCCTTCCAAAAGGTACATTTTCCTTCCAAAAAGGACATTTCTGTTCCAAAAAGGTACATTTTCCTTTCCAAAAAGGGACATTTCCCTTCCAAAAAGGACATTCAGAATTTAAGGAAATCACCCAATTTGAAGCCTTTTTTCAGGAGAAGCAGAATAATTAAAATCCCAAAGTAATCAAACATTTACTTTGTAATTAAAGCAGAGATGTTTTTAGTGCTGCTTAACTAAAGCCAGGCTTTAAGTCTGTATTTACTCCCTGAAAAGAAGCAGCTTGGGTTTCAATCAGCTTCCCAAAAACCCAACAGGAGACATCCAGATCCCAAAAATCCCCTGCATTTTGGCCACCAGCCGTTGCAGGGAACTGATTTTGGTTCCTTTTCCCACCTGGCACTGAATGTTTGGAATCATCCCTGGTTATTTCCCCAGGAATGTGCAGTTTCTTGCCATTCCAGCAGCCTCCAAGGAGCTGGTGCAGCTTCTTCAGGAACTGATCCAAAATCCCAACGTTGAGTTTTCCAAGCTCTCTCCCTCTTTTTGTCACCTCGTGTCCTTCATCCGTGTCCAGGGTGCCCTGCTGAGGATGCTGAGGTGTCTTTCCACGAGGAGCCTTTCCTGGGAAGACAGCTGGGTTGGGATACTGCCAGGTTTGGGAATTTGGGGATAAACCACTCCCATTCTGTGTGTTTCCAGTCGACAGAAGCTCCTGAGCTCCAGCACGAGCCTGGGAACGTGGGAGCAGGACCCACCGAGGCGGCGGCTCCCGAGAAGGAGCCTCCGTCTGCCCACATTCCCACTGCCATCAAATACCAGGATGACAATTCCTTAGCACATCCAAACGTGAGTGTTGCCTTGTTTATCCCACCTTCAGCTCCAGGACAGCCCCTGGAATGAGAACTGACAGCCTGTGCTGTGCTGCTCCTCACAAAATCCCTGCTCTGGAGACGCTGGGACAAAGAGGATCCCGCTCCTCCCACCACCCAGCAGAGCAATCCCATAGAAAATCTCACCAGGAGTTTTGGAGTTATGAAGGAATTTTATAACAAAATGTAATGAATGGAACACAGGGGAGTTTAAGATCCTCTTTAATAAAAATTCAGGACAAGTTGCTTTTGGTTTCTGTAGCTGGAAACCTGCTGGAAAACTCAGGGCTCGCCCTTTTTGCCAACTTGCAAAGTTTTAAACCCAGCACAGACTTAAGATGATTTTAAATCTTAAAATTACTTAAATCTTAAAATCTTTTAAGTCTTAAAATTATGAGCACTTCAGTTGGAAATCAAAGGACTCACACAGAGTTCTTTTAAGAATTAGCAAGTTAGAAATGACCTGCAGTGAAGAAATCAGTGTGAGTTCTGTGCTGCTCCTCACAAAATCCCTGCTCTGGAGACTTAAAATCTTTTAAATCTTTAAAATCTTAAAATTATGAGCATTTCAGTTGGAAATCAAAGGACTCACATAAAGTTTTTTAAGAATTAGCAAGTCAAAAATGACCTGCAGTAAAGAAATCAGGGTGGGTTCTGTGCAAAGGACACAGCAAACAGAGATCAGGATGTGCAAGGATGAACTTGCTCTGGACTCTTGCCTTTCCCATGATTATGATCTTTAAGACCCCTCCCAAGCCAAACTATTTCAGGATTCCATGAAAAATCTCTGCTTTTATTGATGTTTTTTGTGTCACCTTTGTCTTTAACCCCGCTGAGCTTTTCCTTGGGGCGCTGAAACAGCCGTGGGTGCTCCAGGGGATGATCCCAAACGTGGGATTTGCTGAGTTGTGCCAACTTCTGTCCTTTTCCCTGTGCCCAGCTGTTCATCCAGAAGGCAGAGGCTGAGGAGAAGTGGTTCCAGAGGTTGGTTGCTCTCCGCCAGGAGCGGCTGATGGGGAGCCCCGTGGCCTGACAGCTCCCAGGACCATCCCAGGCCAGTTCCCACATGGAATTCCTACATCCAGTGGTTCTCATTGTCTCCTGGAGGGGATTTGAATGAGCTGTGCAGGCACAGGGAGGGTTTCACCTGAATCACCAGGAATGTTGTGTCCTGGAATCACCAGGAATGTTGTGTCCTGCTCCACCTGAATGAGCAGGAATTTTGTGTCCTGCTCCACCTGAATCACCAGGAATTTTATGTCCTGCTCCACCTGAATAACCAGGAATGTTCTGCCCTGGAATAACCAGGAATGTTGTGTCCTGCTCCACATGAATAACCAGGAATTTTGTGTCCTGCTCCACCTGAATAACCAGGAATGTTGTGCCCTGGAATCACCAGGAATGTTCTGCCCTGGAATCACCAGGAATGTTGTGTCCTGGAATACCCAGGAATGTTGTGTCCTGGAATACCCAGGAATGTTCTTCCCTGGTTCCCTCCAGACTCAGCACTGGAGGTGAGCAGGGCAGCACAGCCAGGGGCATTTCCTTGGTTTGGAGGGAATTCCTCAGGTGCAAAACACCTGGAAGGCCATGAAACATCGTTTTATACCTCCCAATCCAAGATATTTTATGGAAGCAGGCAGGAGTTGGGAGATCAGTGGGAAACTGAGGCTCAGGGCTGGGACAGGCAGGGATGGGTGAGGCCATCCCAGGCCACTCCAGGTCTGGAGAGGATCCAGGGCAGGGATCACTCTTATCCCTTCCTCCCTATTTCTGTGGAATATCTGGGCAGGCTCCTGGCTGAGGGAATCTCCTACATGGATTTATTCATCCATCTGCTCCCAGTTCCTCACTCTGGGGGGGAAGAATGCTCCACGTTTCCTTGAACATCTGCCACTGCTGCAGCTCCAAATGGGGAATTTTATCAACCTCACCACTGATGTAATTAGCAAATGATGCAATTATCACACACCTGGGTCTGTGCAGTGACTGGTCCCAGCTCACAAAGTTCCCTTAGGCCAGGAGGGACTTGCAAATAATGAAAGTTTAGCCTGAACATCTGAATTCAGCCTGGATAAACTCCCACAACAATCTTCCATCATCCATCCAAATGCAGGAGATCAAGCAAATAAAAGAAATGAAATGCAAGAAGTATTTCTTCAGCAAAGCTGGGAGGAAACTCTCACATCAGGAGAGGAGAGAACTGAGTCCCACCTCTGCAGGTACCTCACTGGAACTCCCCTGCATCAGCATTCCCTGGGGATTTTTTTCCCTTTTTAGGATTTTCTCCTGGTTCTCAGAACTGTGGTGATAAAAAGAAATGGAGGCTGACTCTGGAAATGGACTTTGCTTGTCTTGTTTTTTATTTTAGATCTGAGATGTAAAAGGAAAATGTTCTGAATTTGCATTCTGACACCTTTTGACTTCCTTTATGAGGTGTTAGTTTGACTTTATCCTGCATCAAAATATTCCAAGACTTTGTCTGCAGGAAAAAATGGGGGGGAAATGATTTCTCTTGTTTCATTTCAGCATTTTCCAATGGTAAATATTTGTCATTGCTGTGTTTTCTAATCACCTTTTGTGTTTCTTTCATAGAAAATAAAAACTGTTTGATGTCCGTGGGAGGTCCAGGTGTAAATTCCTCCTTTCACACATTGTAGTGGATAATTCTGGTGCTTTTCTTGGATGGAAAATGATTCCTTTTATTTGGATGGAAAATGATTCCTTTTATTTGCAGCCCTGTAGAATATTAGGAAATTTTACAACAGACTGTAAAAGTAGGGTTTATTAATTGTTTATTGCTTATTAATCAACATCTGAATTTGCTGGAGGAGAGTTGGGAGCAAGAGCTGGAAAGAAACTGGAAACAACATTTGGATAATCCCAGCTGGATGGAAAATGTGCTGAAATATTCCAAACTCCACAGGAAACACGGAGCAAATCAGGATAAAGTTGATTTTTATAGTTCCAGTCACAGCTCAATGATCAGAATGAACAAGGAATTCCTCAGGATTCTGCACTTTCCATGGAATAAGAACTCGGGTGGTTCATTGAACAGGGATTTTTTGGTTCCTTATCCTGCCACCCTTCCCAATCCCTCCTCTGGACACTCATGGATGTGGGAGCTGAGGAGCTGTCGGAGTTGGGAGAGGAGGGAATTGTCAGGGTGGAGTTTTTGCCCGGATCCCATCGGTCCCAAACCTCGTGGCAGCCCTGCAGGACACAATCCCAGAGGTGTGGGAGCTCCCGTGGTGCTGATGGGTGACCCCAGCAATTCCAGGTGGCTTTTCCAGGTGAGTTTGGCTCTTCCCACGGATCCTCCTCCACCCTGGCTGCTGTGAGGGACACAGAGCTTGTGCAAGGTCGGACTGGGAAGGTTTGGGCTGAACTTTGGTGGGATAAACTTGGCTTTTCCTTGAGCAGCATGCTGTGATCAGTGCTTGATTTTCCTGCCAAAGGCAGGCAGGCACTGGAATGACACCAATGGGATATGGGAGGAGGCAGCAGCAGCAGGAATCAGCTTGGCTGGGTGTGCTCAGGTGGGTTTGGAACTTCCTGCTGGAATTGTTTTACCCTTGGATGCATTATAAAGGGATTGTGGCCAAGGAAATGTGCCCTCCAGCATCCCACGTGTGGAGCCTTCTTCCCTGAGGAGAAGGGGGACCTCATCAGCCAGGTCTGGGTTAATTGCTGTCAGCCCCTGGCCACAAACCCCTATAAATGTGTACAAATCATCCCCACCAGCCTGGAAAAATGCACTGCTGGCTCCCAAGCCCCTCTTCTCCTGCTCCAACATTCCCACTTGTCTTAATCTCCTCAATCTGAATGTCCTTAATTCCCTAAATCTGTGACAGCAGTCCTGCTTTTTAGGTTCTGATGTTCTCCATTTAGGACCCTTTCCTACAGAAAGTTCCTCTTTTTCTTCTATTTTCATCTTTTTCTTCTATTTTCAACTTTTTCTTCTATTTTCATCTCTTTTTTTTCATATTTTTCTTCTATTTTCAACTTTTTCTTCTATTTTCATTTTTTTCCTCTATTTTCATTTTTTTCCTCTATTTTCATTTTTTTCTTCTATTTTCATCTTTTTCTTCTATTTCCATCTTTTTCTTCTATTTTCATATTTTTCTTCCATTTCCATCTTTTTCTTCTACTTTTATCTTTTTCTTCTATTTTCAACTTTTTCTTCTGTTTTCATCTTTTTCTTCTATTTCCATCTATTTCTTCTGTTTCCCACTTGGCTCCTGGTGAAAGGGAGCAGGTTCCTGCCTGGGAAAGGGCAGGAAGCAGCTGTGTGTCAGTTTTCCCTGGAAAAGCCAGGATTTTCGCTGTGTTTTGGAGCCTGCAGTGCCGTGGCTCTGTCACTCAGATCCCTCTGAGCACAAAGTTCCTGCTCATGCCAAAGTGCCTTGGCTGGGGCTCAGGGAGTGGAGTTCAGGACAGGGAAGATAAACCTGGAATTGGAGCTTTTCCAGCTGCTGGCAGTCAGCTGGGCCCTGGAATTCCAGCAGCAAACTCATTCCCATCAAACCAGCTGGGCTGGGCACTGCCCCTCCTCGTTCCTCAGCAGCTCCAGCACTGCTCCTTGTGGGATCATGGCCTGGAGAGGATTTGGGGTTGGTTTGTAAATGATGATCATTATCATTGGTACCAGATTTTAGGAAGATTTTGCTGCTTGAAAGAAAACTCTCCCGGCCAGGAGATCAAGTGTTGCTCCTCCTGCTCCAGTCACTCCAGGAGGAGCAGCACTGGATGATCCCAAGGCCTCTCCTCCAGCAGTAACCCAAAACCAGCCCTCTCCACGATGGCACTTTTCCACGTGTCAGCTCACAAGGAGTTATTTTTAGTGGGGATCCTTGAACTGCAGAAACCTTTGGGAGGAGGGAGCAGCTGGAAGCCGGCACTGGAGGGGGCTGTGGTGACTCCTCAGCTTGAAAGTGATACAAAACCCTACAAATACCATTAAGCAGGGTTGGAAATGTTCCCAGTTTGTGATCTGGGCTCGGGGCAGCGTTGCCTGGTGTGGTTTTCCCTGGATGTTTGGATGAAGAGCAGCAGGGGCTGGGCTGGGTTGGGTGACACTGGGAATGAGCCCCTGAGTCACTCTGGAATTGTCACCCCAGGGACACGAGGGGACACGAGGGGGCTGCTCTGTGTGGGATGGAGCAGGAATTGAAGCCTGGGAAGGGAGGAGGGTGCTCAGTGCTTCCAGCAGAGTGAGCTGAGCTTCCAGTCCTGCTCCCAACATTCCAGGGGCTCTGCTCCCAACACCACGAAGGTGTGGAGGTGATGGAGAGAGTCCAGAGAGGCCATGGAGATGCTCCAAGGCTGGAACCAGGCTGGGAGAGATGGGGGAAGAAAATGCTCCAGGGAGAGCTCAGAGCCCCTTGCAGGGCCTAAAGGGGCTCCAGGAGAGCTGGAGAGGGACTGGGGACAAGGGCTGGAGGGACAGGACACAGGGAATGGCTTCCCAGTGCCAGAGGGCAGGGATGGATGGGATATTGGGAAGGAATTGTTCCCTGGGAGGGGCTGGGATGGAATTCCCAGAGAAGCTGTGGCTGCCCCTGGATCCCTGGCAGTGTCCAAGGCCAGGTTGGATTGGGATTGGAGCAGCCTGGGACAGTGGGAGGTGTCCCTGCCATGGATGGGATTTAAGGTCCCTCCCATCCCAAACCATTCCATGATTCTCTGATTCTGTATCAGTGAATTTAACAGTATTTTGTTGTAAATTCTGGTCATCTCATTTCAGGCCTTGTACAAATCACTGAACTGGGAAC
>VZTH01013633.1:215959-236362 GCA_013397815.1 Aleadryas rufinucha | reverse complement strand
GGGGGGGTCAGCCTCTTCTGGGTAACAAGCAATAGGAGAAGAGGAAGTGGCCTCAAGATGTGTTGGGGGAGGTTTAGATTTGATATTAAGAACAATTTCTTCATGGAAAAGGTTGTCAAGCATTGGGACAGACTTCCCAGGGAAGTGGTAGAGGCACCATCCCTACAGGTATTGAATATATGTGCGATAGACGTGGGGCTTAGGAACACGGTTTAGTGGTGGACTTGACAGTGTTAGGATAAGTTGGACTTAATGAGCTTAAAGGCCTTTTCCAATCCCAATGATTCTGTGATTATATAATCTTGTGGAGGGCATTTTAATGCAAATAGAGTTTTATTAAACATGCTCCCTGATCACACAGTAAACAATATACCCTGTAATCAAACACCAAAGCATGAAATTTCAACCCAAGAAGAAATGCTAGTCACTAGCTGTTTCAAACGTGTATGCAGCCCCAAATAACTCCACCACCTGCAGGGAACTCACCTACCAAACCCACACCATGGCATCTTTGCCTTTTTGGGTACATCGCTGAGCTGCATGGCTGACTTTGGACAGAAAATGCAAATGGAGAGATTCAACGATATTCTCAGCAATACACTTGATAAATGACAAAATTGTGTCTATGTGGAAGATGTGTTACATCACTGAATTAGGTAACTGAGTTAACTCCATCAAATGTCTGAGTTTAAAAGCAGCGAACTTGAACCTTTCTCATGAGCTCAAAGTGTTGAACTTGCTGTTAAACAACCATTGTAAAATAGCAATTCCTAGTACCATGTATCATATACAATAGATTTATATCTTTCTTTGCCACAAATAGTTGTATTCAGATCTGATTCTTAAGAAATTATCACCTTGAACAAAGTGTAAGGCTTCACTATCCAGGAGGTAGCAGGCCAGATAGAACGCCAAATACAGTTTGTATTCTGGTATGGAGGGTGAAGTCAGACCCAGCTGCAGACATCAACAAAGCTGGTTATTTGGATTTTTTATTATTACTGCTCTGCCTTGCAGCACTGAGCCCTGAAACCTCCACTGAGACCATAGATTCTTGGATTCATGGATAGAGAATATCCAAACATAGGAAAGGAGTGACATCAAGACAAGAAACGATCTGAAGAAAGAAGATGGACAGCTGAAAGGAAGAGAAAAGCATTATCTCAATTTAACAAAAGCAGACCTGAGGTACAGGCAGACTCCAACTTCTCCAGAGTGGCAGCACATAAAGGTTAATTGTATCTCAAGTCTCTGTCCAATAACTGAACATCCAGACTGATTCTTTCTTAAAGTGAAATCAAGAAGTCTGAATCTCAGACTAGCACTACCAGAACAATGACAAATTTTTTGGATGACAGTGATTGCTAATTGCTCCTGCCACTTGTTATAGGATTGCTAGAAGCCTTTCAGCTACAGTTATACCCAGCATCACGGCAGCACAGTGAACCTCTGCAAAAAAATCAGATACTCTGATTATAATTTCTGGCAAACAAGCAGCTGAATTAGAAAAAGCCCATCACAGTTAGCACTTCTGAAGAATCCCTACCCTCTAAGTTCAACCAAAAGTACTGAAGACGTAGGAAATAAATCATTAAGTTGTCTTAAAGTGACCGCTCCAGAAGTGCTGGATCCCAGCACACAATCCGGTTGGTGCCTATCAATTGCAGTTAGACAACTCAATATTAAGGGTTGCTACCTTTCAGGTATTTCACATTAGTTAAATTAAAGAAAAAAAATGTTTTCAGAATATTAGTATCATAAATCACTCTACTCTTGTGACAGATGACCATCCCGATGGACACTGATGACAAGTGGTGTCCATCAGGGGTCTGTATTGGGACCAGTGTTATTTAATGTCTTCATTAATGACAGAAACAAAGGGATCGAGTGCACCCTCAGCACATTTGCAGATGACACCAAGCTGAACGGTGTGGTTGACACACCTGAAGGACAGGATGGCATCCAGAGGGACCTGGACAAGCTCAGGAATTGGGCTTGTGGGAATCTCCTGTGGTTCAACAAGACCAAGTGTGAGGTGCTGCACCTGGGTCAGGGCAATCCCTGGTACCAACACAGGGTGGGGGATGAAGAGATCTAGGGCAGATCTGCTGAGGACTTGGAAGTGCTGGTGGAAGAGAGGCTGGACCTGACCCAGCAATGACCCAGCAATGTGTGCTTGCAGCCCAGAAAGCCAATTGTGTCCTGGGCTGCATCCAAAGCAGTGTGGCCAGCACAGCCAGGGAGGCGATCCTGCCCCTCTCCTCTGCTCTGGTGAGACCCCACCTGCACTGCTGCTTCCAGCTCTGGGGTTCTCAGCACAGGAAGGACCTGTTGGAGCAGGTCTAGAGGAGGGCCACCAAGTAAATTAGAGGAATGGAACACCTCTCCTATGAGGAAAGGCTGGGAGAAGTGGATTTGTTCAGCCTGGAACAGAAAAGGCTTCAGGGTAGCCTAACTGTGGCCTTCTAGTACCTGAAGAAAAAAAACATGGAGAGAGAAAGACTTTTCACAAGAGCATACATCCTCTGCCTTGATCCTGCACCGTGTGATCCATCCTCTGAAACAGCTGGAAAGGGAAAGAGGAGCACTTCCAGCTCTTTATTGCCTTTCCCCCTGTGATGGTTTGAGCCTGAGCTGATGGACAGCTNATCTTTTCTCCTTAACTAGTGGATAGATTCTTAAAATTGTGAATACTGACTTAAGAATTATGTGATATTATCCTTTGTGCTGATTTAGGGAAGAAGAAAGGAGGAGGGGGGTGTGAGTGAAAAGAGGGATTTTGCTTTGATTTTCTTATTATTTTCTTTTCTCTTTTAATTCTGTTAATAAACTTTTCATTTTCTTGATAAGTTTGAGCCTGGTTTGCATTCCTCCAAATCTCCTATCTCACAAAAGATACAGAGGTGAACTAAAACCACTACACTCCCTCTGGTATAGAAACCGCAATTTGGCTACAGTATGAATCTTACTGGGACTGTTCAGCCTGGAAAAGAGAAGGCTTTGCGGTGATCTAATTGCAGCCTTCCAGTAGCTAAAGGAAGCCTACAAGAAAGCTGGAGAGGGACTTTTTATAAGAGCATATAGTGACAGGACAAGGGGGAGTAGCTTCAAACTGAAAGAGAGTAGGTTTAGATGAGATATTAGTAAGAAATTCTTTGCTTTGAGGGTGGTGAGGCACTGGAACAGGTGGCCCAGAGAAGTTTTGAATGCCCCATCCCTGGAAGTATTCATGGCTATGTTGAATGGGGCTTTGAGCAGCTTGGTCCAGTGGAAGATGTTCCTGCCCATGGCAGGGTGGTTGGAACTTGATGGTCTTTAAGGTGCCTTCCAACCCAAGACATCTTTATATTTCTATGATTCTCTGATTCCAAGATATGTGAGTGGTCATAGCATCACTACCATATCCTGACTTCTTGAAATTACAAATTCAAAATTAGTAGACACATGTTGGTACAGGAGCAAGATATCACTGATAAACCAAGTAGTTGATGTCAAATTTTGTTTCTACCAAAGTGTTTATTCTGTAATTTGGGGAAGAAATACAAAATTGTCAGTCCCGAGCTACAACATATTACAGATTTGAAATACCCACCTCTTTTCTCCTTTCTTTAGTACAACCCCAAGGTGTCCTAGGTTCCTCAACCTCTCCCCCATCTTCTCCTTTTCTTCTTTTTTTATTTTTTTTTTCTAGTCTAATGAATATCCCACACTCAGGAGCAGGGGTTTTTTTTGGGGGGGTGGGCTGCTGCTTCTAAAGGTGCACAACTGTGGTCAGCACCACCTGTGAACAGTAAATTTTGCTTGTGTAGCTGTGAAGACATGATTACATCTATTTCAGTTTGAAATTTCATTGTGCAGGCCTTATCAAGCACACTGGGGCAGACTCCTGTTTCATATTAAAGTCCACATCCTTCAATCCTTAAGGTCGTTCAAAACAGCCAAAACTGAAGTTTAGTCCAAGACTGTATCTTGCTGTCACCCCTCCCAAATGTAACACTGATACACTTCTTTGCCTCTTCCATAGCCATCTTCTGGCTGCCAAGATACAAGATAACACTACCACTTATCCATTTTTCAACACTTTGGAAAAATCATTACTTTCTCCAACATCTAGAAAAGAAAGCTAGACCAGCCCAGGAGAGTCAATGTTTAGTTATGTGTTAATCACAGTATTACATGTGGCAATCTTTAACTGTGAAAATAAGATTCATACTGTAGCCAAATGGGGGTTTCTATACTGGAGGGGGAAAGGCAATAAAGAGCTGGAAACGCTCCTCTTCCCCTTTCCAGCTGTTTCAGAGGATGGATCACATGGTGCAGGATCAAGGCAGAGCCTTCCATGTTACCTCTATAGGATTTACATGCTATTTCGCTCTCCACTCCTTCTCCATTGTACCACTGGGGAAAATGCATAGAGGAACAGCCAGATGTTCCAGGTGCAGGATGAGTCCTAGAAGAGGCCAACCAGGCCCATGATACCAAAGCAGGAGTAAAATAAGACCGCTTTAAAACATGCTTGTTCATCCCAAATGACACGACGCAGACTATGACATTATGCACCTATGCGGCTTATCTCAAAAACTGGAGCAAAGTTTTCTAATGCTGTCTCCCAAACTACTCTATATGATAGGCATAGGCACAGCCACACACAGACCAGGAAGACCTCCACACACTACCTGGGGACCAAGGAGTTATCCCTACACACCAGAGTGGGGGGAAAAACTACAGAGAAGTGCCAGGGAGTTTTCCCAGCCAAGAGCAGCTGCTGATTTAGCAAAGCAGGGACCTTTACACATTCTGATTAAGGTCTCTACAGTACAGTGAACTCTTTGGCCCCCATTATTCACCCTTCTCCTCGCCTGCTGAGTCTTTAGATGTACTTGCCTCAAATGTCAACATCCTTTAGTCCTTTTTCTTTCTATTTAATCAATTCTTTTTAGCTCCATTCTTCACCTACCCAAAAAGCAGAGATGCCACCTTTAATTAAAAACAAAAACACACAAACACACACCGTTCCCTGAGGCACCAAGCCTGCACAGATTAATATGTACATGCACATAACTTCCAATATGTCAGGCTGGAGATGACAAGGCTGGACAGACGCAGGGGACATGGCACCCTGCCTATAAACCCTGAGACTAACAAAACATTTAGAGCTGCCTTACAGCTGATCTACTTGTACTCTTTAAATCTCATCTCACTCCTCTTTACTTACTCTGTTAGGAAGGTAATCCCCTGGTTCAGGGCATTTCTACAGACTGCATCGCGCAGCTCCTGTCATAGCAGGGCCGCTTTCCTAAACAGAGGAGGCACTCTTCCTATGAGTAAAAAGGATTAAAGCAAATTCCAAGTATTCAAAACCAATTCAAAATCAAAGTTCCAGAATTCTGAGACTGAATTAATATAGCACATTGCTTCGAAAAATAACAATGTTGATTACTCCCATCAGGTTTAGGAACTCTAAGATGTGGCTGAGCTTGGTTTCCAAGTCCTCTGCTACAAACAAGGAGACCTAATCATCTTCTTTTTAAACCAGACCAGACCTCTTATATGGACCTACCTTTTAGTGAGAAGGTATGGGGTAGCCGAAGAGTAGCTAGGTAATAGTATAAAATGAGGATTTTCTGGGAATGTTTGATTCAAGTGAACTGAGGTGTGCACTTCCTTCTTCAGTCAAGCTACCCTGTGTTTCCGGATGCTCTCGCTGTACCACCTGAGCCTGCTGAGATCTGTGAAAGCAGCTCTGCCAAGCCCCAAGTGTCTGAACCTAATGACTCAGACCCTTCTCTTCACAGTCATGAGGCTGGCTTACACTCTGAGAATTTCTAAACCTTTGTGTTTTCTACTTGCCTTCTAATTTATTTATTATCACACTGAAAATAAATGTTCACCTCCTCCTGATTTGTGTGCTTAACCATCTCCAGTTCAAGCCCAAAGGGAAACAGACACATAAATAAGCAAGTCCCTGGTCTGCTACCAGAGGATCCATCACTTTTCATTACCCAATTCTCAGTGTTCAGAAGTGCTATTTTATGCTTGTTCTGTACTAGACGAATAGGCAGCTGCATCACTCACAGCCTACTTCCAGACTCCCATCCCAGCTAATTCCAGCCTTCCCCTAACATCCCTCTCCTGTCATATATTCCTCCTTTGTCTGATCCCCACAGCACTGCCTGTAATCCCCTCCGACTCCAACTTTTTGTGCCTTAAGGGACGTGTACCTTCTTACAGTTTCCCACTTAGTTTTGTCCTTTCCCCTTTCCTGCTGTCCCTCACAAGGCCACAGACTGCACTCTCATCCTCTCTTGTCATTTCTCCTCTCCCACAGCAAGTAAGCAACCACAGCTTTTCTAGTGAATAGCCTTGCCAGCACAATGCAAAATGCTGACTATTTTGCAGACTTTTCTCATTAATCTGGTGGTTACCTTCTGAGGGCATTTAAAACACCTTAGCTAACATGAAGTTTAAGTTTAATGCAATAAAATAAAAAGGATGTTATCAAAGTATCTCAGTTTCACTGATGGCAGTTTAATGGCAATTCACATTCAAAAGGTACTGCTTCTCATGTGGAAGGAAATATGCTCTTACCTCAACCGCCAAAATATAACTTGAGAAGTGAAAGATCCCTGAAGGAAAGATAGTGATCTCAAAAACTATGCAGGAGGGATCTGAAGAAAGTGGCACACTGCTACACATGTCTGAAAACCCAGTCAGAATCATTGACTGAGCTGAAACCTTTGCCACTGCTGTCTGTGTCCAGCAATGAAACCTGGAGGGTCTGGGAACCACTTCCACTTGAGAAAATAGCCAGGATGTGTTCAAGGGAGCTCCATGTTGGTCAGCTCCAGAAACCATTGCCTGCTTCCAGGCTCCCTCTATTCCCTGCTGCCCACAGCTACAAAACCTGGTTTACAATTGCAACCAGCTTCTCACCCATTCCTCACTCCTAAAATCAAGGAGTAGTACCATTGGACATCTCAAATACCAGCTAACACCTGTGTTTAGACAACAAAATCCCCTCCTGGGAGACACCAGCACAGTTTTAGTGCTGTCACCACACCTCCAGGGACAGTGCAGACACACCTTCTGCCATGACTGGACAGTGTTTTGTATCTCTGAACACCAACTGCAGTTTGTCCTCTCAGCAACTTTTTATGAACTGAGCATGACATTTGCACCGAACAACACCACATTTTCCTCACAATTTTGCAGGAAGCTCACCTTAAACAGAAATGCAATTTAATATGTTCACAATGATTCCTTAACTCAGCTTGATTTGGCTAAGATTTTACTTTATGAAGAATATGATTATAATGCCTGGAATGAGGAAAAAGAAAAACTGTACATGTTCCTAAAATATTACAGATTGAACTCTGATGTCCTAGATATACCGTATGTAATAGGTAAGATATAGATGTAATATATATCCATGTAACCACCATGATTTAAACATCTGGAAGGTAAGTAAAGTTGAAAGCCTTAATGAAAAATACAGTATGAGATAAAGACTCATGTATTATAACTTTATAAACTGGTTTTGAATTCACCTGGGAAGAACCATACTACTATAGGGCACAATTTGAACTGTCTTCTAGAGAAGAAACTCTAGTAGTGCTTTTCAGGTTTACAAAATGAAACACAACATATTTTGGGAACTAATAAAAATAGGATGCTGAAAGCCCTGGCATGCAGCTCTCCAAAGGATATTTTGCTATCAAATAAGAAAAGAAAGGCTCAACTTCACAGTATAAAAAAACTTGAAGACTGCTAGATTCTGACAAACTATAGAACTGTGCTGGGTTTGAGTGGCAAGGTTTTGGTAGGTGGGAATCTACAGAATGACTCCTGTCAGAAGCTGCTTGAAGCTTTCCCCATGTCCAACAGAGACAATGCCAGCTGCCTTCCAAGATGGACCCATCACTTGGCAAGGCCAAGCCCATCAGTGATAGTGTTAGTGTTGCTGGGATAATCACAGAATCATAAAATCATTAAGGCTGGAAAAGACCTCCAAAATCATAGAGTCCAACCTTTCACCAAATGTCACCCTGTCAATTAAATCCTAGCACTAAGTGCCACATCCGGTCCTTTCTTGTACAGTTCCAGAGACAATGACTCAACCGCTTCCCCGAGCAGCTCACTCCAATGCTTAACCACCCTTTCCATGACGAAATTCTTCCTGATGTCCAGCTTGAAACTCCTCTGGTACAGCTTAACACCATTTCCTCTTCTTCTGTTACTGGTTGCCTAGGAGGAGAGGCTGACCCCCACCTGGCTACAACCTCTTTTCAGGCAGTTGTAGAGAATGGTAAGGTCACCCCTGAGCCTCCTTTTCTCCAGGCTAAACAGCCCCAGCTCCTTCAGCTGCTCCTCATAGGACTTGTGCTCCAGACTGTTTGCCAGCTCCTCTGTCCTCTGGACTCACTCCCAAACTTCACTGTCCTTCTTGTAGTGAGGGGCCCAGTACTAAACACAGGACTTGAGGTGCGACCTCAGCAGTGCCAAGCACAGAGGGACAATCACTGCCCTGGTCCTGCTGGCCACACTGTTGCTGATACAGGCCAGGATGCCATTGGCCTTCTTGGCCACCTGGGCACACAGTGGCTCATGGTCAGCTGATGTCAACCAGTACCCTCAGGTCCCTTTCCCTGGGTTGCTTTCCAGCCACTCTGCCCCAGCCTGTAGCACTGCACGGGGTTGTTGTGACCCAAGAGCAGGACCCAGCTCTTGGCCTTGTTGAGCCTCATGCAGTTGGCTCCGGCCCACTGATCCAGCCTGTCCAGATCCTTCCTGCCCTCCAGCAGATCAATACTCCCACCCAACTTGGCATTGTCTGTAAACTTACTGAGGGTGCACTCAATCTCCTCATCCAGATAAAGGCATTAAACAGGACTGGCCCCAATACTGAGCCCTGGGGAACACCACTGGTGATCAGCCATCAGCTGGATGTGACTCTCATTCACCACAACTCTCTAGGCCTGGCCATCCAGCCAGTTTTAACTCATAGAAGAGGTCACCTGTCTAAGCCATGGGCTGCCATTGTCTCCAGAAGTCAGTATCAACGCTTTACTGAAGTCCAGGTAGACAACATCCAGTCTTTCCCTCATCTACTAGGCAGGTGACCTGGTCATTAAAGGAGATCAGGTTGGTCAGGCAGGACCTGCCTTTCCTAAACCCGGGCTGGCTGGGCCTGATCCCCCGGTTGTCCTACATGCGGTGCATGATGGCACTCAAGATGATCTGTTCCACACTGGAGCAGGGGAAAACCGTGAGGAGTTCCTGAAAAGGAAGGAATGGCAGAGACAACATGTGATAAACTGACTGCATCCCCCATTTCCCATCTCTGTGCTGTTTTGAGAGAGAAGATACAGAAAATCAGGAGTGAAGTTAAGCCCAGTAAGAAGGGAAGGGTGGGGGAAGGTGTTTTAAGATTTGGTTTTATTTATTACTATCCTACTCTGATTCTGATTCGCAGTAAGTGTAATTAATTTCCCCAAGTTGAGTCTGTTTTGCGCATGACAGCAACTGCTCAGTGATCTCCCCCTGCCCTTATCTGGGCCCATGAGCCTTTCATTATATTTTCTCTCCCCTGCGCAGCTGAGGAGGGGAGTGACAGAGTGGTTTTGGTGGCCACCCAGCACCCAGCCACAGTGAACCCAGCAGAGCACGCAGCAATAAAAGCTTTCCTCTACTCTCCGTCACCTCAGCTTTAGCCTGGAGGAAAATGTACTTTTCCTTTTCCTTCAGGGAAAACACTTTTAATTTTCTTGTTCATTCAGTTCTTGGCCTCTGACAAAGGAGTCAAAAGGGTGGCAGTTGCCAAAGTCACTTATTGATTTTCTTGGTTTATTTATGAATTCCAGACGTGCAAGTGCCTGGCTTCAAATTTTAACACCTGGTATTTCACACCATTAAGTAAATTGCTAAGAAGACTACTTCCTTTTCACCTCTGCAACTTTCACATAACAAGCGAGCTGCCCTCACAGAAAGTTCATCAAACTTTGGCTTTCATAGAAAGCTTTCAAATTTAGGTCTTCTTCACTAAAGCTGTATGTGAAAGTTACCTGCCTTTTCTACTTTAAAGAAGGCTTTCTTCTGTGCTCTTAGTCTACCAGTACACAGGAAGGAAAGCTCTGTATTAAGATGAAATACAAGTAATAGGAAGCAAAGGGAAAAGTAAAAAGGCACAGTATGAGATCAACAGGAAGTTTCAAGGCTAATCCCAGTACGATACGTTGCAGTAATCCAACAGAATGAGACAAAAACCATGAATCATTCTGTCGAGGTCTTGACTTCAGAGAAATATGGCAAACACTTATATGCAGGCAGGAAAAAGCACACAACCATAAATTCTTCAAGGATAGAGCTGAAAGCACTCCCAAACTACAAACCCTGTAAAAAACTAAGAGGGCAAACCCCCTCCATAACAAGAAGCACTCCTGTTGCTCCTATTCTCCTCAAGATTCTTCCCTCATATTGTTCATGTCATTAATTTTACTTTACATCACAGAAATCTAAGCTTTTTTCCTTTTGATTCCATACAGAGTAAATACCAAGAAAGAAAGGATCAGATCATCTTGAGTGAATGAAAGATAGATCATTGTCTCACCAGCCATGTAACCAGATCCTTTTCTACACAGACTGCTTAAACCTGGTCATACGGGGACAAGCTCAGAACTTGAAACAGGCCCACCAGAAAAAGGGACGTTACAAGTGAACAAACCTGTAAATTCCTGCTGAATCCCTGAATTCACAACAATTTGTGTTGATAGTTTTTTTTATAGTGAATGGATAATTGTTTGAAAAATACCTTTTTAAGGGGTGATGTTTTGCTTTAAGTTAATGTAGAAAGATAAAAAAAACCCTTGCAAGATAAATTATGAAGATATTTTGTTGAAAAAGTGAGAGCTTTTAAATTTAAAAACTACAATCAATATCAAATCATCTAGAAACACAAAATACAAGAATCATAATATATTAGTGAGGTTCTATATTCTTAGAATAGATTTCTCATTAAGAAATCAATATCTAATTTTGCTCTGAAATACAAGAAAAATGTACTGTGCATTTAATCTCAAAGGAATTTACACACTTTTTACATATACACTAGCAGAATCAATTCATATAATTCTGCAATTTCCACCTTTGAGTAAATACAGTTCCCTTCTGTAAGTATATTGAAAAACTGCTTCTTGGAGAAACCAAAGGAAAACAAAATACACTATTAAAACTTCAGGAAGTTAGGGATATGCAGAACACAAAGTAATTTTAAAAAATACAGATACACTTCTGAACAGTGATAAATAAAGTGGAGTGCTTTTTTTTTCAGAAATGTTGGTAGCCATGCCTTGGCTTCACTTTTCTTAAGTTTACTTTCTATATAAGGCTTGGGGTGCAACTGAACAATTACTGGGTGCATTTGAGCAAAATGTGCTCCAGTCTGCAAAACACAAGACTTAAATGGATGTATCCCATTTAAACAGACTCAACAACACTTCAGTTTTACTTCTATTAACACGTGCGCTTCCAGTGAGACTTGTTCAAGGCAGAGAGTCACCACAGTTAATCAAACTCAGCAGAGACACGGGACCACAGAAATACAATGTTTTGCTGGTTCATGGCAGCAACTATATCACTTGTCCTTAAGATATGACTGCAAGCAAAATTGTTCCTAATTTTCAGCTCTTGAACAACTTTCACTGACGCACTCTGCATGCATACAACAATGCTGAGCAACATAATGTTGCAATTAAAGTCCATAAAGCAACCTGTACATATTTCTGTACAGCCTGGTTCCATATTCTTAGGCACAAGCACATATACACATATAAAGCCTCTTTTAATTCTCATCCATAAAGTGCAAACCCATTAGCCTGATACTTTGCAGGTAGCATCCTGGGCCAAAATCAATGGAGTTAACCTAGGATGATCTAGAGCCCTCATAAATTCTGTCCTTTCTTCCGAACTGCCTCGGCTCATGCTCCATGCGCTCCATCATGCCTTCCTGTTCTACATCTATAGCTCAAAACACATGACCAGCAGAACATTAAACTGTATAGCTGAAGTTCGTCATGCAATGTCAAACCTTCTGCAATAAATAACAGTACTTAAAGTAACTAAAATACTCATAGATTTTTCACGTCCTTTTACTGCTCAAGCTTTCACATTTTTTCATCTGCATCTGTGCAATATCATTTAATCAGTACAAAATTTAGTCTCCTGATGTCAAAATGATTCTAAAGTTAATACTACAAATAAGCAAAAGTGCAATGACTACTTTGAAAAGAACTTACTATAAAATGCTAATTAAAAACCTAGAGAATAATGAATATAAATGAAAAAATACTCTGCTTTCTTAGAACATGCAAGTGCTAAAGAAATCATGCAAAGAAAAAAGATGAGAAAGCTTCACAGTATATTCAAAGACTTTAATAGATACTTAAGAAAACACAGACAAAATCTTCATGAGTAGTTGCTACAAAATGCTTAATGCTCACTACGCTCACAGTCCAAACAAAGTTCAAACAAAAAGTAGCATCTTTTATTAGACCTGCTTGCATAAGATGTAGACAGAGTTTTGGATACATAAATACCTGGTTTGATCAATTCAGAGTATGCAGTATTGGTAACCTAGAGAAACACTTGAGAAGGCACTTCACGCTCAGGTCATTCAAGCATGTGAAGACTTCCATTAGCAATTTTCAGAACAAACAGAGTGCTCTGCTTCTTGCTAAAATAGTAGCACCCTCTTTTCCTGCAATATAATAGTACATACACTAAAATAGTCTGGTTGGGCTGTGCTCCATTCATGAGCAATGTCCCAATAAATTTCATATAATGAAGTTCAAAAAATAACTCTCAATTAAGGATCTTAAAGTAAATAACTGTAATTCAATGCAAGGCATTTAAACAACCATTGTAGAAATTTACTAGAATTAGTGTTTATCTAAAGCCCAAAATACACAGAAAATTACTTTTTGGTTACACCTCATATCCTCAAAATTTGAAACAGTTAATTTGCTAAATCCACCACTGCCATCACTAAAAAGTGTAGCTCTATCTGCTAGGTTCATCCCTAATCAAAAAGCAACTCTCAAGGCATATACTGATCTTCAGTGATTCCAGGAGGCCTTAATGAAGGAAAGACAGACAAAAACATTAGGAGATTTCAAACACTACGTTTTTATTACAGATATCTGAAAAATCTCCTTATACATATAGATACATTCCCTTATCTTCGATAGTATGAACAATGCTTACCAAAGGCAAAGTGTACAAAGTCCTGACACTGAAAATGAGACACACCTGATGTGAAGAAATTCAGAAATAAGCACCTAAATAGGTGTTCTAACTCAATCTAGAACTGTCTGGAAACAGCTATTCATCATGCCATGTCTCTTCGTGCCTCTGAAGTGGCAAGTGTATGAATGGTTTTGTGTGTTTCATTATTCTGAAAATTGCAACTAGCTCTTCTTGTCTCTGAAACAGTGCCAGAAAATATATTTGGAACATGGCTTTCTTGTTTAAAACTCTCTCTGGACATAAGTATCTGACATGCAATCAAATTTTGAGGATGATTACTTCAGTTCTAAGTACAAAGAATTACAAAGCTATCTTATCAATTGTCTTATCTAAGAAACCATTAAATCAAACTCATAGTGGTATTCTTTTCTGCTGCTTGCTGTGAATATCAAAAGTAAGTCTGACTAACATTTACTGTCTAGATTCCCAAACTAAGCTACACTATAAATATTGCATAATATTTTACCGTATCTATGAAGTATAAAATAAAGGATAAAACAATCATAATTCCTGACAGATGCAGAGATCTGATAAGGTATCTGCATCCTTACAGATCCAATAGCTGGATTTGACTGAGGTAAATCATACAGAGGTGTAAATCTGGTGAGGTGTAAATCATTGCAGTAATTGTAAATTTATGCAAGTATTTCCAAAAAGCAGAATGAAACTAGTCCATGTTTGTAACTGATGACAGATTTTTTTACGTGTTTTATCACTGCTGGGAACTGAAGTCAGACTATAGGCACGCAAGCTTTTTCCCCCAAAATGTAATTGCATGCTAACATCTATTAATTAAAACTGATAGGCCCAGGGGAGCAGACAAATGCAGCAGCCACCAGTGAGTAGAGCAAAGGAGAAGGTAAAACAAGCTAGAAATTATAACTGGCTCTAACTATTGGCAACCCAAAACAGAATTTCAGTTTTGTCATTTTCCCCCTTCAATTATGCCTGCATTTCAACAAGCTTGAATACAAGGGCAGCAGTATAGTTAAATAGCCTTTTCTTAAGGCATTAAGCTCAAGCCTTAAAATGCTTAGTAACCGCTTGATGAAGGAAGCACGCTACATCTTTGTTAGCTGCTTTCCTATCCAAGGATGCAAAAAATTCTTCATATGAGTCTTCAGAAATAAAAGGGTATTGACAAGACTGAGAATTTCAAATCTCTCTTGATGTTGTTCTCCCTCTGCTATTTTCCAGAAAAATAAACAACAGGATGGTACCCTCCCCCTCTAAAAAGAAGCCTCTTCTGCATAATTCCTTTTAAGATAAGGTTTATAACAATTCTGTACTTTGAGAAGTTCCTGCCCAGAGATCATGTTCTTTCACCCAGTCTTTGTCTTCAACCTTCTGCAGGGCACAGATAATGCCCATGAATTTGAAGAATGACAGACTTCTTAGTTAGAAAGTATTAGTGCAATGTCAGACAAAGCTGGCAATGAAGCTTTGGCAGATTCTTGTATCAGATGAAGAATCATGTGGGAAGACGCATGCACAGAAATAATGCCCTGTGCATTCCAATAAAACCACTTAAACCCGGCCCAGAAAAGAGCTCTGGACAACAGCTTGCACCTCAAATGTTCCAAAAGTTCAATATACATCAATGTGAAGCCTGTGTCTAAAAGATGGTAGGAATGTTTATTACTGTCTGTCATCCCCTATCACCTGCCGTTCTTCTGCAGCTTTTAAGAAATGCCTATCAATCTGCTATTGTCTGCTGACAGTCTCCTGCTCCTCCTCGGCAGTGAGATGGCTGCCCAGTAGATCAGTCAATGACTGTCTCATAATTGCCTTGCTAGGTGACTGTTCAATTGTGAATATGTTTTGACTCCTCAGTCTCCTTAGACTACTCAGTCTACCTTCAAGTGAAAAAATCAGTATCAAGTCTCTGAAATATCCTGAAAGGCATGAAAACACTCCTTGCAATTTGGAGGTCACCACAAGTTGTCTCCTTTATCAAAACACAGTTATGGCCATACCTGCCCTCTCAGACTGATGAAAACTTGAAGCTTCAAATGTTGCTAATTCTTTCTGATGCTTCCATTGGCCAAAAGGCCACAACAGTTTCTGCACTGTTCAATTCTCTCTCTTCCTCTCTGAGCAAAGGCCTTGGGCAGTAAAGAGAAAGGGGTGAGGAGCAGTGACCAAAGCAATCCTTTCCCTGAGTGATTTGAGAACATGTTTAGATACTGGTCTCGTAAGCCTGAAAACATTCAGCATAAGGACATGCCAAGTCTTGCACAAGGAGAATAATCCCAGGGGGCCAACCAGCTGGAAAGAAGCTCTGCTGAGAAGCAACTGAGATTTCCTGGTCAACACCAAGCTAAACATGAGCCAGCAATATACACTTGCAGCAAAGAAGGCCAAAGCCATCCTGGGGTGCTTTGGAAAAGCATCACCAGGAGATTGAAAGTGGTGATCTTTGCTCTATGCCACGTCCGGATGATAAATCTACTTCTGGGCTCCTTGATAAAAGAAAGACATGCTGGAACCAGTGCAGCAAGGAGGCATAAATACAGACAAGGGATGGGAACACATCACATGAGGAAAGGCTGATAGAATGGAGACTGTTCAGCCCGAGAAAAGAACCAGAAGGATTTTAATATGTGTAAATACCCAGTGGGGAGGACTAGAGAAGACAGAGTCAAACTCTTCCCAGAGCTGCCCAGTGACTGGACCAGAAGCAATGAACACATACCGAAACAGAGCAAGTTCCATCTGAATGACAGGGAACACTTTCTATTGGGAAGGAAGCTGAACACTGGAGAAGACTGTCCAGAGAGGTTGTGGAGTTTCCCTCCTTGGAGATACTCCAAAGCCACCGGAACTTGGTGCTGGGCTCCATGCTGCAGGTGGCCCTGCTCTGAGTAGAGGGTTGTACTAGACAACCTCCAGAAGTAAAATCGTTTCACCATGGATTTGTACACTCAAGTGTCAGGTTTAGAGTTGGCACTGCCAGGAAGAGGTGCAAGGCAATATTTGAACAGTCTTTCTGGGTGATTCCAGGAGCTTAAAATACCCATGCACACAGTAAGCAACCTGCACTCTGCTCCCCGCAACACCATATGGTCTGAAACATGGTGGTTCCAAACTCCTTTAAGTACAAAGGAAGAAATAAAGGCTCTCAATCAGAAGCCTCCATTCCTCCTGCTCCACTGCAGAGAAAGTGAGATTCATGCAGCCATGGAAAGAATAAATAAGAGGGATTCTGATTCAGAGGAGAGTTTTGGTATTGTTTATTTATTTTATCCTTTAATTCCTTGGTGCCAAATGCACAACCAGTTCCCAGAATTCTCCTCCATTGTTTCTTGGTGAGATTAAAGATAGGCTTTCGGCCCTTTATTCTAAAGATAAGATAAAGACAGACTCCCTCAAGATGGCCCCTTGACTCCCACTTTTATTTCTGCGAAGTGGCCCAGTTTCAACAGAAAGCAGGAAGAATGATCCTACGTCTTCCTTCCCCACCGTTTATCGAAGGGCAGTTATTATCAGGGGATTTACAGCATATAGCTAAGAAGGTCTTGGAAACGAACTTCCTCATGTTGCCCTTAAGTACTATACAAAATGAGGACGGCAGCAGCTGCCACTGTGCTTTGAGCAGTATTCAATGTTTTCTGACAATGTTAGGTGTGGGCCAAGCACTAGAAAGGGAGAAGGAAAGACATTGTCTCCAGGAAACTGGTTGAGAGCACAAGCGTCCTGTTAATTGGTTAATCTTCAGTTATGCAGTAGTCAAGGCTGGAAGCTTCCAGGTGCCCCACGGAAATTACAAAGAGGTAACTCTGCAAACACTGAAACAGATATTCCCACCAACTGCAAGTGACCAGGATTTGGCAGCCCTGAAACACAAGCAGCTGCAATATCCCTATTGATTCTAGACACCTGAGTTCTATTAAAATCATGTTTGTGTACCATAATAGGTGGTCAAAATAGGGTGTCAGCATCAAATTCTCCCTAATTATTAACTGCCACGAAAAATCTTGAGATAACTTTTAAGATGAGAAGCTTTCCAGTACCTGCTACCCTCTCTACTGAAGCTACTCAGAGTTACAAAACTACAAAGCACCTCCTGTGTCTGAGTTAATTTTCCTACTATTGCCACTACCTCAGCCAACAGTCTCACAGCCTTCTTATGTCCCTTCATAAGCTTAGTAAGAGCTTTTATCCCCACTTAAGTTTGCTCCAGCAAATGAATGCCATGGTAACTAGGAACCACCTCCTAATTACTGGCCAAAATTCGAACAGAATTGGAACTCAACTAGCTGTGTTCTCAGCTGCCATACTTTCCACTTAGTACTCGCCTAACCCAATGAGATAAGGCACACAACTACATATAAGCAAACTTCATCTTAAGTACACATACATATATAATTCTGTGATTTTTCTGTGATTGACGTTTGCTGTATATAACTGTGTTTTTTAAAGCTAAAGGCACCTTATACCCCCACAAGCAATATATTGTCAGGCTACCTAGTGTTTAAATGTACACTTTAAACTTTTAAACTATTTTTTCTTTCAGTTTTCCCCCCACACACACACCTTTGCAAATGATGGTTTGATTCTCTTTTCAGTCTCATTGAAAACTTACCCTTTCATGTTTCTTCACAATTTTTAGTCATATCAGTCACCTGTTGGGCAACATCTGGACTTCAGGCTAGACATCAGCCACTCAACATGAAACTCTTCCCTTCCAGCTACAGGAGTATCTACCAAGTGAAACAGGAAAAAATGCCTCCGATGTGAATTAGTCTGCAGAGGAGGCCATTTTACGACTGTCCTATGCAAACATTTACTCATACAAGAACAGCAAAAGCTTGGGTGTCTAAGGCCAAGTACAACAGAAGGAGATGATAGAGACTATAGCCTTCAGAGATACGCACAAAATCTGGCAAAATCGATGTGAAACAGGGAAACAAGAGTGGATGAGAGTTGAGTATACCATGGTAAAGCCCCACCTACCCAACAGACTGCTCTCCATGCAGCTTTCAAAGGTGTGGCAATCAGGAAGGTGATGCTCTCCCAGCCACAGAGGAACAAAACACAAAGTTCTGAAGCTCCAAGATGAGATGGAGGACCTGCTTCCTATTCCCAGACCATGGGACTGGGTTCAAAAGGCTTCAGTTTCTACTTAGTGCCTGGCAAGCATCAAAGTGTTTATGTGGATTTGAGTCTTCAGTTCCATACAACACACAAGGACCACAGTTCACTGAATGAAGGCATGGATATGGTCTCAGGAATACCTGGTGACACTGTCCCTATCACAGAAGGAATGCAGAACCTGCCTTTGGATGTGAAGGCAATTTCAAAGCAATCAGTTAATGGCAAAGTGTTCCTCAAGCCAAGGTTCACCTGTTCATAAGAGACGCAAAAGAAGGAACCTTCACAAAAGCTTAAACTCCTCAACACATTACTCCAAGGTATTCAACAAGTCATAGAATAGCAAAGTGTTCCCCTTCCACAAACACCACCCACAGCAGTGTGAAATCTGGTATCACAAGGGTGCAGGGAAGAAAAGGTCCCTGCCACTGACCAGGTGTACTAGAAAAAGGAAGCCACAGTGGCCAGTATAAGATGTATGTCTTTATCCTGATGGGGTGACAAGCTCTGTTAGCCCCACACTGCTGAAGGAAACTCAGCAGGCCAAAAAACTGGCAGATAGGGCAAGTTCCTGTAAAGCAATGAGCAGGTGGTCTCCAAGTGAAGGATGCATTTGTAATTCTCCAGTGCAAGCAGTGAAAAGAGCTCAGTGTCCACAGTCCTGCACCCTGTAACAGCGCCCTGTTCGCAGGCTGGCACTCTGCAGTACGTGCTGATGTCAGCATGAACTGGCAGAGAGGGTTTACAAGAAGGCTTTTAGCTCAGAGTCAGAAACAGGGATCAAGAAGATAAAGAGGTACAGAGCCAGAGGAGAGGGACACAGCCTCTTTACCAATGACCCTAAATGCTTTCACTTCTCCTGAAATCCATATAGTCTACTCATAGAAGCACTTCAAATTCCCCTGGATCCACAATTTTATGATCTCTGTGTGAAGAATACAGTCATTTAACCAATATTTCTTCCTACAGTTTTCTGCTATGAAGAGTGCTGGAAAGGAAAATTACAAGTACTGTTTTAGAAACTTTCATTGCTATCAGGACACCCAGAACAGGAGAGAAATGCTGCACCCTTTTTAGCCCTTATGATTCATGAGACAGCACATATCCGGCCTCTGATCAGCCCAGGATTGAAGGTAGCCTAGTTTGCAGCACTGATTCTCAGCTTCACTTTCAGGGAAAATTACAGATTTGCATGTGGGTGTTACAGATGGAAACATTTCTCCACCAGGTGGTTTTAATGAAAACTGGTGGCAGTTTTGTCGAGACATTTGGATAATCAGAAAATCTTTTAACAAAGATAATAGGAAGGGATGGTGATAATATGTGACTTTTATAATATAGCTGTGTCATCTGATAGCGCCAATGTATATTTGTAAAAAACCTTTATAAAATTATGGAAATAAATTCTTGTCAAAATTCCAGTCTTAAAAGAGTTACTCCGTGTAAAGGTGTGTCAAACTCTTATCCCAAAAATAAAGTAAGTGTTCAGCATACAGAAAAGTTGAATGATCTCAGAAAATAAAGTGGCTCTCTCTAAGAGTTGAATCATAACCCATAAGAAAACTACTTGCTGTGACCTGATTTTTACAAACTAATGATATAGCTAAAGCGAGTATACAGGTTTGTAAGTTTTCCAATGCATTTTCCCTTAATTTCTGGCTCTTTAAATAAAGACAGAAATCTATTTAAAATCACAATTTCTTAGGCCAATGGAGAGCCTAGACTGTTATTCTCATTATTTTAAAGAACTTTTGCAGGGAAATAAACTTTTAAATTTGGGTATCACAAACCTTTGAAGATAATTTAATTTCCAGCTGAATTCACAAAGCACCATTTTTGCCCTCTTCTAAAAATTATATTTAAAGTGTTCTAAGTTCATTCAGTGAAACTGCTGAAGATTCCCATCATCTCACAGAAAAGGAAATATCAGTCCAGAATTCAGAAACACCAATGCAAAAGAAAAAAAAAAAGGGAAGGAAAAAAGGAGGAAAATTTATTTTCTCACCAACG
>VZTH01013633.1:108432-212289 GCA_013397815.1 Aleadryas rufinucha | reverse complement strand
CGCCGCCGCCGCGATGCTCCGCCGCTGCGAGCCTGGCGCTGGAGGAGGGAGGGAGCGACGGAGGGAGGGGAGCTCGGTGCCGGTGAGGCGGAGTCCGAGGCGCGGCACCGCTGCCTCTGCCCCTGTCCGCGCCGGGCACCCGGGCCGGCCGCGCCTCTCTCTCCCTGCCGCCCCCCGGGCTCGTCCGGCGGCCACACGGCCGCGGCGCTGACCCCGGCACCGCCGCCCTCCTCACGTCCTCCTCCAGATTTCCTCACCGCAGGTGCTCGCCCGGGTTCCTGCCAGGGCTGCCGGCCTGCCCGACGCAGGGCCACCCGTGGGAGGGTGCAGGTTTGCAGCGGGGCTGCCTGGGGCGCCGGGAAGCCTTGGGCTCCCGGTGCTGCCGCCACTCTCTCGGATGTGAGCCGTGCTGGCCCCAGCTGCAGCCCCCTTGCCTTTAGCCAGCGCTGTCACCGCTCGACCGTCCCTTCCTGAGGGTCCCACGCTTCAGCACTTCCTTCATACGCTTCTTAAACCCCGATAGTGCCACCCATGCCGTGGTCCACACACACCTCCCACGCGGGTGACAAGTGCCCTTATTTATCAGGCCCATTTTTTAACTACTGTGACCCACTAAAACCGGCCATGAAACATGTCACAGTGCCGACTGCTCAACTGAGGGGTTAGTGCACAGTGAAACAAAATGTCATGTCCAGCGAGAGATGGCTTCCCTGCCAATTTCTGGTCTACCAGCTCTGAGTAACTTCATTTTGGGGAGCTGGTAATGAATGCAACAGCACTTCTCTACAGGAGATCATCTGCATGTAATCCACTGGCCAAAAGCTCGTGCTTGTAGCTCTGAAGCGTCCTCTGCTCACACATGTGCCTGTCAGTGAATTAAGTCATATGGGCTACTTAGAAATACAAAGCCAAAATACAGAGAAAACTGCACTTTCAAGTAAAATGTGAGCTACCACTAACACACGCTGACACTTAAGACCTCTTAGTCATGCTTCTGCTGAGGTCACAGCATGGAAACAGCTCTGGTTTCTAGAGAGATCATCTGATGAGCATGAACTAAAGGGGAAAAAAAATCTATGCTGGCAGTGTTCAATGCTTCTTTCTAACAAACTTGCCAAGTTTGGAAGAGGGAGAGGGACCAGATTTCTCCCAGCCATATTAATACCTCTCACACAAATTCTGAAAGCCATGAACCTTCCTGACCCTTTGAATTTGAGAGGAATTACTGTGGCCATCTGCCTGTGTCCCCTCAAGAGATTTTCTGCAGGACACGATAACACAGATTATAAAGAAAAAACAAAATAAGCACTATGGTTACCACTAAAACTTTTGTATGATAATGTCCGAGTTCAGTTCAGAAACTGAAGTCTCCCAACTTTTCCAGTACATGAAGGAAATGGAAACTTGAATGACCAACAGATGGCTCAGAAGAGATTACTGTGGTGTTAATAAGCAAAGCACTATGAAAAGCTAGTAAATATAATAATGTCTCATTCAGTTTAAGACACAGACCCTCCACTAACTTGTGTGGTGATTTGTCCCAGGGTCTGGCCACATTATTACTGCTAGATGTAATCCTTCTAGCTAAGTACTAACAAATCAATAAAATCACTTCCCACCATCTGTGACCGGCAAGGAAGATAGTCTTCATGTAACAGGCTGGTGCTGAAGAATTTATCCATTCATTAACAACAGGCAGCCACTTCAAAACTGAAGGAAGCAAGTCTGAAAAAAATAAGATGATGAGAAGAAGGTGAGGTACCACCATATGTTTAGTATCAGAAATAACTAAAATAGGACTGGAATGGTAATACTAGACATCATTATTAAATTGTTAGAGGTATCCACAGGTAGTCCATACTCAATCCTTCTGATAATTTGGGTGGACCTGCATATTCCAAGCAAAGGATGTAGCTAAAGTAATTGCATTCACTAGAGCAATGACCTTAGTGTTCAAGAATCGCAGCTTTAAGCCCAAACTAACCAAAATATAACAGGTCTAAGACCATAAGATCCAAGTGTTTCCAAGATAATTTTATGAAGAAAATATTACATGAGGTTAAGTTATCCTACTCACCTTTCTGCTTATTAATTACTGATGCAGTTATTTATATCTATTCTGTATTTGTGTTAATTGCTTTATACTGGGTCAAGCATGTGAATTCTTACTGGTCTGTGGAAAATAGAAAATGAATACCAAGAGTATAGGTTTTCACATATAGTTTCTTATAACTTAAAAGGGAAAGCTGAAAACTCTTTCAGAATACAGGTTAAAAAAGTTACGGAAGTTGGAGCGTGGACTTTCACCAAGCCAATATTGTGACTAAAACTGTTTTGCTGAAAAGCACATAATCACAGAAACATTCAGGTTGGAAGGCACTACTGGAGGACATCTGGTCCAGCCAACCTGGTCAAGCAGGGTCAGCTAGAGCAGGTTGCTAAGGACCACATCCAGATGGCTTTGAGACTCTCCAAGGATGAGGACTCCACAGCCTCTCTGGGCTACCTGTGCCAGTGCTTAGTCACCTGCACAGTAAAAAAGTGTTTTCTCGTGTTCAGACAAGACACCCTCTATTTCAGTTTTTGCCCATTGCCACTTCCTCTGTCACTGGGCACCGCTGAAAAGAGCCTGGCACAGTCTTACTTACACCCTCCCATTAGATATTTATTCACATCTCTAAGATGCCTCTGAGCCTTTTGTTCCCTAGGCTAACTAGTTCCATCTCTCAGCCTTTCCTCATATGACATGCTCCAATTCCTAAACTATCTTCCTTGCCCTTCACTTGACTAGCTGTTCTATGTCCATGTCTTTATTGTGCTGGGGAGCCATGAACTAGAATTGTCACTCCAGGTGTGGCTCTAACAGTGCTGAGCAGATGGGAAGATTTACCTCTCTCAGGCTTTTGGCAACGTTTTTCCTAATGTCTACAAAATCCTAGACACAGCAAATGATTTTGTATTATTTTTCTACAAAAGCAGTAGAATTTACTAGAGACAAATAAAGAAGAAACCGTAAAAGTCACCTCATTTTTTGACAGGTCTACATTAAGAGACTGAGCTCTTATTGTCTGTATTTCCAACCTTTAGTGGTCGTTTGCTGATTTGCACACATTTGTTTTGTAATCATGAAATATCTGACACTATTGTCCAATCAACAGTGTGTGGGAAGCCCAGTCTAGTTCAAGATATAGTATCCCAAAGTTGGAATGATATATGAGAGCTTTGAAGAGAATTCCATTGCTTGGTTAGTAAGAATTACATTTGCTTAGTAACATCTGAAGTCTTGTGACTGACAGGCATCCTATTAAACCAATTTCTCTGAAGTCCTGTCTAAAGAAGACTAATGTGAAATCTAGAAATGGAGTATCAATACAGCTATTGTAACATATCAGGTAAATTACTTTTCCTAAACTTGAAAAGCCAATCATTATAATGGAATCCACTTTTCTTCTCAGTTCATAACAATGAATGTTCATTTGCTGTCATGCATAGGGCATCATAACATATGCCCTCTGCATGACAAATGTATATTTCTTTATCATTCTAGACCTCCCCTCAGTCTTAGGGAATTTCCTTCTCCCCCATATCTTCCTTTTGTATTGATAAAATGCCACATTCTAAATTTTTCAATTCCACCAATACTCCCTTTTCACTAGCTGTAAGCAATCATGGTTGTTTGTTTCCTTGCATGAGGCTAACTGAAAGAAGAAACAAGCAATTCAGAGGGTTTTCCTGTAGGTTCCTTGCCTAGAAGAGTGGTGCTCTTTCTCAGAATGATGGGAGACTGGGGATAGTGAAAGCTGTGAAGGAGTTTTCAGTCTCAGTGGGTTTGCCATTTAAGGGACAACCATGAAGGATGAAATATCCTGTAGCATCAAGGGCTCAAAGTAATTTCTCACGATAAGTTATTGAAAGTGGGACAGTGAGACTTCTCTCTCTCTCAAGAAGTTGAAGGATTTAAAAAATCTCAAAGATTTACCAAATTAAAAGTAAAATATATTTTAGCAACATACCATAATTTTCAAGAGCAGGGGGGTTTTTTGGCATCTGACTCATGACTTTTCATTTCTTTAAGTTTGGTGGTACCACAGTATTTTAGGAGAGAGAGAAAGGTCAGAGCCAGCTCTAGCATGAGAAGAAATGGAAACAGTCCTTTCCAAGGCAGAGAGAAAACACTGGCACAAAGGGATTTCATTTCAGGTAGGAATTTCAGGCCCTGTTCTGGAAACGATCTGGTATTATGCATAACTTTATAATGAGTGCCAATATCCTGCACCAATGAACATCTAAAAAATTGTCTCAGGCAGAAGTCTTGGGCTTCTTTTAAATATATTTTATAAAAAGAAAAAAAAAAGGCGAGCAAGAAATGCCCCTAAACATTGAGCTGCTTGCTCTAAACAACAAGCAAACAGCTCCATTGACAGCAGACCTTATGGAGCCTGCTTTTGGATGACAGCTTTGATTCTCTTGTGTCAAATAATGTAGCTGAGTTCACACTTCCACCTGTTCTTTACTGGGCACACAAATCTGAGTCTCCTCTATTTGGTTGCTGATTTTTGTAAAACCCACAGGAACTCAGTGTTTTTAAACCTCTCCTTTTTTGTCCAGCTTATTTCAAATTGGTCAAGAGATTCAAATGTTATTGCTGGAGCACTGACAGAAAAGCAGTGCAATTACATAGCTTGGGTTTCTTAAGAAAATAGACTAGAAACCCTGTCCCACCCCCATAGGTCTCTAATTATTCCCTTTGCTCTTCTCAGTTCCCTCCTGTTTAGCTGTGTATTTCTGGCATGACAGTTTCCAGAAAATCATCCCATCCTTCAGGTGCAGCTTGCCAAAAATGCATAAACAGGAACTGTCACCTTCCTCCTCCCTGACATGATGTTTCTGTATGTGCAGCTCCAAATCAGACCCTTTTAGGTGCACCAGTGTGTTTGCAAACTCCTATCTGATTTGAATCCGTTATGAGCTGATTTTTATTTCAGTCAGACTACTTTCCAAATGTGTTTGTTAAATAATGATTTTTTAACTCAGAAAGACTAACAAGGCTTTAAGTTCAACATCATTTTCCAAGATACTAAGATCAGTTTCTACTTTTTCCCCTTTAACTAAAACAAAGTGGAAAAGTGATATAACTAACACCACCCTCCATCCCAAAAACTCATCATCTGCTTTTTGTTTCTCTTCTGCACCTATTGTGTAAAGCTGATAGTGTAGACAGATTCAACCCCATTTAGTTCAGGGGAACTCTGCATATCTGCATATGGCCATTGCATAGAAAGACACTACATTTGTAATGTCTTTTTTATAGATTTCAGAAAGGCTGAGAAGTGTTAGAGCTCAGGCAGAACAAAGAGAAGCCCAGTACTTTTAGTCAGCAATCTGGAAGTTGGAAAAGTTGGAAAATTTTCAGTTCAAGCATTGAAATAGCACAACGTTTTCTGTAATTGTGGACCATATCTTTTTGGAATAAGAATTTTATTGTTGCTCCAGTGTTTTTGGCAAACATATCTAATATAATAATAATAATAAATCTATTTACTGCCAATTGAAGTATCTTAACATTATTTTTGCTTCAAAAGAAAATTTCAATAAAATCTTGAATGCTTTATTCTGTGAGTGAGGTAGATAGTGCAGTAAGGGTGAGATCTAAATGACCTAGATCACCACATAAACAAAGTGCTAAAGTACACTGAGGTCTCCTGCTATACATGTAGCCACAAGCCCTCCAAAAGCTGCCAGCAACTCAGGAATACTCTTGTCGAGAGAATACAAGAGAATCCTGCAGTTTTATGAAGCCTAATTGGCAGTAAACATCTGATTCCCGTGACAGGCTGTAAGGAAGCAGCAGGTAAGAGCATTGCAGTGACGGAGAATGGTGTCATTTTCCAAAGCTGTTCATACAGTGGAGGATGTGCTAGGGCAAGCTCAGTCATACAATCTATTGCAGCCTTATCGAAATCTAATCCATATCTATTCACAGATTGCAAGATACTGTAAAAGTCAGTGTTAGTACTAAAACGGGCACAAGAGTCCTGATGGAACAGTTTGCCTTAAAAAGTAGTAAGGCAAAGTTTGTAGGAGAAAGTATCTTTAACTATCCAATGGATATAATCAGAAGAGATGAACAAACTTTAAGTCACACAAGCCCTTTTACATTCAAAAAGAAATAGCAAAATTCATGCTAAGCAGAGCCTGGAAACAGTTGCTTTCAATTTAACTTCATTATTTTAATCAGCCAGATAACATGAGGAGAAAAAAAGAGTGTTTGAAACATGTGGAATAAAGAGGAAATTTGTAAGAGGAGCAAAGCATTTTTGGAAAAGAGAAGGAAAGACAGACAGAAAAATAATTATTACCTGTGAAAGAAGATGTCAGATGAGAGGCAAGAACAACCAGATGTCATAAAACCAATATGCATACTGAGTTAATGACTTCAAACGAAATGTAGTTTCATCAAAATGAAAGCATTTGTCAGGAATGTGTCAGTATCAACTTCATTGTTCAACTGGAAAAAAAAACCCGTTTAGTTTCTGTGGTGTAGAACTTCTTAATTTTGATTCATTTTGTTTCAACTTTATACTGTACTCAATTCTTAAAAGAACAGCCACTGATGAAAAAGATGTGACATATATATTGTATTTAAGAACTCAAACACTTCCGTTTAAGAGGCACAGCTCTATTACAGAGAAAGCATGAAAATCGAAGTTGTGATAATTCCAAAGCAACGTTTTGGGGAGTGTTTGTTTTGCAAGTAGTTTTGATTTTTTGCTGTTTCAATTCAGTACCCTGAGAAAAGGAAAAACATCGCATCAGAGATAACCCCACTCTCAGCCATTTGTACCATATTTATAGCTGGGGAAGCTGAGGCAGGGATTGAGTAAGTGACATTATCCAACTCATCAAGTGAGTCACTGGAAATGAAAAGGAAATTGCAAACGGTCACATCCAGTTCCTGTGGTCTTACTATTCATTTGCATTACACATCCTAGGGTGCTCTTGCAATCAAGCTGAATAATCTATGTAGTTACTTCCCTTAGTCTTTCTTCAGTTGTTGTAATCTGAGTCACAACAAAGACTTGTAGTCCACCACACTACAAAGTAAAACATGTGATCTTAAACAGGTAAAGTATTTCTTTCAATATTGATCTGCAAACAAGCTGTTTCCTTTTCTCTTTCAAAAATGTTATTTCTGTTACCAAAAAGCTGCTTCTTATTTATGTGTTAAATATCTTTTATCTACTTATATATATAATCCTCTCTATTTGTTCTGAGTCTTTAGCTAAACACATACTTTTTAATGCATAAGGAAGTACCAAACTGTGAAGAGGGAGGAAATTCAGAACCACGGCACCTAAATCAGTGTGTCCCCATCAAAAGCCTTGCCCTGAATAATCTTGTTTCAACATTCAAACAGTACAATATAACAGTTTATATGAAGTTCCATGCTTCATAAATGAGAAACACAGGAAGAAGTTTGAAGTAATTCACTGATGCCTGGAGATTATGTTCCAAAAATTACTTCCCATTGGTCTCCAATAGTCTTTTTGTTGCCAAAGAATTATATTCACCAATTACTTTGCAAGTCACCTTTAAAAGCTGAAATGCTGAAAGCAAAGACGAAACTCTAGCTAGGTTTTCTCCGCATCTCAGGGCGTATGAAATTATGTGCTGAACTCCTAAAAGAGAGGTCTGTGATGTCTCGTCAATACTTGGGATTCGACATGGAAAGGAATATCTGTGTAAGTGTGGGTTTGTGTTTAAAATGGAATCAGAATTGTATCTGTTGAAACACTTTTTGTGGTGAAGGCATAATTAGAGAGGAGATTTTTACAAGTAGCAGAATGTCTTCAGTTACAGTCAATATTGTTACATTTTGGGCTAAAAACGAAATCAAAGTGCCGGAATAGAAGATTATCAGGATGAGGAAAATGGAGTAGAATTAATGATTTTGCAATGAAGGTGAAAGCATTCAGGTCTCACCAGAGTAGTAGAGAAACAGAAGATGGAACTCAGATGTTGGTAATAGTATAGTGAGAGTAGCAGGCTCCAGGGTCAGAACACAACAGCATAAATTCTGCTGCAGTCTGAAAGCATAGGAATTGTACCAAAACTACTGATGATATGACTGAACAGCTACCAATTTACAACTGGTTTAGTTCCTTATTTTTTCCTGATGGAACAAAAATAGCCAGTGGCATGCAGTGATCCTAGTGTACAAAATATAATGGGATGAAAAAGTGTACCGTGTAATTGCTACAGTAGAATTCTATGTTTAGTTAGAGCTGAGAAGCAAATTGAATTAACAAACTGACCACCTTAAAAAGTAGCACAGAAGCTGGATTGAAATGTCAGACCCAAAGAGGAAGGCTATAGAATGGGGTCAATACTAACAGCCTTTCAGCCAAGAGCAGAGACAGGCTGAATTAAGCCGTAAGAAGCCATCTGAACATGAGCCATTGTGTGCCCAGGTGGCCCAGAATGCCAATGGCATCCTGGCTTGTATCAGCAACAGTGTGGCCAGCAGGACAAGGACAGTGATTGTCCCTCTGTACTCAGCACTGGTGAGGCCACACGTCAAGTCCTGTGTTCAGTTCTGGGCCCCTCAGTTCAGCAAGGATATTGAGGTGCCAGAGTGTGTCCAGAGAAGGGCAACAGAGCTGGTGAAGGGTCTGGAACACAACTCCTATGAGGAGCAGGTGCGGGAGATGGGGTTGTTTAGCCTGGAGAGGAGAAGGCTCAGGGGAGACCTTATTGCTCTCTACTATTGCCTGAAAGGAGGCTGTAGCCAGGTGGGGGTCAGCCTCTCTTCCCAGGTAGCAGGGGACAGGATGAGATGAAAGGGCCTCAAGTTTTGCAATGGGAGGTTTAGACTGGACATTAGGAAAAAATGTTCTCATTGGAAGGGTGGTCAGGCACCAGAACAAGCTGTCCAGGGAAGTGATGGAATCACCATCCCTGGAAGTGTTCAAAAGGTGTGTGGATATGACACTTGGGGATATCATTTAGTTGTGCCCACAGCAGCGCTGAGTTAACATTTGGACTCTGATGACCTTAGAGATCTTTTAAAATCTTAATGGTTCTATGATTCTAAAGTCAGAGAGTTGCTAAGGACAAAAAGACACTTCAGTTACTGTGTAGAAGAGAGAAACCTCACTCAGGGTCATAAGCTGTAGATGAAATTGTCAATGATTCTTTCCTGGATCAGCTGGCTAGCAACTCCACAAGAGGAAATCAAGCTCTACACAAGATAGTGACAAAGATCTTTCCTCTGGAAGTTCCAAACTTTCTTCTGGAAGCACAATTCTAGAGATAATCGTAACTCAGATTCAGCATCCATGACACAAAAAAGCAAAAGATAAAATCTTCACCACAATTGTGCCATCCATTAGGCAATAAAGAATTAAGTTACAGGTGTTTTAGAGGGTTGAGAACACCAGAGTGAAAGCACAATTGCATTGCTTACTGTATATTAGAAGAGGCTTGGAAACTGGCAGAAGGAAGATGAAATGGCTAAGCCACATTCTTAGAATTCAGAAAGTATAATTTAAAAATCTGAAGTTGTATTCTAAAAAAAAATTGAAAAGAAAAGGAGCATAAATTTGGGTAGATGAAATGTGAAAATATAATCAAGCAGATCAAAAAAGAATCAGACTACTTTCCTAAAAGAGCTAAAATTAATACTACATTTTTCTCTTAGGATATCAGGAGAAAAATGTCTAGCAAATATTTTGTAGCACTTCCTTAACTGGAGTAGAAAAGGAGCAGTCAGAAGGGTAAGACCATGGAGAGAAGCCAAATAGATTATTAGCATCCAGATTCATACAGGAGATTACAACACAGGCCTCATTTTTTAAGGGGAACTCAGTGTACCATTTGTCTGAAAATTGAAGCAACTTTGGAAGGGATTACGATTCAAAGAAATACAATGAAAAGTAGCAAAAACCAGGGCTAGGTGGTATACACCTAAAAAATTAAAGAAGAAATGGATTAGTTATTAATGGCACCATGTATTCATTCCATCCACACCTGATGATGATTATGATCTTGAAAAGAGAAAACATAGCTCAGCCTTATAATCCTCTTGGAGTTCTCTGACGTGACCAATAAGTATGAGGTGCTGTGTGATCCTGTTGATTTACTTTACTGGAATTTCCAAAAGACCTTGACCATATCCTTCAAGAAAGGACACTGAAAAATCATGGGAGAAGATGGAAAATTCTGTCTTAAAGGCATTGAAACCTGTAATAATTTAGGTTTGAATGGACTTTTGGAGATCATCCTGCTCAAAGTAATGCCTGCTAAGAGCTTAAAGAAGGTGTCTTGGGGTCATGAACAGTCAAACTTTGGATATTCTGAAGGATAGCAATCCCACAAGCTCTTTGGGTGTCTTGGTGCAGTGTGAAAAAAGTCTTCCCTTTTTCTAGTCAGAATTTCCCTTGAAGCAACTCGTGTCTGTCACCTCCTTTCAGTGTGAACCTATGAGTTCACCTCTGTGTTCTCTATAATCTCATCTTAAAAAGCCAAACAAAGCAATGAGAAGCCTTCTCTTCAAGGTGAACAAACACAGCTATAAGTAAAATACAATAGGAATTAATAGTCAAAATTCTCAGTAGAAGAAGAGAGTTTAACAGAACTTTGTGCTGGGGCCCACGTACTTTAGCAAAGCCTGAATGACCTGGAAAAGGGGATGAGCAGTGAGATTCCAAGGTCTCCTGATGATACAGTTATCAATGTAATTGGAACTAGGTCTGAGCATACAACTGCTGAAATATCTTATGAGACTTTATGACAGAGGTGTAAAATGGCTTCATGACAGAGCAATAAAACATTTTGTGAAATGCTGTGGTGAAAAACAATCTTAGCTTCCTATATCAAATAGTGGACTTTGACCTGACCATTACCACTCAGAAGTGAGAGAGTCTTCAAGGTTAGGATAAATAGTTCCAAGAAAGCACTATCTCAGTGCTCAGCAGCAATCAAAAAAATAAATCAAATGCTAGAAACTATTAGGAAAGGAGTAAAGAACAAGACAGAAAACACTGGATTAATGCATGCTTCTTGTACTTTGAATACTGTTTGCAGTTTTGGTCTCCTCGTTTAAGAAAGGACACCTTAAAGCTTAAAAAAGATCCAGAGAAGGACATTTTTGACAATCAAATAGTAAAGAATGGCTTCTATACAATGAATGATTAGGTGGGCTGGAATTCTGAAAAAAAAGGATGATTTGTGGGGATGTGACAGAGATCTACAAAATTGTAAGTAGCACAACTGAAATGGATAGAGATCAACTATCCACTGTCCCTTCCAGGGACATCAGGTGTCATCAAACGAAGTTTGGGATGGCAGTTCCTCACACTTCGGGTTCCAGACCTGTGGAAAATCCTTGCAGAACATTTAGTAATGGAAGAAGTTTATATAAGTTCAGGGCAAGAAGTACTTGGAAGAATGATTCATAAAGGGTTGCTAAATAAACAAAGTATAAAAGAGTTGGGAAATCTAAGGTTAAAACTGTAAGAAGCTGGAAGACTATTAAAGGTAAAAAATATATATACTTATGTGATTCTTATTCTTCCCTAAATGTGAACTAATGATCACTTTTAGAGACAGAGAGACATTTGTTTAGAATCAGTATTGCAGTTCTTATGTTCTTCCTACTTGGCTTTTTTTTCCTTAAATAATCATCCTCATAATTAGCCCCACATTTTCATCTGGGTTACGGAGTTGCCCAGCCTGTCTTGCTCCATTCCAGTATCAGCTGACATGTAGCCTAGAGTCTAGTCCATTTTATTGCTTTCCAAAACAAAGAAATACATATTTTATCACAACATAACAACTTTTACTCCAACCACAGAATAAAATAAACCCAAGTGATGTGTTTTCCAAGCACAGCCTGCTCCAGTATACACTCAGAACAAAGAGATGTTCAATATCTCATTAAACACAATGCTTAATATATCTTCTGTGTTGACAGAATGGAAAAAAAAAACCCCTTTGTAAGACTGGAGATAGATGATATTTCCTTATTTAAAAAAGCTCAAGCCAGTCCTGTAAAGGATGTTTGATAAATTTTTTATAGTGACCTGACCCAAGCCAGATGCTCTGAAGAAAACCCCAGAGAAATCTGCCAGCTGCTGCTGGTAGAAACTAACAAAATGGATGTCAGACTAAATAGCTCCTTATACTCTGCAATGGAGTGGGGTTAAAAGGCACATATAGATCTTTGTCTTTTAACTGGTGGTACTATAGCACATAGGTAGGCTGATGAGAGGCTGGTATTAAAGAAAAGCCTTGGTCAGCAAGGAGACAGCAAATACAAATTTCAGTTCCTTGGAAAGGATTGTTGCTGGCCTTCTTACTTCATGTTAGGGAATCTATAATTTTTTCCACTTTGATTTAAAAACCCACATTGTTTTCAATCTAGTGGCCGTACCACAAAGGAAAAATCAGGAAACCAGAAGTCAAAGCTATTGGACTTCAAAATAAAATTACTTCTTTCTGAGGGCCAGAGATAGTTGTCAAAGGAAAAGTAAATCCATTTGTGTTCTGAGAGTTGACAGGATCAGCTGTCCTAGGAGAATTTTCCTCAGACTCAGAAGCATCACAAACCAGAAGAGTATTGACAATAATGAAGAGAGGCCCAAGGAAATCATAGAGATTATAAAAGCTATCTCAGTATTAACAACTACTCACCATCATAACTTAATTTATGTAGCTGTACTGAAGCAAGCCTGTAGAAGAGATGTAATGTATGGACGTGGTGCGTTGTAACTTACAGCCTTATATATAGTATACTGGTTTAGGTTATAATTCATCTTAACAAAATGTATTTGCCTTTCAGGGAAGGGCAGGCATTGCATCTGCTACAACTCAATTTAACTACAAGAATTTCTTTGAAACAGTTTTTTCATTCTATAATAGTGCACCCTAGCATGAGTAGTTCTCTGCTTAAGTGTTTCTGTAGAGGCAACAGCTCCTACAGAGGTGCAGCTACCAAAGAGTATCCCCAGAGAGGCAGCACACCAGCTGAATGTCTTCAGGCATAGTCGTGATTTAGCTCACATGTTTCTTGCACAGCTTTGTGTCCTCAGACCACCCTGCAAAGTCTACTGACTTCCTGCAGCGTGATTTTGGCCAAATCATGGAAACACACCTGAAGTTCTGTGAGCGTTCTTACCCCAGAAGCTGCAAGTGGCAATTTGCAGATCAGTAGCTTAGTGGGTATCTGGCAGCATAGAGGGTTTCCTCAGAGATGTGGTGCTGGAATTGCAGAGATAGAGCCCCCTCATGCCACCCTTTAGAAGAAGCATGCTGGCAGGCAGCTTTCTGGACACTCAGACTCCAGCTGATGCACTGGCTTGCAGCTGGTGGGCCTAGATAGGTCAGATTTTTTCGGAGTAGGGGCACAAACCCTGGAGAGTTCAGCATTAATGGCAGTTTCTGCCCTGCAACAGCTGAACTACAAGCTGAAGACAGGATGAATACTCAATTGCTGAACTAATGATGCCTGAAGTGGCTACCTGGAAATAGAGACTAGACAGAAATAAGGGAATAAAGGTGATATTTATTTGAAAGGCCTTCAAAGGTACACCCTGGGGACACCAGAGGCTACTGCCAAAATGGACCCCAAGATGGACAACAAGTCCCGAGTTCTTCACACTTTTATAGGTTTGGTCTATTTGCATATCAGCATAAATTCACCAATTAGAACTTTAGCTACTGATCTAAGTTCTCTAAGCTCAGCCCTTCTTTCCAAGATGTTGATTTACACAGTTCTGGGCCCAGGACAGCCTAGGTGTCCTTGGAGAGCAAACCTAGAGACTTTGTTATGTCTATCTTAGCATGAGAGAGCAGCAGCAGCAGGCTGTAAGACACTTCAGAGTTTTACAGTAAGCCATACAGAATCTGAAAAATATGTAAAAATATAAAAGCTAAAACTCAAGGCATCACTAACATATAGTTAAGATGTCTGTCTAGACTTCCTAGTGCTTTTTCCTCAGAGGTCAGAAACATGCTTCATTCTGACTCTTCTCTTTTTTGGCACTCTTTGAAGTGAAATACGCCTGGCACGCATCCCATCAGGCTCAGAGATCCTCCTATTTTGTTTAGACCCTTACCACATCTTGGCTCACAAAGACTCCATCTCTTCAGACCTCAGAAGCCCACTTTACCTGAAGCTTAAGACTGACTTATAGCATTGAGTATTGCCATTGAATCAAGGCTAGTGCCACATCTCCCATGAACTGTTCAGAAGTTAATTCCTTCCCTGAAGAGTAGGACATTGATGCATGCAGCCAGAGTGTACCAGGAGAGGGAGCATATCGAGAAACTGTATCTGCATGAGAGGTGATAAGTCTCAGCCAAGGACTGCTGCTAGTGTGGCAGAGTGTAAGGACACACGTAAAAGGAATTAATGAAGTGGCTTTGTGGCTATTTACAGCATTTTCCCTTGGTGTGAAGGGCATGAAGGATTAGAAACCACAGATGATGTTTAGGTTTTGGTTGTGGTTTTGGGGTTTTTTGTGTTTTGTTTTATTTTGTTTTTTAATTTAATAGAAAGTGGCAAGTGGCAAATTGATTGAAATGAAAAAAAAAATTAAAGTCTGAGTCCTAGCACTGCTGTTTGAAAGACATAGCCTAGCCTTTGCTGGAAATTGCCACGTGAAATGAAAGGTTATTGATATGCCCCAAAACATTAAAAGGATCAATTTACATTATTTTGTTTCCTAGGAAATATTCCTGTATGTTGAAGTTTCACGTAAGACAAGGCAACAAGACAGCACACCTTTGGCTCCCAGCTGCTCTTGTAGCCAGGAGATACTAAGCCTCAGAACTTTCTTTTAGCCCTTATTCTATCAGATGGCATTCACAGAGCCTATGGCCTGTGAATTGAATGACCTAATGGAAAGATTTCCTCCCTTCCAAATATTAGTAATAAGTAGGGCTTCTTTGAGAACATAACTGTGAGTCTGTTTATTGGATGTTCTTAAACATACTTGTCTTCTGAACTCTGAGTGAAGAGATTGGAGGTACCAAAGATGAGGAAATTAATCTGTCTGGATATTTTAAACTAGTTGAATAATCACCCTCCACTCTACTAAAGAGAGTAATTAATGTATCACCATTGCTTACAGGCTTTCTGTTTTGCCTATTTTAAGTGGTTTGACTAAGTGTTTCGTGTGGCAAATATCAGTCCCTTTGGTATCTTAAGTATATAGAATCACAAAAAAAGCAAGTGAGAGGAGGCTTCAGGAAGTCCATCCTACCAGCCAAAGTAGGATCCATTATTCATTTATAGTCATAATTGCAGGTAGACATTTGCCAATCCAGTTCCTCAGGACAGCTAAACTATTCTAGAGACTGGCTATCTTTACTCTCAGAAAGCTACACCTAATGTCAAATCTAAGTTTGCTGCAATTTTAGCCCATTTGTTCCTGGTTTGTACACAGAGGGCATTCTCATCCTCTTTGCAGAGACTTTAACACATCTGAAGTATTACATCTCTTCTCAGTATTCTCTTCTGCTGTGTTCCCATCCTGGCAATTTCAGACTTAGGAACAACCAAATTTTTAGAATTAAAATAGATTTCTCAATTTCCCTCCTCTTTACTTCCTAAAATATGTAAATTTTATTTTTAATGCTATCAAGAGGGAAGTGGCTACACAATTCTTTTGAATCACTTGAGAGAAAGGTGCAGGAAAGTCATGGGCAAATGAAACAGCCCACAACAACTTTACTTGTTCACTTTCTCATTTCACATTTCTTTGAACATAGCTTCAGTATTCTAATATCATGATGGAATTTAGGCATACTTTGATGTTGAAAAGTAGGATCTATGATTTTAGATCCTCTGTATTACAGTCTGATCTGTGTTGATGGAACTAAGACAAATCTAATAGGACCTCACAGAGATATAATGATTTATCTGCACAGTCCATTTCAAAGCCTTTAGGTGCGCTGATTTACAACTGAAGTAGCCCCACTGAATTAAGTATGCTTTAAGTATAATATTATGAGAATTACTATTATAATAAATTGTTATAACTGTTACCTACAAAAATAATGCAGAAATAATATCTTATATATAAACCAAGGAATTCTTTAAAAAAACCCCAAGTGTTAGAATCATACTTTAGAGTAACACATAAGCAAAAACTAGATAGTTACACATTTCACTCAAAACTAGGAAGGACTAGCATTCTAATGAGATATTTATTTATCCTTATGATTACAAATGCAGCTTATTAGACCAGGCGCCTGTCTTGCTGCTGAAGGTTACAGCTCTGCTGTAGCACTATAAATGCAAAGGTCAGCAATTGCTAGGGCCCATTCAATCTCTCTCCTCCATTTATACACTTGAAAGGGAAAAAGAAAAAAGGTAGAAAGAGATTCTGTTTCTATTCTTGTTGAAGTTAACACAACAGTATCCTACAGACCGTAGGTGTTGCTAGGAAAGTATTGCACAAGCTGGTCTGCCTCTTTTTTACTGTACTAGCTCTCTGCTTTCTACCAGCCGAGAATGCCATGGAAACAGAGGTTGGGAAGCAAAAGCTGGTCAGGTTGGTGATCAGGGATTTAATTTTTTTTAGTACCAGTATCAAAGGAGACTCTCTTTGGAATGGCAGTGTGAAACATTCTGCCCCATTTCTAGTGATTTCTATGGCAATGACAATGTTCCCACTGGACGAAGTGGGACAAAAAACCAGTATGACAAGGTAGGTGCAGGAATTGTTTGACTTGCTACCTCCAAAGCAGTACTTAAAAACCTGAGAATATTTAGAAAAGTGAAGCATGCAGATGCAAAGACTTCTTTGAGTGCAAGCAAATAAACTCCGTTTAACTTACTCAGTACTGGTGGACCCAGTGGAAGTTAATGAACAGCGTGCATTGGCAAGGGTGAACACCAACAATGAAAAAAAATATGGAAAAGAAAATCTGGTTTTAATAGTGATCGTTTTATTTTAAATAATGGTTTTTCTAATATATTAGCAAATATCTTGCAAAATAACATTGTCTTTCTAGTTGTCATGCTGTTATCACTTCTTGTCTGTGTTAATAAAAGCCTGATCTTATTGGTTGCAAATAAAGAAACTTATCATTGCAGTATCTCAACCCATTTCAAAGGCCTGGAGTTGATAGGTCTGTAGCTCACAGTGAAGTTGCCATGATTCAACCATTTGTCTTTGTAAGGTACTACCAATATGCACCGTTTTAACCTTTGACAAATGTAGGACAACACATATTCAGTGGTTTAGTTTGCAGGGAAGAATAATCAAACTAAATGGAAACACTTCCAGAATTGCTGTTCTGGGCCCCAATGAGTCAGTCAGTGATTTCAGTGGAATTAAACTCCCGTGAGCCTGTGAATCCAGATCTTCAAACATGTACAGTTGCTGTAGAATTGATACAGCTCAGCTTACATTATATGACAAACAGCTCTGTAACTTGCTACTATGGAGATTCAAAAACCATTAACCAGTCCCTAATAATCTTATTTGGAAGTCAAACAGAACAAAAACCCTAGGAAGACCTAATGACATGAGAAGACTAAACCCTTGCATTACAACAGACAGCTGTCAGGGGAGAGTGTATGCCTGATTTTGTACCAATTTAAACTTGCACAGATTGTCAAAGTTCTGTTGTGCCTGACATTGTCTTGAGCTGGCAAATCTACTGTCATTCATTCCTCAATATTAAATGAAAATTTAAAAACAGCCATTATCACTGAAATTGTTCAGTGGTATTTATCCATAAACATGCCATTAGTGACAAAGCATAATACATGTAATTGCAATACTTGTGACCAAAAAAAAAAGAAATATAGAACTACTTAGCTGGTCTTGTGTTTTAAGGTTCATCAATTTCCAGCCAATGAATAGTTTGCATTAAGCATATATTATTGCCCTAAAATAGGCTGTTGATAAACAAGAAGACTTATACCAGGTAGTCCTTGGAGCTGCTTGAAGAGATCTAAGAACATAGATCTGAGAGCTGTGAACAGTCCCATTTATATCATAAGAATTACTTTAGATAATCAACAGTGCTAGTCCAATTAAAATCATTAGCTACATAAAAAGAAGCATCTAGTGCAAAACCTGTAGGTGCTGCAGGCTCTTGCGTGGGCTTGACAGGCATGACTAAAGGGCATACAGGACCCCAAGCAGAATATTCTGTGACATCTAATAGACATTAGATAAATGTTGCCTGCATTCCTTAGGCTGCCCTTAGCCAGGGACGCCGGCTCCTGAGGCCTGCAAATCTGCACCAGGGGTGCCGCTGCTAGGACCAGAGCGTGGTTGTCTCACGCGGAGGTGAGTCGGCTCCAGGGGAAGAGGCGAGCAAGGTGCGTTGGAAGAAGGTGAAGGAGGCAAAGGGCTGCGGGAGGGGGTCTCCCCCGTGGTCTCCGTTTACTAAGGAAGAGGACGAGAGGATCCGCGAAGGAGAGAGTCGGAGGGAGAATTCCAGGGATCTGAGGGCGCGCAGGGTGTTTTAAGGGAAGTGAGAACTGGGAGGAGTCAAGGGGTACAAGGGGAGGGTACATGGGTCCAGGGTCCAATAAAATTTCTTAAGGGGAGGGTAAAACGATACACAACCAATGAGGTGTCAAACTAAGTACAACTTTCTAGAGTGGTGGGCAGGTCTCAAACCTCAGTTCTGCCCTCAGGATCCTCCTCCCAGGAGGAGTCTCCTGTATCCGAGGCAGAGCCTGGGTGACTGATTGCTGCGGCAACTGAGTATGAGCCCGCCACAGATAAATTTGTTTATAAATCTGAATTCTGCCCTAAATGGTATATTGTAACCTTTCCACTACTTGTGAAAGACAGAAGATGGAAGTTCACATTGATAATCTCAACACAAGTTTATGATTGGCACCTCTATTTGGCATTGTAAAATGGTTCCCGGAAGAGCAGGCGAGTTTATTTTGCTTGACATGTTTTTGGTCATTCTGACCCACTAAGCCAGAACATCCAAAGAGTATAACTAAGTCTGAAGTGTATCGGACCAGCACCATAAACTATGCCTGTATTGGTAAGTTGGAGTACCTCAGAACTGGCATAGACATTGGAGGTCAGTTGTCTCTACTTGAAGCAGGGTTTTCTCCTACACCAGCTATCACCTCTGCCAAACAATTCCTTTGGTTCAATACAACACAAGCCAGTCAGTTCCTACAAAGAACTTAAATAGTCCCATGTTGGCTTAAAGGCTAAAAGTGTTTTTTCAAGTGTGAACTGAGCCAAACTTATCCAGCTGGTCTGACCCAATATAGAACCTCTCCCTGTCCAACCTGCTGGAATCAAGTAGGTATAGGTAAAGAAACCCTTATGACTCCTTGTCTTCCCAACTCACAGCTCCTAACTGCAGAAGTCAGTCTGATCTGACAAGGACCAAGAGGCCTTTTTCCGGTCTTGAAATGGAACCATTTCTTTCTCTGCTGGAAGATACGCCCTGGCTCAGAAAGACCTTTCATGTTTCCAGGTTTCACATTTGTCACTGTGAAGTCAAGAAGTAAGAGCCAAAGACTTGGATACCTTCTCTACCCAGTACTACTTTAGCCTTCAGCACCTAGAGATACAGATATTGGACCTGCTCTTTAATTTGGACAACACATCGAATGTTCACCAAAGGGGACCTGTAAAAGGAGTGCAACATGCTTTGTGCAGTGTCTTGCTTTAGCATTTTAGGTGGGAGAAAATCGGCTTAAGTTGGATAAGATTTGACAGAAAACTACCAGTATCTTTTTTCCCAGTGTGAATGCTGAGTCATTTTGAGAGTATGCTGCACACTGAAGAATTAAGCCTCAACCAGTTAAAGGTTGGATTAAGACATTTTGTTGGTTTAGGTCTCTAATCCAGAGAGCAAATGGGTTAAAGCCTCTTAAACTGCATCCTCCGTTGAAAAGCTTTAAAGTTAAAAATGTCAATAGCTAACTGCAACACTTGTTTATATAGTGAAAGACAAAAAAGCTCAGATTGACCGCTTTGAAAATTGGGATTCAAGGACAAAATTCTGAATGGGCTGAAAATCATGATTCCCATGCCTCTGATTTAGTTAGTAGACTATATGCTATGTCAAGGAACAACAAGAAGGGAGTCACCTCATTAGAGAAGATGAGGAGCTGACCACAATGCAGGTAGGTAGAAACAACGACCACAGACAAGAGCAGAGTCCTCCACTATCCAAGCAAGACTAACAGCAAGGCTGGTGACTGGAACAGGCTCAGACAACAGTCCAGTGGTCAGACATGTTCAAAGTGACATGTTAGGCTTGAGGTCAATTCAGGAGGTCCAGTCAGCAAGCCTGGATCATCAAGGAACAGAGTTGGATACGGACCTACCTACAGTGTAGTTCAGGCAAAGACTTGGGCCTGAGCCTGAGCTTAAATGAAGCTAGTGGGCCAAAGGATGAGGATTTAGAGGTGGAACTTCCAGATATTCTCAGGGCTATCAAAGCTAATTGGTGCACTCAGAGCATACACTGTATTTCCTGTTCCTAATGTCTATCAAGAGGAATCTTAAGAACTGCTATTGTTACTTTTCTGGAAGTGACAAGAGTTTTCATTAAATGTATGCAAAACTTTGTTTTAACAATGTTACAGGAGCTTCCTTATTACATTTCAATAATTATTCACAGTTTTAATTAATGTGATGCTGTAGTTATAACATCCTTCCTACAATGTAAGTAACAACAAAACAAATCTTCTGTCCAGTTCACCTCCCAGACCAAAAGTACATGCATTTCCTGAAAGGTAATGTGCATTGGGAAAAACAATAGAGGAAAACAATGAATGCTGGTAGCTACTAAAAGAGATCTGACCTCACAACAAGATTGTCTAAGCATGGTGTTGTACACCTCTGTGTTAGTGCCTGAACATAGCAATGAGGCTTCTAGAAAAACAAGAGATGTAAGTTATCTTGCTAGTGATTGTAACTGGTGCTGGATTTGAATAACCAAACACCAGCAGCTGCTAGGAATTAGAAGAAAGAAAAGCTAATCTAATACGACCTGTCAGAGAGTAAGAGCCAGGGACCACGTAGCGTTTTCCTCTTCATATGAGACCATTTCATGTGAACTGTTCTTCCTTTGGTCTTCTGATGTGCCAACTGAAAGGGGTGAGGTTCTGACCTCTTCATTTTACTAGCAGAGCTGATTGACAGCAAAGGGCACACCAACAGTGACAAAGACCCACCCTATATTGTCTTCTGACATTCAGAGCCTTTTGTTACATTTTCAAATCTTTTATATGACATCCCACTTGTTCTTAGAGCTTTGTCTGTGAAGTACATTTGTGTATAGAATATTTTATTTTTTAAAGCAGAGGATGGATGCAGAGTGCAGAAATGATGGCACACTTGCATTAATGTGTTTACTTTAAAACTTGCACTCGGTCCAGGAAATCTTATTGATTTCTGTATTTGGCAGGGGAGCAAAATCTTTAGCTGAACTTTGTCATCCAGTAGAATTTTGTCTGCTTCTGAGAGCTAAAGTTCAAACCTGCCTGGAGAGTTCCTAAAAATAGAAATTTATGGAGAAGTAATGACAATTACTAGGGGAGAGAATGCTCCTTTGTAAGTGAAAATGAAAGAAATTGCTTCCAGTGAAGACAACTGCAACTGCAAGTATTGGATTAAGAAGTACTAGCACTTTAGTACTAGCCTTTAAAGACTTCTTCATGTGCAAAATTATGTTGGTGTTTCACCATAAAGTATTCAAACTAATATGCCTCAAATATTTTTCAATTTCACAGTGACTGAATACTTGTTTTCTTGGAAATCAGATTCTCCAAGTTATTTTGAAATAATTAAACAAACCAAATGAAATCCTGAAATTTTAGGCCGAATTTTAAATGTATATTGCATCACATGCAATGAAGTTATGGATGGATCCATAGAGTGATGGTGAATAGTTAAGCCCTCTTGGCATCCAGTCACAAGTGGGGTTCCCCAGGGCTCAGTACTGGGGACAGTTCTCTTTAATGTCTTTATGACTGATATGGATGACAAAATCAAGGGTACCTTCAGTCAGCTGGGAGATGACACCAAGTTGGGAGGGAGTGTTGATCTGCTGGAGGACAGGAAGGCTCTGCAGAAGGATCTGGACAGGCTGGATCAATGGGCAGAGGCCAATGGTGTGAGGTTCAATAAGGCCAAGTGTCAGGACCTGCACTTTGGCCACAACAACCCCGTGCAGTGCTACAGGCTGGGGACAGAATGGTTGGAAAGCTGCCCAGTGAAAAGGACCTGGGGGTGCTGGTTGACACCAGCTGAATATGAGCCAGCATGTGCCCAGGTGGCCAAGAAGGCCAATGGCATCCTGGCCTGTATCAGCAACAGTGTGGCCAGCAGGACCAGGGCAGTGATTGTCCCTCTGTGCTTGGCACTGGTGAGGCTGCACCTTGAGTGCTGTGTTCAGGCCTGGACTCTTCACTACAAGAAAGACATTGAGGTGCTGGAGCGAGTCCAGAGAAGGGCCACAGAGCTGGTGAAGGGTCTGGAGCACAAGTCCTGTGAAGAGCAGCTGAGGGAGCTGGGGCTGTTTAGCCTGGAGAAAAGGAGGCTCAAGGGGGACCTTATTGCTCTCTACAGCTACCTGAAAGGAGGCTGTAGCCAGGTGGGGGTTGGTCTCTTCTCCCAGGTAACAAGTGAGACAAGAGGAAATGTCTTGAAGTTGCACCAGGGGAGGTTTAGATTAGATACTAAGAAAAATTTCTTCATTGAAAGGGTGCTCAGGTTTTGGAACAGGCTTCCTGGGGAAGTGGTGGAATCACTCACTGCCTCTGGAAGTGTTAGAAAGGTGTGTGGATGTGGCACTTGGGGATATGGTTTAGTGATGAAAACATTGGGTCTGGGTTGGTGGTTGGACTCAATGGTCTTAGAGGTCTTTTCCAACTTCAGTGATTCTGTGGTTCAAAGTTCATTATTGCAAAGGTGTTTTAGAGACCTGATGGAACTCAGAGCTCTGTGAATGTATGAATTTCTAAATATAAGACACAAAATAAGTTTTGGTCAGGAAAGTATTCCTTACCATATTCTCACACCTTTATGGGTATTGAAAATAAATTCTATGCCTTTCTATTAAATTTATGAAACAAGATATCAGAACTTCCACATTGCTTGCTTTGTTAGTCACTCTTCTTTGATTTTTTTCCAGTAAAGTATTTCCAATAATCAAATGAATAGCAAGATAACAATCCACTTAGAAAGTTCTGTCTTATTTACGTAAACCATTCCTCCTCATATTTTCTGCTGACGGCTAAAGGGCATTCTTTCAGCCCACTAAGAATGCAATTAAATATAGATGGAATAATAAGATGCTGATATTGATTAAGAAGAGCTAGGTAGATTTAGAGTTTAGTCTTTGGGTTTAGTATTACCAGAAACCAAATAATTCTTTGGTATAGCAGCACATATGGCATATAATATCACCCACTGTTCTGAGGCGCCCTGTTAGACAACCATATGTGCTGAAAAAAAGTCTCTGGTTGTTCAGGGGCTTATTCAAGATTGACTGGCTGCTTTTTCTCAAAATGTCCTTGATTTACTGTTTCACGTCTAAATTAGAACCTTTAAACTGTAAATATTCATGCTCGATTTTAAAATGCTACAGCGTGTATAATTTTGGCCTGAAACACCAAGCTTCATTTCTACCAGACAAAACCAAGCAATTCCTTGACATTCAGGAGCTGTGAAGAAAAGTTTATATCCTTATTAATATTTAAGTCTAAACATTATTAACTTCCTTGCCTGAATCTTTTTCCCACTTCACTCCCTACCAGTATAGACCTCTAGATGTGACTTTCTTCATGGCTGTAGCACTAAAGTCCTTATTTCACCTCTTATCTTTTAGTATCCAGTTAGCACAATACAGTCTCTGAGTTCTCTGTGGTCTGAAGAGTGGAAACATCCCATAGGAAATGTATGTAAATAGCAGCAGTTATGGAACAACAAATAATGAATCTTTCGTGAGTCAGCTTTAGCTGCTCTGAATAACAGGGTGTAGAAGATAGCTCATCACAGTAAAAAGAATATTGTAGAATATTTGCTTAAAGGAAATGTTAAAGTATGGGAATATATAATGAAAATAAGAGTGGAAGAATATTTTACAAAGCCAATTTAGCATGAGAGCGGTGCAGAATAAAACCACACAATATTTGCAATGAAATCTTTCATAAACTATCTTTAATGGGAATTAAAAGGTAGAGAGATAAAATTTCAGTTAACACAAAAGTAGGTCATTTTATTTCTTTGACATAAGAATTCCTTTGCTAAAGGAACTGAGATGATTTAATGTAGGCTTTAGTGAAGAGTATGACTTAGCATCTCATGACAATCTGTTAAACAATTAGGACCACACAATACCTGCAAAGTGCATAATAAGGGGACTCAGAAACTACAGTCTGCAACATTGTCTGTCAATATGGAATCATCCCGGGCTAGTGTGTCTCTGATGGATTTCCTTATGACTAAATTTCACAGTATTCAACATTCTCCTCAGTGACCTAAAAGTAAATATAAAATCAGCATTAATAAAAGCTGCAGATGACATGAGAGTTGCCAGAATGGTAACTAACAGTGAATGTAGATAAGTCAGTGTGGTTTGGGTCAGCTGGTAGGCCTGTCTATTCAAACAAACTAATTTAATACAGCAAGATACAGCCATCCCTGCAGAATACTGAATTCTCAACTGAAAAACAGTGAGTTTAAAATAAATTGAGGAGTCACAGTGGACAAGAGTCTGAATTCTCATTGTGATGCTGTGGCACAAAGAGGTAGTACAAATGGTGAATGTGCAAACAAGTAGTGAATAGAAACAGGGAAATGTTTTTTTACTCTGTATGTGGTATTGGTGACACCGCTGTGCCACCTCCAGGTGTACTACATACATCTTAAAACTGGTGCTGAAAAATTAGAGAAAATGGCAGAAAGGAACTGCAAATATATAATGAAAAACTTACAGAGCTAAGTGCTTATTTTTAGCAAGGAGGATATTATGAAGTGACTTGGATATGTTTTCTTTATAAAGAAAATACCAAGTTCTCTTCCCTAGTAGAGAAAGTAATAATAATACTGGAGGAAGGGGGAAAAAATACTCCTTTTTTCAAAAAAATTCAGGCCTATCTTCCTTTCAGAAGGCAGTTTTAACCATACCTATGACTGAGTTCAAGGCAGGAGTAAGTGGGTAAAATTTGAGTATTTATGAAAGGCAGAGTGTCAGGCTGAGTATTCTAGCACATTTTTTGATGCTAAAAACCATGAATCTATGATACATAGATTAATTTGTTTTCTTCCAGCTCCATTTGGTTGTTCCACAAATAGATTTAATTGTGGTAAGCATTAATCTCATTTCTTTCCAAAAAGTACTGGCACTTTCAAATGGAAAAATGTCAGTTAATACAGAAAATCTGCAAATATTAAGTGTGAATGTTTATATTTACATCACCCTGAGCTAAATGGGCAGGTGCCGATATCCATGGTATATTGGCATTAATATGGATTGTCGAGTAGGGAAAAAATTTATTTATTAATAGATTATTCTTGCACCTAAGTATACGGTACTTTTTTTTAAGTTACAGGTAAAGTGTTCGTTTTTTCAGCTATTAGTTTCTTCCATGGAAGTTGTTACTTCCGACAGGAGCCGCGGGGTCCCGTTCAGCACCACGGCCAGCGCCGGCTCGCGGATGAACAGCCCGCTCCTCCTGCAGACCTGACGCTTCCCGGAACAAAACCCTTTCCTGCGTAACCTTCGGTGGATTCGTTTGGTTATCTTCCATATAGTGTCCATTCTAATCATGGGCAAAGTGAAAGACTCGGGTTTTGAAGTCGTTAAAGATTCGTAGGTGCATGTTAAACTGCCAACAACAAGGGGCAAGTGAGAACCTTGTCCTGCCGGTAGCCACCACTGCCAGGATGCATTGCCAAGCCTGGTGTGTAGTGGGATGGCCCCGGCCAGCCGCCAAGCACCCACAGTTTGCTCATTCGTTCCCTTTTCACAGTGGGAATGGAAAGCAAATAGGAAGGACAAGAATGAGAAAACTCATGTATCAAGACAAAGATCATTCATCAAAAACTGAAGTTGTCATAGCAGACTCAAGCTGGGGAATTTAATTTAAAACATTTAATTACTGATTTGAGGTTTGGGAAACAAAAATGACAAACATCTTAACACTTAGGGAAGACACCTTTTCTCTCCCACTCATAGGTTAAACTTCACTCAAGACATCTCTCCTTGCTTCCCAGTCTCCACTCCCCTTCCTATCACTGCACCTTACACTCATTTCTGACAGCAAGGCAACAGATGAAGCAGGCTCCTGGGACCAGTGTGTAGCTGTTTCTTTGTGATGCTTTGTTCCTTTTTTTACTCCACTGCCCCTTCCTTCTTAGTTTCTTCTGCGCCAGTGTGGACTCCTCCATGGGCCACAGTCTCTTCAGGGAATTACCTGCTCCAGTGTAAATCCTCTGTAGACCACAGTTCCTTCAGGGGTGTGACCAGCTCCACCATGGAGCACCTTGTACTGCTGTGGTCTTGTTGTTCCCTCTCTTTTTCACTTGTTCCATTGCCCTTCATGTTTTCTGTCTTTTCTTAAATATGTCCTCAGAGGCACCACAAATTCCTCTGATTTACTTTAGCTTTGGCATGCAGTGGATCCATTGCTGAACTGGCTTGAAGCATCCATATCTGGCATAGGCAGTCTCTGACCTCCAAGAGAGGCCACCCCTGCAGGTCCCCCACTAGCAAAATCTTGCTATTTATACCCTGCACATAATGTTATATCCAAACTAAAGAAACTAACTTGGGAAGAGGTCAATGTGTTGGGTAGAGGCTCAGGAGTCTTTTTTACATGACAGGAAATGTCCCCTAAGGACAAAGGAAAGGACTATTTGGTTCACTGCATCTGAGACCAAAACAAATCCATTATTTTCATTTGCCTTGGTACCACAAGGTCTTATGGACTCATTCCAGATTTAAAGCACCCAGAGTTAAAAGGATAATGGGGATAAAATTCATTTCTTGTCCTCTTTGATTGAATTGCCCCTGCATTGTACATTGGATAATTACTTGCAGATGTGCAAAGAAAGTGTAGGATGCTACTTCATTGATTTTCAAACACGTATAAAGACTCAATAAAGACATCTATAAAGACTCATAGGATTTGGAAATTAGGTCTCTTTCACCACTGGTAAGGTAAGGTAAGGTAAGGTAGACCTTTTAATAAGTATAGGTATTCTTGATAACAAAAGATATTCTTTATAATAGCATGTGGCATCGAGTCTCTGTAAGATCGATCTAACTAACTGTTGCAAGGAACATGCAGCACTGCAAACTTTCAAAAGTGCACTCAAGAACTGGAAGGAGTTTGTGTCGTAGGTACTAGAGTGCATGGAAGACCATGCCATTGTACCTTCACAGTTGTTACCTGCGCTAGCTCGGTTAAGCTGGCACTGGTACAATTGCAAATGCCAGATCCGTAATTCCACTTTGGTTTTAGACTCTTTTCATGTATCAGAGACTGGCTTGGTGCACCTCTGTTTACCTTTTGGGATTCCTTTGACCTAATTTGTCTGGGATTGATATCAGTGCAGCTCCATTAATTTCAGAAGCATGTATCCAGACTTACACTAACATAAATGTCAGACCCATATTTATAATGACATCCGTATATTCTTCATTATATTAATGGACAATAGTCTACTAACAAGTCAATCAACTTCCTTCCAAACAAGCAGACTAATGAAAGTAACTTATCAATATCCAGCCATTATTTTTTTCACATACAAAATGAAATCATATCAAGCAAACTAAAAAGCCTCAATGTTTCTTGTGTCTTTAACACAAGAAAAAAAAAAGGCTACTATTTGCTGTTATGCATCCAAAATTCTGCTTCTGGTGGATGGTATGATTTTAACAAGGTTTTTTAGTCTGCAGTGTGTGAATTAAAGAGTAATTAACTACCATTTAAATATTCATGAATAGAATTTGTGTCCTAAACAGACCAAACTAATATGTCAGTACAACAGAAGAGTACATCATTGTCAAGCATTGTTCAACAAGAAGTATATTAAGTGTTTAATCTATAGAGAGCTGTAGGTTCTGTTCTAAGACTGAGATTGCACTGAAATTGGCTAATACATAGAAGATGCAGAAGTCAAATCCTGACAACTCTTCATGGGACATTATCACCAGACTTCCATCACTGCTGCCATTAACTCACACGTATCTCTATGTGAGTCTGTTGCACCCAGACCAGGAGAACTGAATTTTACTAGGACCAAATGTTTTTATATAGCAGCAATTTCTGTCACTTTTGCATTCAAAGTACAATGATTAAGCATGTAACAAGTCATCTGTGCCTAGACACTCATATGCCAGACATTCCTACAGAGTATTTTATAGAGTTCAATTGGGCATTTTTCTTATTTTCATCATAGCAATGTTTCAGTGAAAAGATTGTTGGGGAGTGAACAGGTTGAGAAAAAAAAAAGTCAGAACATCGAGTACCTCCATTAACACAAGAAGTTCTAAAGCTCTGGTGCAGATTTTCAAAAATATTCAGGGTTCAGTGTTTCTCAGTGTTCCCTGTAGGAGACAGGATATGAATAGGCTGTGAGAAAGCAAACTTAGCCCAGGTTCTGGAAATGTTCAAGTAAAAAAATACACTGGTAGCATCCTTGAAAATTATGAAGTTACATTTCTAGCCTACTCTTCTCCCTCTCCTCCCTCAGCTCCACTTTTATTCTCAAAAACCTCCAAAAAACCACCTGATTTTTGAATGGAGCTTCCAAAGTTCTGACTTTCCTGTTATGCCTTTAATGGGTAAACAGGTAAATTGTCAACAGGTAAAGATAGTGGCACAACAGGAAAATTTTGATGATTAGCATAGCTCTTGTGGAAACATACCTCTATGCAAGAGACAAAGGATTTTGTTCAAAGGAAGCCCATTGTTTCTATAGAAGGTGAATACTTTGGCAAAACATTATAAATTACTATCTTTATGATTTTAGTAACTTTTTTTACTGTAATTTTGGTTGGTGACCAGAATTCCTAGCTGAGATGTTCAAATCTCCACTGTTTCAGCAATATAGGCAGTTAAGCAGAGATCACCTTCTCTTTCACTCAGAGTACCTACATTTTTGATGAGACTGTGCTTAAATTAGGTACCTAATAGAGAAAATAACTGGATTCTGTAAAAAAACTTATTTCTATACTTCTTGTTGTTTTGACACTTGCCAAAGTTTTGTTTCTTTAACACTTGTCAGGCTTTGGATTTACTTCATTTCAGTCAATAAGCTCAATCTCGTGATAATCAAGTCTGCTTTCTAATACTGGTGGGGCTTTTCAGCTATCCTAGGTCTTCAGATAGCATATTCCTAAGAAATTGACTGTGCTTCCTCCTCCAGCAAGAGGTTCATCTTTCATTATAGAAGTCTTCATTTTTTCTTTCCTGCCACTTTGCTGTTATGCAGAAGTGCAAGATCTTTATTTTCAGTCTGGGCCTCACATGGTAGTTCATGTGGGGTTTCACCTCCTGTTGACATGAAGCAGCTTCAACAACAGCCTCAAACTGACAGGACACAATGAAAATGAAAGGTGAAAACTGGCAGCTAGAAGCTAATCAAATAAAACTTTGCAGTTCTTGACTTGCTCTATGTAAAAAAGGCTAATTACAGCCTCAAGAGATTTTCTGGGGTGTCTGAATCTCCATCTCCATCTAAAATTAAGATAGAAGATTTATATCTACTCTGTTTTTCACCTGCACTGTTCCTCTTAACATTGCATTATGATCATGCTGGAACTAAATGGAAAGAAATACAAACAGCAGGAGTGAAGAGAGTCAAGAGAAGATTTCTGAAAAGAACACTTGACCTTAACAAACCCTTGTCAAGTCAGCAGGTATCTTGGTCTATGCACAATGGAAGGCGCTGTGGGTAGCGGAATAGACAAACTGGCTGCATAGAGGTTATTATTCTCACTCACCTGAAAAGGATGGACTTCAGCTGATGAAAAAGTAAAAAAGGAAAATTAAAAATTCAAATATGTTCAAAAATTTCTGATGTAATGTCTAGCATTTTAGAAAATTTTCAAGTCTGGAACTGGAAAAATAGATTCCTCTGACATTTTTCTATTAATCAGCATAATCAAGTCAAGCTTTATCAAAAAGCAAGCATTACTCAAAACCACAACCACAACCACTACCACTAACGATGTTCTCCCAGCTGTCCTGTGAGCATATCAGGCATGGAGGTCCTATCTAAAACCAGATACCCTGTGCACTTTCCTGTTCATTCAGATTTGTTTCATGATTTCCCATGAAATGTTATCAATTCTTAGAATGCAGAATTTGGTACAGGATTGTCTCTACTGCAATGTAAAGTGTTCTTGTTGCTCTTTTATCTTTCTCAATAGTCATACCTCTTTTGTCCATGGTAGGTTGTTGTAGAGGTTTTGAGGTTTTTCCTAATGGTTTGTTCCAACTTTTCTATTATTTATCTTGTTTCACTGCTTCCATCTTTCTCCATTGTGTCATTTCTCAGAATCTTCTTTTTTTTCTATCTCACTCAAACAGCTTTGGTCTGTTACTCATATATTTACTTCTTCACTCATGAGATATTTTCTCTTGGCAGAAGAAGAGAAATTTCTTCTCTTTACTCTCAGAGCTAGAAGGAAGGGAATGCTCTTCTCTGTTGCTGTTCTGGAAGGAGCAGAGTTCTGACAGAAATGGAAAGACATTTCTGATGCCAATTTCCACCTAAATACAAAAGGTTTTTTCCCTAGAACCAGGCTTTTTACTTCTCATTCCCTGATTTTAGATGTTTAGCCAAATCTTTAGCTGCACTTTGTCATCCAGTAAAATTTTGTCTGCTTCTGATAGCTAAAGTTCAAACCTGCCTGGAGAGTTCCTAAAAACAGAAATTTATGGAGATGACAATTACTACGGGAGAGAATGCTCCCTTTGAAGTGAAAATGAAAGAAATTACTTGCAGTGAAGACAACTGCAACAGCAAGCATTGGGTTAAGAAGTACTAGCACCAGCCTTTAACGACTTCCTCATATGCATTTTCAAAAGTGACTGGTGATGTAGGTGTTTCACTTCTCATTATCTAATTTTAGCTGTTAGCTGATTTTGACCTTTCCATAGTAATTATTGTCCCTTAGATCTCATAAAGGAAAAGTTTAGTCCAAATTTCTAAGTAGGGTTTCTAATACTGCATGCTTAAATCTGTATTTCTTTGCCTAATTTCCAGCTGAGCAGCGTACTGCATGACTCCTATGAATTCCTGTCAGCTCTGGAATAAGTAAGGTGGAAAAAGAAGATAACATGAATTATAGTCGTACAAATCCTCCTTTTCCCGTTAGATTGTCTACAGAGAAATTCAGTAATAGCTATGCAGTCAATGACCCCTGACAAATCACCTCATTGTTTTCTTGGGCTTTCCTATCTTCTTTTCTGAAACCCTGCCAGTAACCTCTTGGAGGCAGCTACTTAATTTCAATATTTTTGTGCCAGACCTACTAACTTGGAAGGATCATTGTCTCTCGATTTTTAGTTTGTAAAAGTAATTTTTAAAATTTACTTGAAAAGATTAGTGCCAAAGTTTATAGAGTTTTAGTAACTCTTATGAGTATGATTTCTTTCATATAATCCAGTCTATTATTAAAGTTTGATACTTGTTTCACTGCTTTGTATTTTCTGTCTACAAAATTTGGAGGGTGGAGGATGATTGCAATTTTTCTGCTATCCTTAGTGGAATGGCTTACTGGTTTGTGGTTGTTTGTTGGGCTTTATCAGTAATAAGAGGAACAAGACGCCTGAAAAATTTAGTTTGGCCCTGTGATTTGCAGTGGTGGGCAGATGGATCAGTTTGTATCTTCAAAGTATGTGAAGTATGTATCAGTAGGCAGATTTCATCCATGTATTTGGGTACCCTGGGAACTGCTAGGAAGGTTCTGTGTACTTTCTATTGATCGCTTTATTTGTCCAGAGACACAAAGAAACTCCAGTACGCAGGATATAGCTTACTGTATCTTTATACTCACTAAAACATTTATAATAGAAACAGGCCAGATCCACCAAAAAAATCACCAGATCCATCTAAAAATTGCCAGTGCTGGGATTAATGTACTTAAAACCCACATAAGTAATTTTTCTCTGCTGCTGATGTCCTTAGGGAAGTCCTTTGTTTTGTCCTTCACATTCACTACTGGTCCCAGCTTCAGGTGAGCTTTGATTTTCTCAGCTTCATCCCTGCATTCTTTAGCCACCATCTTTATGTTCTTCCTGAGAATTCCATTCCTTCTTCCTCATTTCATGTACTTCTTTTTGGTGTTTGAGCTCATCAGGAGTTCCCTGTTAATCCATGTTGACCTTCTGCCACACTTGCTCATCTTCCTGCACATATGAATAGAGGGATTTTATTCTCTAAGGAAATTCAACGAGCTCTCCTGTGCCCTGGTACCCTCTGTGGCTGCTCCCTACTGTCAAGAAGACACAGAATAAGCTCAAATCTGTTCTCCAAATGTCCAGGGTTATGATTCTAATATTTGTCTTCCTCACTTCTCTCAGGATTTTAAACTCTACAATCTCATAGTCACTGTAACCAATATAATTCTCAACTGGTAGTAGTCTATCTATTAGAGTAGTTTCCCATTTGGTGTGATATTTTAGGTTGTTTTGATCCCTTCAGCTCCTCAGTCATGTAGGGATTGCATCCATCTCATTGACTGATACTATATTTTCTCTCAGTTTTAATAAAGACATTGCCCAAGATTCGACAACAAGATCTCTTCAGGACCTGCTAAAAACACCCCAAAGGATGATTTGCTATTTATGTATATAATTACATTTTGCAATATATTACTTGGCTAGTTTCTAATTTGCTTGAAGTCAGTTGTATTGACTTTGTATACTCTTAATTTTTATCAGAATGTCGTAAATCTAAAGATATTACACCAATAACTTGTATTAACTATGCATTTAATCCAAGTATAAACAATATCAGATTTGCTTGATAAGACACAGTCAACAGAGCCATGTTCATTGCCATTAATTAAACACCCCAATTTGATTCCTTGCTGATTGCATTCTGTATCAGCCTTTTTGTGATTCTGCCCAAAATTACAGTACAGCTGATGGGCCTATTGTTTCAAGGTCATGGCACATAAAAGAGAAAAATATGGAAGGGAGAGAAGGAAAAATTGTAGAAACAAGTATTTCACATCTAAACGTCTGTTTTCCTGCTCCCTTGGGCACTGGCCATGTTGGAAGGAGGCCCAGCACATATGTTTAGGATAAAACCTGTCACAGTCAGGAAGACTCTGCAGAGTGAGAAGGCAAACAATATTTTTTACATTATTTTGCTGCAACAAAAAATTACTTCAGTTTTTCAGTGTTAGAGGATTTTTTTTTTTTTTTTACAAAATGCATATCCCAAACTAGCAGAACAGGAAAGGCAAGGGTGATGTTCTGTCCCCTGCTGCTCTAAGGGGTTATCATGGAGAGACCATTCTGTGCCTGTTGAGCAGAGCTGACTGATTCAGAAAGCGTCTTCCTCTGATAAAGCTCAATGAGACAGAACTCATCTTAAATACAGAGGATAGAAGCTCGCAATTGCTATAGGTCAAGTGTCTTATTGCTTATTCATTAGGTTTTGTGTTTTTAAGTGTAGGTTATTCAGCTATGCAAATGTTTAAATCAGGAAATGGGGCCCAGCTGACACTTTCTTGATTTAAGATGTACCTCACCACACCTCTCTGTCAACTAGCCTTTGCAATTTAGATTGAGCTGGACAACACTGTGTACAAACACATCTACTGCAGCCTGACTTACTCAGGCACTGCCAAACCAACTTCTTTTCCATTAATAAATATATTCAATGCAATAACTCTCTGGATAAGGTAACCTTTTTGTTAATTAGAAAATTGAGCCTGAGACAGATTCTTGAAGGTTGACAGGTAATTTAGCATCAATTTTCATTGTAAAGGGACAAACATGGCAACACCCTGGCTAACTAGCCATATAAATGGGTAAAAAGTGTATTTCTAAAGGTATCTCAGCATTCAAATCTTTGCAAAGTATTTGGCTGGGACTTTGTGAAGACTGTATTCCAAAGTCAGGGTAGACTTGGATTTTAAGGAGATGCTTTTGTTTTCTCTTTCCAGGTGAGTTTCATTGCTGATTACATCCCCAGAGTAATTCTTATCATCCTTAAAATTTATAGTAATTCTTATCACCCTTAAAATTTATCTGGTCCTTTTCAAGGACCAGAAGTCCCTCACAAAATTTATTGCGTGTTAACTGGGACTGCACTATAGTGTGGCTCCCCTTCCTCATGTACTTGTAGCCTGCACATAAAACATGGGCTGGTACTAATAGCCTTGCATGTATTACATACTAATTACTATAATTACATGCCCTAGAATTCACCTCCTCATCCTTCTCTTTCCTCAGTCAATCAGTGCCCACCAATATATCAACCACATCTATTATATCACTGAAGAAATCCTGATAGAAGATCCATCAGGATTTTAAACTCTTCCCTCAGGTGCCCAGTCAAGAATCTCTCCATTTGGTGGGTTTCTGCATTCTGAAGGGTGGGCCCTCTGAAGTTACTAAGGATTTTAACAGACTTCAAAAGGAACAGGATCAGGATAGTAACATATATGCTCACTGTCCAAAAGAATCATAAATATTTTCACTACTTCTGCCAGGTATATTGTCTGGTTAGCCAGGTTAGAAAATGGCATGCAAAGAACTCTTTCTGTCGTTAAAATGGTAGTGGTTCTTTTTCTCTCTTCATCAGTAGACTTAGCCTTTGTGTCCTTCCCAGACAAGTCCTTCAGTGATCCACATCTCAAAGATTTAAGACTTCCTTTGCCCAACAGTGCTGTTGTCAAAATCTTCTCCTTCCTTGAAAATTGCCTTCCTTCTCCCCCCAGTTAAAAACCCACATTTTTGCGCTCTCATTTCTTCTCCTGAAAAACCTAAATTATAAAAATTCATCTGAGATTGCCAAAATACAGAAGGTAAGAAATTGCCGTGGTTTAAGCTGAGCCGGGACGCATGGAGCAGGGCCCAGCCTGGCCCCGCCACGCTGCGCAGGCCCCACAGTTACCTGTCCAAAATCTGGAAGCAAGAAAGACTCCTCTCCCTAAGTGAACTCAAGAAAGATTATTATAGAGGTGGTAAACTGACTGAAAATCCCAAGTTATGTCCATCAAATAAGTTTCAACCTAATACAGAAGTCTTCTAGAAACAAGATACACAAATGTTCTGACGTAGACCAGGACCCTTGGACAAGACCTGTAGTATTAGCTTAATTTAACTGCAAACAATACCTCACTCCACTGCCATCTCATGTGAAAATAACCTGGGTGATTGTAAGTCCTCATAGCTTTAAGCTCAAACTTAAAAAAAAGAAGTTGTTTATTTGGCTCTCACTGGTAGCTATTTTCAGATGATATTGCTTTTTTTTTACAGATTGAAGTCACCCTTGATAACCTGACATCTACGATTTCCAATTCTGAAATCTTGGAGCGTTACAAGAAAGTTTGTGCATAAATACCTTTAGAGAAGCTAAACTTTCAAAATGCTGTCCGTGTAAAGCATAGCAACTCTGCATGGGTATGTATTTTAATTGTCTTATTTATTTCTTAGTAGCAATAACATTACTAGTTCTTTTATCTCTTGCTGTCTACTCCATTGCTTCAAGCACGTTGAAAAATAATCTAACTAAAAATGAATTCTAAACCACTCAGTTAACATGCTTTCCAATTTACGATGCTTGGAATACTGCCATTTGAAAATAAAGGCCACAGAATTAGAAGGAGTACTGTGCCTTTTTTCTCCCCTTATATATAATAAATACTTATTTCCTCCCTACTGATGAAGAGGGAACTCAGGGTGATTAGCTTAGCAGTAAGTGGCTCTATTGCAGACATCTAAAGTTAGATGAGATGAGACTCATCTTTCTTCACAGTGGAATGTTTCAATGCTGCTGGCTGAAATCTCTTGCACTTGCTGGGACTCCTTCAGCAGGTTTAAGTGAGACTGTCCTTTGGTGACCTAACGTCTTCACAGCTGCAAGCTCAGTGAATACCTGCAGCAGAGCAGCAACCTCTTTGCAAAGTAAGATGTTACATATTATTCAACATGGACTCAGTGTTTGGAAACACCAACTTGAATTTTCAACTTGTTTGGTTAAGAGTGTACTTTTATGTACTGGCCAAGACAGCAAATTATATGCACATCTGCAATAAGTCTCTCTATTATTGCTGTCCCACAGGCCATGGACTGGATTGTTCCCCTCAGAGAAGAACAAGATTCTTATAAAAATTCCTTACTCTCAATGGTTTTGTTCATGTTGCAGTCACACAGCTGTTACGGGTATTGCTTTCTCACACTTTGAATCTGGAGATGGCCAAAAACCAGGAAGATGGCCAAAAAACATACCAGAAGAACAGGAAGTAAAACTGAGAAGAACTTTCTGGTTAACAAATCCAACTGCAACTGCCTCAAGCAATCATATAACACAATCTCTTTCATAACTCAATCAAGCACCAAGCTAACACATTTTCACTTTGTTACTGTTAGAAGATCATTCCAGAACCTGGATGTTTTGGGTACTGAAATTCTTCTTTGAATTTCAAGCCTGGAATTAATTCATGCCAAATTATCTTCATCTATGCTGTACTGCTGCCCCTTAGTTTAAACAGCTCTACTCCTACACTGATCTTTATATTTATAGGCAGTGATCATTTCTCCTTCTAGCTCTCAATTTAGTGTACTGAGAGCCAATCTCCCACAGGCTCTCCATCACCCTAATTGTCCTGTTAACCACTTCAAAAATGCATTCCAGCTTCTCTTTTTGCACACAGATGAACAGGACTGCATAAAGTATCCTGCATGAAAACTCCTCGAACTATTCTAAACTTTTATTAATATTTGCAGATCAGAGAAAGCACGGTTGCTGGAGATTTTTCCAAAGATGTAGGCAAGAAGAATGTATTATTTTTATCTAGGATATATACAACAGCCACACCTCCTTTCAAAACTAAATGGAACTGTTACAGACAATGTCCAGTACACACTGGCCTAATCAGGAGTTAGAAATGCAACCAATTACACAGACTTGGTGTCCCAAGTCGTTGCTGCTGGTGCCCTCCTCAGGGGTTTTTGATATTGCACTGTATGTACTAAGTGCAAATAATAACGGACAATAATGCCAACTGGATAAAACTTATTTTCTTGTGTATGGAAAAGCAATTTGAATAACCATCAAAGAAGAGCCGCTGTTCAAAGAAACTCTGATGCTGAGGTGTTCAAATGCTTGTACATTTTTTGACAGAACAAAATGCCAACTCTAAAGCAATCCAACTCCACAGCCACAACATGCATCAGAAGAATCTAGAAATTAGTACTTATGTGCACGATGTGGCACAAAACAGAAATTAAATTTCCCTTATTTTACTGAAATGCTTTGAACTGAAATCCCTGGCATGACATATGCCCATACATAGACACTGATGGCATTTTTTCCAGATGCTGGCAAAGCAAAGGCTCCTGGAAAGGAAGGCTGTGTCTTCACAGCACAGGATCTATCTCTACAAATCAGTATGTCTGTAGAAGAAGATCTGTGATATTCAGTGTTCACAAGGTGTGGAAAAGGATAGTGGGATACCTAAATTTTCATCTCTGTCAATCATTCAAAAAGGCAAAGGTCCAGTTGTTGGTCTCCACAGCAGCTCTAGTTACTTGCTGCCGATTCAAGATACACCACTTATATCACAGCTGACATTTCTACTTGAACCAGATCCAATCCATTTTGTGCTTATTCCATCCTTTCCAGTACATGTCTCTGTAGGAAGTTAGCCTTTTGAGACAGAGGAGGCAGCAATACAAAAATCAAAGCATAAATAATACAGAAATACCTAAGTATATGTACCTAATTTATGCCATGAAAAATGCTTTTTAATTAATTTTTCAAAACGGCAAGGATTAATTAGATGAGCAGAAATAAATATTATACATCAAATGACATAAAATTTAGACTATTTTATAGTCTTCAGTTTAAAATGGGTGATGGCCTTACATTTTAAAAAGCTAAGATATAAATATTTTCCTCTCAGCTTTGGAGAATTTTGATTCAACTGCAAAAAATGCATAGATAAAAACACCTTCCTGGGTCAGAATCATGGCTTAACAAGTCGCTAGTAACAGACAAATCTTCAGAGCCTGATGAAAATTCCTTGGATGACCATATTCTGTGATTCTGTGAAACAGTAGGAACACCAAAATATAAAAAAAAAAGCCCATCCCTTTCCCTTAGGATTTCTTCTAAATAGCAGATGGTTTTCTTGCTGAAATGTGAAAATTTCTAGACTTTACAGCACAATTATTTCTGTTCAATTATCAAGAGTTTTTGAATTTTGGTGAGATCTTGAAGGCATTGTTTTGAAGAAGTAAATTTGGTGGACTAATTATGTACGTGTGGAAAAGCATTAATGTGTTCCCCTTCTAGTCATCCTTTATAAATATAAAATAGCAGCAAATTATAATTTTACAGACTTTGGTAAGATGTTTTGCTGAACCAATAAAAACATTTTATTGATAGAATAAGGGAAGAATTAGAAGTATGGAACAAGAAAAGAAAAGAAAACTAAAAAGAAGAAAACCAAATTGTCTTAAAATAATTCATAAAGTAATTATAATTTCAGTGACTCTGGTCTTCATGTGACCAAAAATCTATTTATATGGAAATCTGACATTACATTATAGGAAGAGAAATATTTTTCAAAATAAAATATTTTTCAAAATTACTACTCAAGAAAACAGATGGGAGTGAAAGTAATAATATTATGTATGAAGAAAAAAAAAGCGTGAAAACAGACCCTGAATTAAGGAAGAAATTTGTTAAATGATCAAGAATGGGCTAATGAGAGAATGATAATACAGAGAGTGGAGACAAGTATGAGAAGACTGTTTTAAGAAATAGCTGCTATTATGTTTACATAACTCAGACAAGAAGAGGGGAATCTTCAATGTAAAATGTAGTTCAGTAATAAAGCACTAAAGGAGTTAAAATGGAAGAAGATTGGTCTGGCTAAAGACAGGGAAAGTATGTATTGTTAAGATTAAGAAAACAGAGGAGGATTAGATAAAATACTATAAAAATAGAAGAGGACATTGCTACATAGAGGATGCTGAAAATTAGGTAAAAGAGAATGAAAATATGGAAGCTTAGACTGCAGAACTTCTTAGAAATAAATGTTTTGAACAAAGTCTTCTCATGTCTGAGAAGAAAAAAGCAGACTTACAGGCAAATGAAATGTTGCCGGTTTAGTCACATCTCTTAGGCAAAAAGATCCACAGCTTTTATAAGTCACGCATATTGTCATGGAAACAAAATTGGAAGTCTTGCTTTGGTGAAGGGTATTTTGAGCCCAACAAAAGCAAAGATGCACATTTGCTTTTTTCAGTAATGCTAAACAGAGGAAGTCTGTTGTCAAGTTATCTTTGGATAACTTTGTTATAAAGACAGCTTTACCTAGGGCTTTTAAATTATCATCAAACACAGAAGGAAGAAAGAATAAATAATAAAACTATTTATTGTAAACAAATATTACTTTATTTTCACCATGTGTATTTAATTTTCCTACTGGATGAATTCAAATAGGAATTCTTTTTAAAAACAGGTTTACTTTCTGGATTATTAGATTTATATTACCATCTTACATAGAAAGAAGTGTTTAGATGTTCTTGGACTGCTGTTAAAAACTGACTACATTGTCTTTTAGATATATCACATATAACGAGGAAATGCAGGTTTGGTTTCTCCTTGCACTATTCAATTCACTGATGGAAAATATTATGGATGGCATCTGAAGTTTCTGGCCATTCTGCGATGTCAACTGATTAATGTATTGCTTAAAACCCAAATGGTGTGACATAATAACCATGTGACCTAGGACAGAGTTATTTTGTCTAAACCAGACTCTTGGTAAAAAAAAAAAGAAAAACAGGAAGAGGGATAAAAAAGCAAAATAAGCTAGAAGTGATTGAGAAAACTCTTGTATGCCAGAGACATTTAGGATTTATCTAGGCTGGAGTAAGATGTTCTAAGAACTGTGTCCTCCTTCTAAAACACTGAATAATGAGATACTTTCAAAACAGACCAACAATGACATTCAAAGCATGGAAAGGTCCAAATATTCAAAACTTGCTGTCCAAACAGCTGATAAATTTGAGTTTTCAATGAATACTGTTCAGAAGGCAATTTTATCTCATTAGGCAGTCAAACATACCTACAGACACTCATTTCATTTCTGTTGGGCTGTTCAAAATGTCTTCCAAGACAAGAATAGAACTTTAAATGAAGACAATAGGAACCTGGTTCAAAACAAAACATAGAAGAATTGTTTTGGTGCAAGACGGCCCCAGACAAGGATTGCTTTGCCAATGGGGTCTGAATGTTTCCATTAATTCAAAGGGCCACTATAAGTTAATTGAAAATAAATTCCCTGAAGGTTACAACAAGCAGAAATCATATGATGCTCAGAAAGTCCCCAAGATGAAGATGGCTAGAGACTGGCAGAGCATCAGGTGTAAGTATCTGCCTTGCTCTTATATTTTTCTCTATTTGCTCATGGCTGCTTCTGGATATGCGGAAGGTAGCCAGTATGAGCTTTGGTCAGTCATACCATGCCTGTTTGTGTGTTCTTCCAGTCTAAGCACTTCCTCCTCAGTTCAGAAACTTGCTTCTCATTGCCATGCTACCATATGTTCCAGTCATTTAAAACTTCCAGTCACAGGTCTTGAAAAATATAATCCTGTTTATAGAGTTCTTACCGATACCATTTTTTTTCTCCATCAAATTAATTTATTTTCCATATCAGCCATTCAGCATTTTTTGATGTTGATTCAGTAGTTTCTGTGTGTTTGAGTTACTTTTTCAGTAACTGCTGTTTCTAACACAGTTGTGCCACAGCAGTTCTGCCATGTTGCCCATCTTTTAATATTTTGAAAATGCTTGGGAACAGGTTCATGCTTTGGCAACTGTAATGCAAAATCAAAGGTCTTTATTACCTCTACTGTGCAAACTCCACCTTCTGGAAGTCACATGTCTCTGAAATCTCCATGGTACTCGGTGTGACCAATTCATGCCAAGCATCGAGAGCACTGCAGTGCCAGCAGCTCTGTCCCCTTCTCAGAGCCAAAGGTATGGCTAAGGCCAGGATCTGACTCACATCTACAGGCAAACCACTCTTCTCCAACTTGTGTACACACTAGCACCCAGTGCTCATCTAACCTCTTTGTCCACACTTTTCAGGCAGTCCTGATGTCGTTCCAGGGAAGAGATGTTTCAAATAGCCTAGGAAATTGAGAACTTGTCCTAGCCTGGACTTGTGAGGGCTCTTTTGCCATTTCAGGTGAAAGTACTCCATCTGTGTACTTGTTCTGAAATAAAAGATCAGTGTTGCTTGTACAAAGAGCCTACACAAATCAATGGCAAGCAGTGATCAGCAATGTTTTAGCCTCTCAGAGGACACTGAAAGAGATGACACGTGGGGTAGCAGCAAAGGTCTGGCTGCTCCCTCATGAAGGAGCGGACGGTAACCCCAGCATAGGCTGTGCCTTCATCAGCAGATGCCATCCCGCAGAGGCTGAGCACATTGGGCAGAGGTGGGCAGGTCCATCGACAGCCCCAGGCACTGCAAGCAGTCCAGCTGGTGCAGGAACACTGGTTCCTTCTGCCGAGGGAACCAGTTAGGGGTACGGTACACAGGGCCACAGATGGGACTGGTGACATGCACATCCATCATGTAGCTGGGCCAGGGAATGGCGGCCCCAAGACAGGATGAAATGGAAGTGCTGGGACTCAGGAGAGGGTTGGGAGGGCCTGGGGAGGCTGGGCTAGGACATGCAGGGCAATCTGTACCTTCTGGTCTCTGGCACTACAGATCGGTAGTTAACTTCATGTCCAGTGAATATTGCCGTATTATACATGGGGAATGGAGATGTCACAGGGGAAGAATAATATAGTATCATGCTAGGAACTATAAGCCAAAACCTTTTTTATTTAATTAGTATGTTCTTGTTAACAATTTGTTTTTATCCTGGCAAAAAGTTAATAGAGCATAGAAACTGGTAAGACTTTCTCCTCTTCTGGCCAGTCTAAATGCATAGTGGTCAAATTCTGCCTAACTAGGATATCACAGATATGTATCCCAGTTTTCATTACTCCCTCAAACAATTAGCTAATTAGTTAACAGAAAACATCTGGCAGTGAATTAAATCCAACTGACTGATTAAAAAAAATCAATATAGTAAAAATGGAAAATTAATTACAGAACATTCTATAGGCAGTGGTTTAGTTTATCAAATTCTGGGACTTCCTGAAGATCTGTGATGGGTCCATTGTAACCACTGGCATCTAAACTGGTTACCCTAGACTTCCTTTTAAATCTGGCGAGACAAATAGATGCTTTTTAGGTGTGTTTATCCTAAAACTTGTATCTAAAATGTGCCCTACAAACATGTACTTCTCTTCATGGACCACAAAGTGTGTTGGCTACTTTAGAGTATAAATACTGCATAGTAGGCAATTCATGATTAGGTGAGGTGAATCCCACATTGTCTGAACGAAGTCTAAGATTTCATTCAGATTTTCTTAAAAATGTTTGTTCCCTCTTTCTGGTGTGTAAATCATCCTATCAGCAAGATATTTACTGAAGTGTGTTCAGTTCTGTCTAGCTCCATTTAATATCTGTCTCTCAGCAACACTGGAACATGCCTTGCAGAAGGAAGCAAGTTAGCTAGATGTCATTTGTCAAACTTTGATGTCTTCCTTCCAGACATCCAGCTCTGTGAAACTTTCCCTTACTCAGTTAGACTGTCACAGCTCATTATCGTCATACTGTAGCTCAATGTATTAGCTTTGCAGTCTCAGATAGCTTGATAGCCATCAATCATTTATACTACAAAACTCAAACCCCTGGCTAATTTTTTTATGGGGGGACCAAACCAAATTCTTCTTATTACAGTGTAATTCTGCATGTTTTCTTTGTTTGCACTTGGTCACATGAAAGTAAGGACTACATGATACTTCAATCTATTGTTCATGTCCTTCAAGAAAACTGTGACAACAAATCAGCACCAAAAAAATCTTACATGCCTAATTATTTTAATTCTATTAGAAGCTTGCCTTTATAAGACATTTCTCAAAACTCTGCCACAGTTAGCCCTTTCTAAAGTGAGAGCTACTTGTTAGGCTAAGGAAAGTTAAAGCTTTGTTAATTGAAAGCAGAACGTTTTTAAAAAGAGGGTATTGAGATTAAAAACAGTTATTTGTATGAAGTTCTGTCCACTCACATGTAACTTGTATAGCTGGTTGAAAAAATTTTGTTGTCACATTTTTCTATGAAAATGCTATTCCATGGAAATCAAAACTTTCTGTAGGAATGGACCAATTTTGGGTTACCCTTCATATGAAAAAGGCCATTCAATTTGATGGATACCAGTGAGATCAAAATATTCCGCTTCGATCTCAAGTTTCAATTTTTCTTATTAAAACCTCTCTTCATTTCCAAATGTAATTTTTCCATTGTGAATTATAAAACATAAAGGAAGAAAACATAAGAAAATAAGCCCTTCATTTTACTAAGAGTGAATTTTTAAATATGTAATTTTCTTGAGCATTTCTTGAAAGCCTTTTCTTCATTCTAGTATTGAAGAAAACCAATTCTTTAAATCAATTTCCCACAGAATATGAAAACCATTTCCTGAACAACTGTAATAATTTCTGAGGCATATATTTCAGAAAGAATTCCTTCTCCACTTGCCATTTCTTCTAAGACAGACAGATGAATCATGCCCTGGAGGTGCCTGTTACTTTCAGCTGGCTATAAAGGGAATCTAGGCTGATGAGTCTAGACATCGACAACCAACTTTCAGATATTAACCCTTAGGCAAGACGACTACTTTCTATTGAAAAGATGAAAATAGTATACAATTACTTTTCAGTAAGCATGATTTTTTAAATCATGCTTAAGGGAATGTTTATCAACAGTTTGTCTTCTAATTATATGCCTTGAAAGAGATTAGCTGAGGAGGTGGTGGAATCCCTGCCATCCCAGTGCAAGAATTTACTGAGAATAACTATGAATACATGACAACACCTTTGTATAATTTCAAATTCAGCAACTCCAGATTTGTGAGAAAGTTTAAGAAATACAGATACATTGAATTCTGTTCTCCCTCTTCTCCCCCTGGGGACAGCAGCCCTGGGAAGGCTGGTAAAAATCCCAGTGTCCTGCTCCCAATGAAAGTAACTGCAGCAAGTGGCAAGAGCAGTGTGGGTGAGCTGTGGGGACAAGAGGCATCAGGGATGTTCTGTGCAATAACAGGAGCTCTATCAGACCTCAACATGTGATCAAAGAAAAAAGTGATGTGCTAGTGCCTTAAGACATATAATAAACTACATCTGGGGTTATTTTGCTCAGAGAAAAGGAAACTCAGGAGAGGCCTTATCACTCGCTACAGTTACCTGAAAGGAGGTTGTAGTGAAGAGGAGTCAGCCTCTTCTCCCAGGCAACCAGTGACAGGATGAGAGGAAGCGGCCTCAAGTTCCACCAGGGAAGGTTTAGATTGGATATTTGGGAAAATTTTGTCATTGGAAAGGTGGTCATGCATTGGAACAGGCTGCCCAGGGAAGTGGAATCAGCATCCCTGGAAGTGTTCAAAAGGTGTGCGGATGTGGCATTTGAGGACATGATTTAGTGGTGAACATGGGCATGCTGGGTTAGTGGCTGGTCATTTCCAATCTTAATTTTTCTATACATTTTAGCAATTTCATGGAGAAAGGTGGGTAGAGTCAGCTTACAGGCATTTTTGTTGTAAAGCTTTCAAAACTGAAGCTGGAGAATAATATATTTTGTGTAGAGGCTAATTGAAAAAAGAAAAGCAAATAGCGTTATATTGTACATGTGCATCCAGGTAAAGGTGAGGTAGCTGTAAAATCTAGCAGGTGAGGGGTATTTTTTTGGACTAGGGCTAATATGACCACAGAGAAAACAAAACCAGCTTCTCTTTCATGACAGTTTTGGAGACAGAAAGAGAGAAGCTATATGTTTATTGGGTCATTTTTCAAATAAAACAGAATTAAGGTTATTTGAGAACTGAAAATAACTCTTCATTTCATGGTTTTCTAGAAGTCTAATATTTGTTGACTTTCTCAATCTGAAAGGGCAGAAGATATGCCTGGGATGCCTTTACTGCCTTAGCAGAGTTTTGCAACAGTGAACTACTTTCTTTCTTGAAGAGAATGCATTTACATTCACTTTTGTACACGCCAGTGGACTTTTAAGCAGCTGCAGACAGCCATTTAAGATGTGGCTATAGTGATGCAGGTCAGGTATGCAAAATCAGGCAATGTTTTTCCTTGGCACTTACTGGAGGAGGAAACACCACTGTTAATACTGCACAAAGAAGGAATGGGTCAACTCACAGGGCACAGACACAAGTGTCCCCCAAGGCCAGTGAGCAGCTCTAGGGATCCCACATCACTCTTCTCTCCACTAGCTCCAGGGGTGACAGAAATGCCCAGTTCCTATCCCTAAATTTCTGTTTGTCGTAGCACAATGGACATTGGCTAATGGTTGTCTGAAATACTGTGTCAGAAAAGAGAAAATAACTTGGCTCTATAGCTGATGATGTCAATGACCTTTCATGACATGACAGTTACAGTAATAGTAAGCACTTGAAAGCAAGTTGATGTCTGCCCCTGTCATCATCTACTTCCCTATTTCAGAGTATAGAAGTTATACCCATCGTGGCCATTCAGAACCTGTTCCTTCTTTTTCATCTCATTACAGCAACAGTACTTAAGAAGCAAAAAACATTCATAGAATCTGATAGTTGTTATAAAAGCTTGCTCTTGCTTTCTCCAAAGGCTTCCTTTGGAGAACCCCAGGACAAAAATTCCCCAAAATATATCTCTGGACCTCCATGTCAACAATGCAATCAAAATTGAATAAACATACATACTTTAGAGCACTTACACCAGTTATCCTTTGCACATGAAAAGCTTCTCCAGGTCATTCATCCAAATACTGTTAAATGAGTGCAGGTACTCCTGGAGCAGAAACAACCTGAAACAAAACCATCTCTGGCCATGTCCCCACATGCTGGATGGAGGAGGTCTGAGATAGCCCCTTGCCATGAGCTTCTACGGGAGAAAGGTGAAATGCTCAGCAGTGACGAGGAGATATCCCTCATTTACACACAGGGGAAGAAAATGGCTAACTGGGGAAGACAGCAAGCCTACTGTCCCTTGTCCCTCTTGCTGCTCTATCCTTTCCTTCCTCTCTGACCTGAACTTCATTATACTACCTTTCCTTTACCAGGATGATGTCTTTTGGTTCCTGCTCTTGCCTCACCTTTTACTTCACCCCTGTACCCCTTACATCTTCTTTGTAAAACAGAGATTTTCATGTCAGTGGCCTTGTATATTGGATTCTTTTAAGTCTATCTGAGAGATCTCCATGGGCTTCTAAAAGTTCTTGCTTGGGATCAAAATCTGTTAGAAGTTCTAATCTTAAAACCCTCTTTTCCACCCTGTGAAGATGTGCTTAAACATCTGGTTTTGTTGCTTGGTAGTGTTTTCATCTCAGAGGAAAATTAACAGCAGGTAAAATCTTATCAGGATTCTATGGTGAATCTGTTCAATTTAAGATATGCATATTTTCTCTAAATTTCATTTATGCATAATATCTATGAAAAATTAATTTGCCATGTATCTACCTCCAAAATACTTGCTTCTTTGGAAAAAAACCCCATAAAATTCGCACTCTATCTCTATACCAATTATATACCAAATCATATTCTGTTAAAATGCTAAAAATAACTAGATTTCTTCATTATATGAAGCAAACAGCTCAGATTTATTCTGGGAATCTTTTATCATACCTTCAAATATATTAATTATAATTAGAGTTAAATGAAAATATTCCTATTTATTTGATTCATTTTGTCTTTTTGCTGTTCCTAAGTTGTCTGCAGCTAGACCAAGCCTTTCTGGAACTCACTCTCGATTTACATTGCAAAACCAGTTTGAAAGCATGGCATTCTGAAATGACAGCTGAGGAAATGTAACCCCTGAGATTTGGATACAGCCCCTCGTGGGTACCAGGAGGCTCACCCAGTGACAGGATTTGCCATCCTTTTTTTCCCAACATTCCCAGACTGAAGTGTGAAGAGGAGCAGGATATGGTCACTGAGCCACCAAGCTATTGCTTCCAGTTTCCCTGGATGGTTGCTCTTTCTCATAGATACCATCTCACATGCAAGACTGAAAGGTAACCCACTAATATCTATATACTTGGTTATTTCTGATAATAATTTAGAATATATTGAGGGAAGGAAGTTTGGGGAAGGAGGTAAATCCATTTTGACATCAATCCTTTTGAAAAGAAGTTACTGCAATTCCTTACCAGTGTTAGATAAAATATCGGAGAACCTTTAGGGTCATTCTGGTGACGTTCTTCAGCACACTGCTGTTAGCCAGAGATCAGCACTGCCCAGGAGCAAGGTTTGTTTGCCTCATTTATCTCCAGCAAGAGCCTAGTGCCAGCTGATCAGCAACCACCATCAGCAACCTTCGGAAACTGTAGCACTGCTTAGATGATGCTGTTTAGTGAAACCTCATCACTGTGAGAGCACTTTATTTTATTAAAAGTGCAATTAAAACAAAATTGAGTACTTTCATTAACTGCAACAACTAAAAATTATACTCCCAGTTGCTTTCTTCTCATTAAGAAAATTTGCATTTGAATAACTTTTCAACTGTGTGTATTTGTAATTAATGCAATTACAAGCCAGAGATATGTTCCCAAAAGTAAAGAAAACTTCTTTATCAGTTTTACCATTTTAATTGAAATAAGACTTTGTATAGTGAATTATTTAATGTCTGTTATCTGAAAAGTACATATAGAGATAACAAGTCAGCCTTGGTATTTGGGACTGTGCTCATTTATTTTAGAGCTGGTGTAAGTCCTGGGAGCCACAGAGGATGAATTGTTGGGTTCAACCCTGGAATACTGAGTATTTTGACTTTGTTGGTTTATAACCAGGGTCTATTGTTTATTTAACTCTGTAAAATTATATTTTTCTTTTCCAAATTAATATATGACAGATAGGAAGATAAATATGCATAAAAGGGAAAACCAACTTTAGCTAGGTTGAGGGAAGATAAAACATGTTCACGGTAAGAAGGGGAAAAATTATATCGTTTATAAATAAAATAATGCAACCTGGAATTGTCACATAGTCAAGGCTTTCAGACATAATTAAGGCAATATCATGCTGGATGCTGCACAAACACAAGTTTGGAGCCTTTACTTAAAATAATTTACCATCTCTGTTTTCAATACTGAAACCTTATTTTTTTTGCAAATTTCTCCTGGACTTCAGAGAGCCTCTTGGTCAGGCCTCAGCATTGACACAGTCTATATGTAAGTATTACTGCAGGGCCCTGCATCTTCATGCATGTATTACATGATGAAGCCTAGTTTGAAACAGGAGCCACAGGTGTGCACTACCAGTAAAGTGGCATGAGGAAAAAATGGTTAAAAATATGTAAGTCCATAAATTGGACAGTTCACAAACAGCTTAAAAGGTTTTTAAAAAGGTCCATCTATTGCTAGCTATTACTGCTTTGTTAAGAATTTATCAACAGGGAATTCTCATTAAATTCCTTCTTTTCTTTGACTACACAGAAATATCTTTCCTTGATTTTCATTTTTCGTTCTGAAAATGTATTCAAGATGCATAGAATTCCTTTAGACACTTTCTCTCCAGTAGTGAGAGAATACCCATGTTCCACTAGTCCTATGATGCAAATACATTAAGATTTTTCTTATACGATATGTTCAGCAGCAAAACAAACTATATGTAGAGAGTAAACAAGTAGAAAGAAAAGATAGACTGAATAGATAATTTTCCAAACTTTTATGCTCCCCCTCCTTTTCCTCCCTCACAAGCACGGGACTCACAACATGCTCTCAAACTGTTTATCTTCTAGCTTTGGTTCACTGCTGAAAGAATATGCCAGATGAAGAACTGAAAAAAAGAAAAATTGTATAATGACCTGAACACCAAAGGTGCAACTATATGTAATGGACAAGAAGGAAATCTAATCCAATCAGGAATTGCTTCAAGAATGTCCTGTCTACTACCGAGTAGATCAAAAAATATGGTCATATTAGCTCCTTCAGGGTTATATGTTGTTAAACTAGGAATTGGCCATGAATTACATCCTAGAATCCATAGAAAAGTAGAATTGTTAAAGTTGGAAAATACCTCCCAAGATCATCAAGCCAAATCATCAACATAGCACACCACCATGCATCTGTACAGGATCGTTCATCAACTGGTGTTTTTCCAGTCACTTACTGGTGTTTTTTCCAGCCATTTATTGGTGGTTTTCCATAAAAGAAGGCTTTCCCCTCTTCCCTTGAGAAGACTGTTGCAAGAAGGAAATTAAACATCACAGGAGCTGAATTCTAGAACTGATCAATATAACTTTTCTTCATTTCATCCTCAATTCTATACCCTGTTCATTGAAGTGTGTAATTCTCATCTTTTCTTGTACACTATTCAAATATATAAAAATTGTTATTGTGCTTTTGTAGAGTTTTGGCTATCATGTAGCCAAGTGATACAAGTTTAGTCTTCTTCTTTCTCTCTTCCACTTCTGCAATGTTTTTACTGCAGTTTTGGTGTTACTCTGACTTGTTGAAACCTTCAGGACACTGACTCGCCCAGAGCGAAACTCACTGCACCATGCCTGGTATGTCAGTGCTACAGAACTCTTCAGCTGCTCTGTATTGTTCTCTCATATACATTAGGTAATTTCCAGGTCCCTGCAACAACTTTCTCTGAATTTGGCTGTCTGTGTCACAAGGATTTCCATCTTGGATCAATACTCCCATCCTCATAAACCAAGAATGAAAATACTTACACTGAATTTTGTGACTGCAGGCCATGGATAAGGAACTCCTAAAATCTGGCATTTAAAATTCCTCTGCAGGTGAACACATTAAGAAAATCTGACAGATTTTTTCTTATCCATTAAATTAATTAAGGGCAATATTGCAATATCTTTTTCAACACTCACCAGATTCATTTAAAATTTCAGAGCATTACAGGAACCCATATTCCACCAATGCAAATTTTAACTATGACTCAGCACTTCTTATTTCCATTAAATTTCCACCCCTGTAAGCCACTGATGACATAATCCCTCTTTACTTCTACTGTCCTTTTAGTATTAGTACACTAGTTCAATATAATACATAAATTATTAGAGACCTTAAAATTTGCATCACAAGCTTTGCTAGAGACTTTTCCACAGTTTCATATTATTTTACAGTGTTCTCATTTGTATATTATTTGGAGTTTTGACTTTCAAACATTTGAATAATTCCACTGAAATAAATACCCATGCCAAGATATTTTAAATTATATCTAGTATCCTACAGATATACCTCTCAGGTTTGAACAGCAATATGGCTTCTTCGATAGCTTGTCAATAAAGAATGCTCTTATACACAATCTTTCCTTCAAAACTGCTCAAGGCACCTCTCCTCTCTGAACATCTTAATTCAGGAAACTTGTAGAAAATTACCTCAACGTTTTGCCTCTTCTCAAATTTGGTTGAAATGGGACACTAGATTCAAAAGCTTCTGAAGGATAGAACAAATATGTTTTATCAAAGCGTAATTGTTTCAAGGAATCTACTGTTCAATTGAAGAGAAATTATATTTTAGAAGAATTATATATAAAAAAAATGAGGTAATAACTTCTAATGAGGAAATTGATGATTAACAGATGAGTCTGCTGTCACCTACACATAATTGGGAAAACACATTTTGTCTCACAGGAAACAGAAAAAGGCAATCAAATTTCTCAAATTTAAAAATCTAATGACAGGTTTCCAATATTGTTTTTCAGACATTACTGACTGCTCATACTTCATCCTTCAATTCAAATACATATTCCTTGTACAAAAGAGTTACTTGGGATACTGCTGTGCAAACAGAAACAATCTCTGCACTGCTTAAAATAGACTGGGATCACTTAAGCTGCATCAGTTTGTTAAGTCAGTAATTTCTTAATAAAGGCTGCAAATTCAATTTCAACCCTCTTAATAGCCTATATAACATACATGCTGGCAAAATAATCTTGAAAAAAAGAAATAGTAGGTGTTAGGAAATATAATTTATCTACAATGAAAAAAAACCCCAACCAAACAAAAAGCAAGCGTCAAAACCTGCTCCCCAAACTGTATTATACTAATTATCTAAAGTATCCATTCTGCAGTGATTTTCTGTTTTTAATGCTCTCAAAAGTCCTTTGCGTGCACTGAATTGCTGTGCAAAATCCTGAGTCATTTCAGCCTGGAAAGATCGTTACCCACTGGTTTAAGGTGGTGTTATTGGTGTGAGGTATCTGAAGACACTAAATCTGAGAGACATCATATGAGATCAAGTCTGTGCCTTTTTGCTTCAAGACACCTTCTACATTGCAACTACTCTGTATTTATGGAGGTGTATATCACAAAATAGGCATTTCTCAGTATCTTTCATTTTAGCAAATGGCATTATCATCAGATAAGTAGAGGCTGGAGTCAGACAAACTGAAGCACTTTGAGGTGGAAATTTAGACTTTTGTATTTGTATGACACCCAGCAAAATGCAGCATATCCTGATTGAAGATCTCACAATATAAAATAAAGCATATTTAATCTTCCTTAAGCAGTCCCACCTTACATTGTCTCTCAGGGATTTTTTCATCTAAACTGTGGATTGGTAGAAGTATTTTGGATCAGTGAGTTAATGTAAAAGCACATATTTGATGCCTATTCTCATTTGACAGTCTAATCTTAGGCATGTTGAGGCCATGAATGAAAGAATGCAACTGCCTTATGAAACATCCTGATATGTGCATAGCAGGAGCAACCACCCTTCATGAAGTCCCCCGTGAAGAAAACAATGCGTGTGTCCAGCCAGACCTCATCATACCAGCATATGGCACTCTATCAAGAAAACTTTTTCATAAAACCTGTCTGCTGCATTTTCTGATAGCAATCAAGTATAAGAGCAACATGAGCACTAACCTTCTGGATGCTTCTTTTCCACTGCCTTTGATATTGTGGACACAGTGGATGAAAACAGGGAGGAAAAAAGTTGATTACAAATACCAAAAGCAAACTCTATTAAATATTAGAAATCACAGAGATTTAGGTTTGAAAGTGTCACAAAGTGGGGATCTGCTAAGAAACAGAATTCAGCATATCAAGATCAGCCCCAAAAGATATTTTGGAAACCTACTTCAAAAATTTTCCAACAGAAATGTTAAAGAAACAGTACTATAATAAAGCCTGTCTTGCTTTAGACAGAAGCCCTTCTTGAATACAGGTTTTGATAAAAAATTAAATTGCTGTCTTCTTACTCAAGTGACAGCTCCTGCCTTTGTAACAGCTTTTTACAGACTGGAAGAGTTAATTAGTTTCCATTAAGAGATTCTTTATATCCATAGATATATACACATACATCTCATTAGACACTAAATATTCTTCACTAAACACATACAGGTAAAACATGAGTCTGGCACCTAAATGGGAGGCAGTGTTCTTCACTCCCCACTTCTACACTGCATTCTGCTCTCTCTTACAGGTCGTTTTTTCTACCATGTTTGTATTTGTTGTTGTCCTCCATATTCTGTTTAATGGTGTGTTACCCTGTAGCAGCCCAGCTGATACCACATAGATCACACACCTCCAGTGCTTTACATATGATAATTATTTAATGTACCACAGAATAAGCTTTGGCTTTCCAACAACAGCATCATATTGTCAACCCAAATAGAATTTGCTGTCTGTGGTGCTGTTTCCTATTCTGTGTTGTCCCAACCAACTGAGGAGGAAGGTGGAAAAGGTATTATTCTGATACAGGGATCTGTGAGTGGGATGAGATATTGTGAAGAAGGAGTGATACTGAGATGAAAATATCAAATCAAAGCTAAACTAGAAGCTTGACTATTTACTTCACCAAAACCAGAAGTAGATATTATGTTGGAGAAAAACTGCATATCTCACGCAGTGCTTAGTGTCAAAGGCTTTGAATTGTATCTTTATGCACGTTGGCATGAAACTATTTGTGAAGTTTTATTACCATATTGAATAATAGAGTCCAGAGCTGGTAGGAACCAAATGACGTACCTAGTCCCAAGGCAGCGTCTACTATCTCTGACAGATATTTGTCTGACCAGCTCATAAACAACCAGTCCCAGTGCTTTCAATATGCCTGGCAAAAATAATGTAACAATAATAGTTAGCCTGAAATTTTCCTATGATTTAAGCCCATTTTATATTTTCCTACTCCCATTAGCCCACAGCACAGCTTATTCTCTTTCTACTTTCAAGTCTTTTAAATATTTGATATTTGTCATGTCTCCCCAGCATGTTTACTTTTTTATAGTAACACAACACTGTTGACTCATGTTCAACCTAAGTACCACTGTCCATTCCTCATACTACATTTTAGATAAGAAATACCACCTAAATAGAGTAGTACTTTGAAATTGTCCCTGAACTGCATCCTAATTTTCTCAGATGATTTTTCCACATCACTATTAAGCATCTCTTGGGTGTATTTCAGTCCTCCCAGCTTGGAATTTTCTGCAAACATAAAATAACTGTAATCAATATTGAGAAACATATCTCATGGATACTATATATCTGCAAACTATTGCGTACAGGATATTTTCTGCCATTTGAGATCAGTGTGAGACAAGAGTAGTCACACCAAGCACACATTCATAAATTAAAGACTGGAGAAGTGATTCATGTAAGCAACAGTATCCCTAAGCAATTCTAATTTATGTATCTTACATTTGCAGAACATGGCAGAAATCCACAATTCCCCAGCTTTAATGGTATGCACATCCATATGCAAGCCTCATCTTAACTATGCTCTTAAATCTGTTTTGTACAGGTGTTTAGGAATGTTGAATATTTTGTATTTCAGTAAAGTTTAAGTTTAATAATTAAGCCACTGTTTTCAAATACAATCCAGCTAATTTCTTGTTGGTTTAATCAAATTGGTAGGTATATGTTCAAAAGACACACTAACAAATGAGTAAGGCCTTTTCTGTATTTTCCCCAAACCAAGGTCCATTCCATGCTGCATAGTTTAAGGCTTCTAATCATCTCTCCAACCATACACACAAACTCAGCCATCTGAAAATGTGCTGTTTAGTCCTCAAATACAGCTTTTTAGTTTGCACTTACCCTTTACAAGTTTTTATATAACCATCCCAGAATGCTTTTACTTTTCATTCTGTGAGATAACCATGGAGATCTGAAGGGGTTGACGTTTCTCAGCAAGGAGGAGTAAGGCAGGGCTCCAGAGTCTTTGTAGAAAAAGTAATCCAAAACTAATCCTGTTTATTGAAGCAATAGTTGTTCTACAGCCTTCACTGTTCAGAATTTTTAGCAGATATTTATTTCTTAATCTGGATGCAGTTCTAAGAAAAAAAAAAATCAGAGAAAAATGGACATTTAATTGTTGGGGACAGCGAGCAACACGATCAGCTATGTCAGAAAAAATGCAACTGCAGCTTCATGTGTTGTTCCCAGGTGTGTTACAGTGAGCTAATTATAGCAACGCTTATGTATTCTCAGAACATGTGTTCATTCTGTATGAAATTGTGGGATATCTTAGTAGAGGGATTTAATGTAAATTATTTATGATTAATCCTGTGGCTTGGCTTGGCTTATGTCTACTCTCAGTGAAAGAACTTTAAACTTCTTAAGTGGAAGCATGATGTGAAATATTAAAGATAAATATATATATATATATTCTCTTTCTATCTATGGATTTCAAACATGAGATAAAAGGTTTCTATTGTTGATTATTTCAGCTCTCTTGGTACTACTGCAAAGCACTCACTGCTGAGCTTGAAGCTACAGCTTGGGGATTTCAAACTGACAGAGAAATGCTCCAAATCAGCAGCCTCCTTTTGATTTGCCAAAAAGTCTTCTGAGCTAGCAACAGCAGTATTCTTTTGGTATGAAAAAGATCAAATATAATGAACCACACTCATCACCCTCTAGAGAAACAATTACATTGCTCTATTAAATAAAAGCAGTTTGTATGTGGTCATGATTTCAGGAGTCCACAGCTGAGTCCTATATATATTATGCATCACTTAAAGTTTTGCTCCAGGTAAGGGAGATGTTAGCTGACAGCACAGCCAAGTTTATATTCAAAACCAGCAAACTTCTCACATTCCTTTTTAAATGGATGCACTCAGATACAGAACTTGCAATGCTGTCCAGCCAGTTATCTTTAGAGTATGTTTAAAATGAAAATTAATTCAGTAGCTGCTCAAGTAATTTCCATTACCCTGTTTAATGCTCCCTATTATAGACAAATCTTCTTTATGGAACCATACAGTGACAGATTGGCTTTCCTTGTTATCAGGTATCTAGCAAGTGAGCCTCATCAAACAACTCTGGTGACTATAAATTATGTTCTTGTTCCCCTGGATACACCCTTGTGTCCTTTGCAATTTTACCTTCCTTTGTGTTTTGTAAGAAGAATTACCAAGGAACAGAATTTGAAATTATCCACCAGATTCAAGGTTGTTTATTGTCTTCAACAAACACGTTCACTATTTCTTATGGCTACCATATTATAGTAATTTTGTCACCTGAACTCCTTCATTGGGAGACAATTCCCAGGGTACAGCACTTACAGCTGTCGCTTGTCTTTTGTAACATGCCTTCTTTTCTTCCTGAAAGTCTGGAAACTCCTCCTCCTCCAGGTGCTAATATAATATCCTATATTGTGCTTTCTCTCTAGGTGTGTAATGAAGATTAATCAAGGCTGATTTGTGTTCATGACTTCTCTTCACCCTTCACTGATTTTGTGCCTTATCCATAAACTTGGGCTTCCATATTAAATGAAAGAAAAATCCACAGATCTCAACTTACCATGACAATACGTTCCTAAACTCTGTAGATGATTTTTCAAACTGTAGCAAATCAGTTACCACCCTGAATTTTGAAGCCCTGTACAATCTGCATAAAGCAATATATAACCAGTTATTATTCTTTCAAAGCTACAGTAGGAGTGTAGTGCTTCAGGTAAAACAGCTGTTGACCAACAAAAAAATATAACAATTCATTGCGCTGTTTGATCCAAAGCACTGTGTTCTGATACTCTGAATGTAAGAGCAGGTGAAGAAAGCCTTACAGTGTCTGTGCCAGGCAGCAGTTCACTACTCAGGGCCTTGCAGACACTGTAGAGATTAGAATTGTTTATGATTCAACCAGAGAGCACACAAAATGAAAGCAAATTTTCTGAGAAAATCAAATGGATTTTGCTGACTATCCTGGACATCCAGGGGGTGCTCTGTTAATCAAGGCACAAGAAAATAGTTTAGAAGTCAACATACTACACAGACTACATACACACCACTACATTGTATGCTATTACATTAACATTGCTGAGCATACTGCATACATTAACCATGCAGCAGGCACTTCCAATGCACACCTGACATTCAGAAATATATTCTCAATATATTCAGAAAAATATTCCACTCTGAGTTGACAAGGTATTACTAACCTAAGAATTATGATAGAAAACAATAAGGGGAGTATTCATGTTGCCCACTTCAACAGCCTACAAAACCAGACTAGGCTTCCTCCACAGTAAATATAGAGGGATAAGTAAGTATCTCAGAGATTATTTCAGAGGAGTCAAGCTAAGCAGCAACGGAAGTCTTCTGGAGAGCAACCAGTGCACTACTTTCCTGCTTACCTTAGCTGCTCTAAATTGTTCCCTGGAAGTGTCAACTCTACTCTGCTGATTACAAACGATGCCTAGACTCCTTATTTAGAAACCTAATTTGGTATCTAAAATCAGATGTGGTGAATAATTCCTGAATATTCCCTAAGACCTGAAATTTTCAAATTTGCCAAGTGATGGGTTTGAATAAAATATTAGAGTTTAAAGCTCAATTTCTGTAACTTCTCCAAAAAAAGGCGTATCTGAAGCAGTTGACAATGAAGTTAATGCCCTGCAGACTGCAGATTTTCATGCTGTATTTAAGCAAATACATGCCAACAATCTGTTACCCCCCACCTAATGGATTTTACATCCAATACCACCAGTATAAATACAAAGAGATTTCAGTACAAAGCAATTTCAATAATGGAAACTGATGCAAAATAAATATCATGCTCATTGTTTCATAGACCTGTGTAAAATAAATAACACATATCCCTTTCCAGTGGGATTTTTAAGGTAAAAAATATCTTCTTTTCCTCACCTTGATATAGATTAATTTAGCAAGAAATAAAATCAACATATTTATGAAAGATACAGGAGGACGACAGTGAAGGTCCATCTCTTTTTCAGCATATACTGTATGATCAATGGTCACACAGACTTTTTCATAATGACTGCATACTTGAGCCTCTTTTCATTGAAAGAAAAAGACATCGGTACTGAGCTTTCTCTCATATTAACTACCAGTTCAAAATTTAGCTATCTAGGGTAAGTTAGTCATCTAGGTCTCCCTCTGTCGTCAGTAGAGTGGCAGGTACTTCCAGAAGATGAGTCATATCGTCTATTTTAGACACATCTTAGAACTGTATGAATCACTCTGAACATCCCTCTCCCCACAGTTACAGAGGAAGCCTAGACAACGAGCTTAGCCAGGACACTTAACTTTTTGCCAGCTAAGGCAAGTGCCTGATACTTGGTGTTCTTGCAAAAAGGATGTCAGTTAGAAAAGTGTTTCTTTGACTGTAGACATGTGTCAACTGATGGCAATATAGAGTCATGTTCATGCTGAGCTACCAGACCACAACAGCATTAAATCAGTATTAGCCTGCCTTGTTACTGACCTTGAGGTGAAAAATTCCCTATTCCTCTGCCAACTTTTTGTGCTAATTCACAGTTGAACACATTGATAAGGCAGGTGCAGCTGGGCAAATATCCTAGCAAGCATCAAGCCTATAAATTAGTGACTGGGCAGTAAATTTTTTCTAGCCAGTTCAGGTAGTCTTTAATCCCCATTGGTTAATACCACTTACGGGTTTTATATCATCCTGATTTAAATTTATACAAGAGTGCTTTCATACAAATTCCATTCAAAATATGCAGTTAGATTCAGAAAAGAATGAAGTATTATGACATTGGTATATATATATATATTCTCTTTTTTGCCCCACACTTCAAAATGGGCTAGAGAGGGAAAAGGCAATCTGCTAATTAAATTACAAAATTTTGAAGAGGTCAAAATAGTGTAACACACCAAGCTCTAATTCAAAGAACACAGGAAGCAGAGCAATTCGGATTTGTCATCCTTTGACACAGACTGTAACAATGTAGTCAGAATTTTGAGAAAAATGCATCTTTTTCATTTTTTCCTCTCCCTCTAGGGTCACTGCACTGTGATCTATTTTTACACAGGAAAAAAAGGAGTTTCCATTGTTAAAACAAGTTGGATGCTCCCATATCTCTCATTCGATCAGAAAGCATTTCAGAAAGCCTAGCGTCCTCCTTTCAATCAGCTTTGAAGCATTTCTACTGGTTATAGACAGCATTCATCCACAATATTGTAATCATTAAAACTTCTATTTTTTAAAAAGTGGGGGAAAATGTGACTTCCAATGACTTAGGAATAAATGGCATTGAAATGATTTCTTTAAAAATGCAAAAGCTAGAAAGACATAAAAGCTGCAGAAAGATAATAGATCTAACCACATATAGTCAAAATTTTAGGGATACTGATGTTCAGATGTTAACTATTTTTCTTCAAAATTCCTCTGCAGAAACAGCTCACCAAATATGATGAATCTAGTACTATCTCTTGTTCTTGAATTTTCCATCAACTTGAAATACCAATTCTGCATTGCCAGTTTTTTCACGAAGCCCACTGGACAAAAAAGGAAATTTGGAGGAAGAGAGAAGGGAGGAGAGAGAAAGATGAAAAAGTGGAGGAAAGGAAAGGGCAGGGATGGCAGTTGCCTTGGATTTGACAATGCCTTCCTGATTACAGCAGGAGACACCTTTGCATACCAAACACAAAGTATAGTTACAAGAACACAGGCCACATTTTAATCTTGACATCCTAAGAAGGAACACAAGCTCCATCGCCAATCCTGAGCATCCCACGCACTGTCAAGGCTCACAGTTGTGCTGCCTTAGGTCCACGCCTCAAGCCTCCTTTCCAAATACTGGTCAGAGTTCAGCTCCCCTGTATGAAACATCCAATAGTTGCAGAAGACCACAGTTCCTGAGTGTCTCCTCTCCCTTCTGTAACACTAGAAACTATCTGATATTCAAAATCAGGGAGTTTTTTGGCCTTACCTCAGCACTTTGTTCACAAAGCCTGTTCCAGTTCTCTGGATAAATGCGACACTCAAAACTAAGCTTTAAGTTTCAGATTGAAAATTTGCCCTTGAAAAAATAGCATCCATTGTCCTGAACATACATGCCAAGTAAGTTTTATTAGATGTGCAAACATTTGGATGAAGAAATAAATCTTTCCTGCATAGCCCAGCAAAACCTTGAATATAACTTCAATGTGTGAATGCCCTTAGCAGATCTGTTTCATATTATGCTAATTCATACCCAACTGAAGGTGGCTACTGAATGTAACAATATGCATGATGATTTATTTCAAAATTCTCTTAATAACATTTTAAATTGAGACTATATTATGAAAGAATATTAAAATAAGGACTTAACAGACAGCATCAGAAGCTGTTCATAAGTGCATGAAGTAGAGAAAAAGGAGAATTAGTGGTTCATAAAAGAATTTATTTGCAGTTTAAAACTCCACCTAAATCTGGTCCCTTTAATACAATGTATCATGTTTGTATTTGTCTCATTTCTTAACATATATTTCAGTGCTGAAAACAGTAGAATGGTACCAACATTTTGAACCCTACTCTCTTGATCTTTTCTACATTAAGTACTCATCTTAAACCAGTCCTAATTACATTTGTTCTTATGTTTGTGTTTTGCTAGTACTGCAGTAGTTTTAGTCTCTTCAATAAAATACACGGTGAATCCATACCCCTTCATTTATCTTTACTTAAAGATCAGATGACAAACTGCCTCTTTCTGCAACCTTAGAATAACACCTAATCCTGAGTTTTCTTTCCATATGAGCTTGTTTAGGAATATGCTGGCACCAGCAACATGATCAAATCTTCAGGAAGATAACTAGTTTTGCAGCCATCTAGCAGTCCAGTGTGCATAAGTAAACTGCATTTTTGCTTACTTGAAGGCAAACAAAATTTGCTGCTCTCAGCAGCTTTAGGATGCTTCCCAGATAATGGTACCAAAATAAACAAAAATCCCCACCTGTGATCAACACAAGTGACACTATGGAAATCTCTGTACATCCAGTCTTGAATTCTTCTCCAAGCTCTCATGGGATGATCAATTTCTGTACTGCAGCTGGGGCCAAACATCACTGCTTTCATCTCCATGACTGAGGAGAACGACAAAATAATGCTCCCACTTTCAACCAACTCCACTGGTTCCCCATTCATATCACAATCAATTTAAAAGTGCTTTTTGTTTCCAGTATCCTTTCATGGCTTACCCGAAGATGTCACACAAATTTCATCACCTGTTACATTGCATTTACAGAGACTTGACATCAATTCTCACCATAATAGATCTATGTCTATGCCTGGCAGTCATCAGCTGGCAATCTCATTTAGTATTCTCATTTTAAAATACACCTTTTTTTCTTTCCCTGCTTAATTTGTTTTCCCTGACACCAGCCTTATAATTGACTTCTTTGATTTATACTGGAGAATTTTCTGTTAGCATACTATTCATGGCCTACTCTCTACAGTATTCCTGCATTTTATAAATAATTTGATAAATATCTTAAAAATCCATCCTGAAATATGGCTTTTAGATGTATATGCAACAACACAGGTTTTAGTTACTTCACTAGAATTCGGGTGCTGACTTAGGGATAGAAATAAAATAGAAGGTCAAGTATTCAAAATAAAACCCCTTAGCTCCTGGCATTCCCATTGTAGTTATTTTCACATCAAAAACTACAACCATGCTGATGTCTTAACTGTAAGCTTTTCCAACTGCATTTTTTATTAATTATTATTACATATACTGTATGAGTTTATACTTCGGTGGAACTGAAGGGAAAGAAATGCAATTCCTTATTAAAAACCAAAACACAATGTTTGCTCAAAACCAGTCTGGCAGCAGATAAAATGTTTGAAAAAACCATGAAATTTTCTTAAGAAATAAATTGAGGATGAACTTTGGAGAGTAACCTTTCTAAACATGCCTTTGAATCTAGTTTTATGTACATGGCACTTTTTTTTCTAAATATTTCTTAATGTTAATTGCTGCATTAGGAGACACTTTTATTGGCTACATAAACCATTTGCATTAAACTAACTTTATGGTTTAAAATCTCATGGTTCTTCTACTGTTACATCTCAGCTTTTTACTTCACTAAAACCAAACATAATTCAAATAATACACCAAATATCTGAACTAAGCAAAACTCTCATGCCTTTATTTTTCTTTCTAATGGCCACACATGGTCATTATAATCCTCCTGATAATTGGGTAACTGCTATATATAAGCATACCTGCAATATAATGCACACCCAGCAAACTTCCAAAGCTTAATTTTTCCCTGCCCACCTTTCTGCAAAAGTAAACACCTCCACAGGGTCACCTGCAGGTAATGATAATGACTCCCTGGAGCTGCATTTACTGGTTTTATGATCTGAACCCCATTTCAAATCACGAGAGGGAATATTGTATCTGATACAGGAGCCCTGTGATTCTCTCCAGTGCCTGGCAACTTGGTTAAGTCTTTAAAAAGTTACTCAAAAGTAATTTTTTTAATTCCAGAACTGCGTGTCCCAACTTAGTTTCATTTTTCCCTATTTCATCTCTCAAGTATGAAGAGCATCTCAAGTATCATACGTATACTTGGTATGGATGTGCCATGCTGATGTTCTTTTATTTCCTGCATTCTGTGATATCCTGCATTTAGGGTTGCTAAAGGTCCATACATTTGAGTGACAAGAAGTCACAGAGAAAGGACAAAGTTGGACAGATGTTCATTTGTCATTTGATTAATTTTCATTCTGCTCCCACATTGTGACAGAGAAATCCCCTATGAATTATTTTAAACTGTTTTGTGCTATCTTTTCTCCCAAAGGTGTTCTATATATTGACAAAATCCACCCAAAAGCTTTACTGTGGATACTTCTATTGCCCTCAGTAAGCCTGCACACATGACAAAATTCTTAGATTGGTTACTTTGTTTCTGCTAAGGTGTATTACAAATTCTCCTGGAAATTCCTGGAGTGTTTGGAAGCTTTAGTCCTTATCTCAAGTAATATTTAAGCAAACATCTTCTAATGCATCTTAAAAAGTAATGATGGTTTTGCCTAAAATATGGGCTAAGCCGAAATCTTTGTTTTAATTATAGCCTTTAGCATGTTAATTGTATATCATTAAGAACTAAAAGAACTGCATTTTTTCCTAATGTAATCAAAATATAAGACAAAATAAATTTGAGAGTTACATAAGAGAAATACTTCCTAATTTTGGAGTTTTAAATGCTGCAATTGTTGTGGTAGCTCTGAAATTTGCAAGGTTTTTTGGCAAGAGGCATGGGATTGAACCAAAGCAATTGTAACCCTTGCCAGCCTGAGGGTGCCATTCTCTCTGAATGGATCGATCCAGAAGCCCTCTGCACTTGCTGGGAAGCTGTAAGCTTCTGTCAGACACACAGACAAGTTTTCCAACATGCTCTTGTGTTACATGCAGATCGGCCAAAACAAGAATGTCTGAAAGTTTTTACAGAGGGGATGTAAAGCTTGGGATAAACAGAGAATTGAAAATAATCTCAAAAAATTGAACTTGATCTGCCTTCTTTGAAGTTAAAGCGATTAGAATGGAGCAGTCTGGGATTTATAGACTTCACAGGCTGTGGGAGGGACTTCAAAAGCACAGAGGTGACAGAGGAATATATTTTTTCAGCTGTGCAGTGACAAAAATGCAATATTGTTTCAGGGTTCTTGCAGTTACAGGAAGAATAGGAAAACAAAAAGTTCTGATTTTAGTCTCTGCCAGTCATCCATGTGTCAGTCTAGTTGTCTCCTACTCAGGACACTCACCTCAAATGCACCTTCAGCAGAGCACACGGCTGATAAATACTGACAAAATCCAGTAAATACACAGGACAGAGAAACAGGAACCACCAGGACCATTTTTAAACTCTAGCTTTGAAAGCTGGTCAAATGCATGATGTGCACAGTCCAAAACTAGACACTGGTAAGTCTAGTGCCTCTTCCCAAGAAAATATTTCCAGGTGAACTATTCAACATACAACTCATTAATCAATTAGAATTCATCACAATTGTGTTTTAGTGAATACCTCATCTACCATTTATTGTCCTGCTCCTGCACATTTCACTGCTGATCTTACCTGAACATAAGTTTAACTTTGCATAAAAAAATTAAACTCTCCGAGGAACTGGTTTTTTCCAGCTCTCCAAAATGGTGGCATGCTCTTTGCAATAAGAATATGGTAAGAAGTGGTTTACAGACTTAATCAAACTGTGCACATGAACGAAGTTATTCAACATGCATGAGTTTTTCCAGAGTGTGACCTGAGCATCCTATGCCGCAGCGATCTCCATACGACAGATCTAATATAAAAAGTGAACGGCATTCTGTTTCTGCATGCTTGACACTTGCTCAAGCAGCCTTAGCCTTGATCAACTCTGCATGCTCCTACAATCCAATTAATAAAATACAGAGCACTGCTTTCTGTGCTACATCATATTTTGAAGATTTTAAAATAGTTTATGGATAAGGACACAAGTTGCTACATAAACATTTATTTTAAAAATAGATTTATTATAAATATGCATTAAACCAGTTACTTTTACAATATATTTTACTTGCTTTGCTGGTTCCTAAAATTAACATTTCAATGAGATTCTAGAGGAATTCTTTCTCTAGAAGGAGGGCATGTTCTTAATTTATGGATTTTGCAGGAAAATAGAAGGCACAAGTACAGTTGTATTTTAGTCACTGGAAATGTAGAGTAGACCCTATGACATAAGAGCATTTTCACACACATGTTCCCTATCCACATGTGTCTGGATTACTTACTTCCCTGCTCCAGCCCTCTACCCTTAACTGTGGTAACGTGTTCCCACCTCTTTCAAGTAAGGCACATTCAGCTTACAAGCAGGAAAGTTAATCTCCACAAGGCTCCACATGAAAATCCCCTAATTTGTTCTGTACATTTTAAAATTTATTTCTCGGGCAATTATATTACACAAAGGTCTCTTATGAAAATTAACAAGAACAAAATCAATAGATTTCTACAGCAATTATTTAAAATTTATCCTAACAGTTCACATAGCTTTAGGACAGGTTCCTGATGCGCAATTCAATGTGCTAATTTTAAAAAACTAAATAATAATCATAAACCTAAATACTAATACTTTCCAGTCTGCTCTGAGAAGCTTTACAGCATTTAAAAAGCACGTAAGTGATTTGACCACAATGACAAAGGCAGTGGCCAAAGACGGCTTAAGGTAAAAAGCTGATGTAGAAACAGATTATTCCAGTCCTATCAAGTGACACCTTTGTTTTGTGAATCATAATGTTAGACTAATATTAAAATTACAACCTGAAGTTACTATATAAATTTTGTATTCAGCTGTCCATGCAAACAATTGAAATGATTCTTCTAAACTGTTTAATCTAAATAGTATTGGTTTTCTGTCTTGACACTACCTGAGAACAAAATAAATATTCTACAAAAACAGGCAGCATTCTCAAATAATTAATGTAAGAAATTTTAATTCCTCTGTGTTAAGCCTACCAGTGACAAAGAAAACCCACCAGGAGTATTTCCTTTTAATTAAACCACACTAATTAATTTTCAACCAACCTTCAGGATCACAATAGATCTTAATTTGAGTGACTTCACATCGCCATAAATCCTTGCCCTTTTCGCACAGCCACGTCCCATGATGCCCTGAGTGGACATAGCAGGCTGCATTCACTGTCTCCCTGCAGCCTGGACTGCAACACCTCAACAGAGACAAAGGAACAGAGCGGTTGTGAGCATGCAGGAATGGTCAAGGGAGAAGGCCAGGTGCGTGCCAGGTGGTTTGTAGAAATGTTGAGAAATCTTTGTTTACACTTCTTGTTACACAGGTAAGGGAGTTCAGAATTACAGGGGTTTTTTCACAAACTCTATTTTTTACTTTTCAGAAAGAAGCTTTAGCAGCTCTTCTTTTAGTAAACTACTGTTTGTTCCACCAGCAGCGTACAATGAGAAATAAAACAAACATCAAGCTCATTTCTTGTCTTTGTCATCAGTTTGGGAACAGTGTGGCCACATACAGTTTATCCTCACCTGGTCTGTACCAACCTGCCTGGGATGAGCCCAACGATCCCCACAGAGCGGACCTGCCCCGGCCTCCAGCTCCTTTCAGCTTACAGAACTCCACAGGCAGCCCGAGCTTTGGAACGGGAATAACCCGGCCCGGCCAGAGGGAAGGGTGGGCACTTTGGGGGAAAGGTGCCATTTTTCTAATTTAACTCGAGGGGAAATCAAGCGGTGGCAGGCGGTGAGCTGGTGTGACACCGCGGCTATGGCCTTGCACAGGGCGGCGGCGGCAGCACTGCGGCTGAGGGGGGAACCACGCCGGGATGAGCATGGTGCGGCGGCACCAGCTACCGGCAGCCCGGGGCCGGGCCGCGCTGCCTCAGGGCTGGCGGCAGCTGCCTGGCCCCTGCGGAGTGCGAGCGGCAGCGGCCGCCATGGTAGGTGCGGGCAGGCCTTGGCGCAGGCAGGGGCGCCATGTCTGTTAAGGGCGGCTGCCGGGCAAAGGGNGGCGGGGGCCCGCCCTGAGCGGAGGCGCCGCCGCGGAGCGCGGCCGGGCTGGGTCTATGGCCCAGGGTAGCTTGTGCTGAGTAAGGGAAGAGCGTAGCTGCTGGCTGAAATAAAAGCCTGACCGGCCTCGCCTACGGGTTGCTGTGCCCCAGGGCGGCCCGGGATGGGATTTCTTCTGCTCCCCGCCTGCTGCCATCCCGGCCGGTGGCCTCTGGGGCAGCAGCAGTGCGAGGGACCGGAGGAATGCGGAGGCTCTGTCGGAACGGTTTGCCTGTAGGATGAGAGGAAAGGCTGTTGGATTCTATTCTTCACAGCCTCCAAAAATAGCCGTCCCTGAGAAACTTTTCACGAGGGGAGTTTTCTCAGTGAGGTGCCCCAGATTTCAGTGGGAGATGAGTTGGCTGCTGCTGCTTTGCCTTTTTCTGGAAGCAAAACCCGTGATTTGCATCACCACGCATGTGTAGCAGCTGGCAACGATCTCTTTTGCTCGCAGGAGGCCCTGAGCAGTAACAACGAAGTGTTGGTTTCCAGGTGTGAATGAATACCTTGTTTTCTTGCTCGAAGTTCAAAGTATTGCAAGAGGTCAGCGGTCTGGGATCCAGGTGGCTGAGCTGGGTAAGCCTTTAACTCGGGTCGGGTCAGTTGCCTTTCTTTATTGCTGGTGATATTACTGTACTCTGACAACAGGGCTACCTATCTAAAACAAAGAGCAGTTAGCAGGTTCAAGGGTTACTCAAATGCTTGTTTCCATGTAATGAACCAGACAGGGTTCATACTAAACCACAAGATTGTACAGTAACTTAGCCTGAAAGGGACCCTTCCTCAAAGCAGGGCTGGCCTCAAAGTTGCACCAAGTTGCCTAGGGCCTCATCCAGACTGAATTAGGAGCTCCTCCATGTGAGTACTTGGCTTCCCAGAGGGTAAAATTGTGGCAGTCAAACCACCCACAAGTGCTACCTAACCTGCAGCCTCTTTCCATATAGAAAGGAGCACATGCTAAAGACTACTCTTTCCAAACAACTGGCCTGTGTGCGCAGCTGAAAGCCTGGAGAGGAGCTTGGCAGGATGAAGCCTGTCATCGTGGTGCATGGTGGAGCTGGCCGGATCTTCAAAGAACGAGAAGAGGGATGTCGTGCTGGTGTTGTCAGAGCTGCACTGCGAGGTTATGGTGTCCTGAAGCAGGGAGGCAGTGCCGTAGATGCAGTTGAGGAGGCAGTACGGTCAATGGAAGATGATCCTCATTTTAATGCAGGTAATTTTTTTAATAATTAAGTGGACTTAGAATCATATTGTACTTCAAGTGTTTTGCCTTGATGCTTCTGAAAATCCTAGCCTGTATTGTTATTATTGCATTATTATTGATTTATGTACATTGCAGTGGAGTAAATACTAGTGTCACAAAATAGGTGATTTCTCAGCATGGTATGTACTGTAGTTTCTCATGAGTACCCTTAGGAAGATGAGTTACTTTTTTCCCATTCTTCAGTGTTATGTATCTGCCATTTAATTTGTGCACTGCTGTTTTACTTTTTGTTAAATCTTTTCCTGTTACTGTGCTATGTATATCCAGTTTTAAGACATGGACTCTTATGGAGTATGTGTTTAGTTAATGTGCATCTTTAAGGCACTTGGATATACCTTACAACATTGTTTAATCCTGAGTGCTTGACCTTTACCTATTGCCACAGAAACAGTGGTGTTGGGGATTTTAGGGATTTTTCCTCTTAATTAATGCTTGCAATTAGTGTTTTTGTAAATAATACTACAGAAGTAATGCAAGAATGGTATGAGTCATAAATCTATCCCTTTTTATCGTAAGGGTTCGTAACTGGATTTCTTAATCAGCAGTGTGAATCAACGTTAATGGTAGTAATCAAATAATTTCTCCTCTTCTTAGGACCTCAGATTTATTATTTTGATGAATTTCAGCAAAAATATTTCCCCACTCCCACCATGGTATGTTAGAAATGATCATGGAATGAAAGACTTGTAGGTGCTCAGTGTTTTAGATAACATAGCTATTAGTTATGTGCTCAGTTTGCAGAGGTTCATTTGTTCCTTCATTTGAACCTTGCAGTCGAGAGCAGCTTTTATTTAATATGAAACTTTCATTGTTTTGTTATTGATTTAGGTTGAACACTTTGATTTTTTCAGCATTCAAGCTGAAATCGTGAAGTGGACTTAGAGGTATAGTGTGTACTTTTATATAGCTAGTATCAGGGTGGCATTCTCTCATTTAGCTTTTACTTAACTGGACTTGAGCCTTCACCCTTTGTTCGGGTTTGACTACGATGATCTAAGTGGCAAGTAGTCTGTTACTTACAGATACATCTAATTGTGTTAACGCTCATTAGATACAGCTGCTTTCAGAATCCGGCAAAAATGAGCTGAAATCTATGTGAAGAGGACCCTTATTGGAGTGGCTGTTCAAAACTCGCTGTGTATAGTATTTATCTTCATAAAAGGATAAAAGCAGTTTTGCTTTAATATTTGCTAGGCAAACACAGACATCGCTAAAAGACAACAATAAAGATGGGGAAGAATGGGCAGAATCTTCAAGTTGTGTCCTTTTTTGAATGACAGAGTGTAGCTGTTCTGTGTAGGGTCATCTTGATGTAGGCTTGGTGCAAGGGCTCAGAAGCTATACAATTACCATTTTAGTCACTTGTGCAATGTAATAAAGTCATCAAGTTCTACTTGTGGTGAGGAAGTGGCCTTGGTTATATTTTTTTGTGATGTCTTTGGCTAGCAGTATGAACCAGCTTGGCATGAGTACTCCAGGTGTAAGAACTGAGACTGCTGATCCTTGCACACTCTTTCCTATGCAGCCTTTGCAGGATAGAAGACAGCTCTATCTATCCACCCGTAGAGGAAATTGGAGTACTCCTCTCAGTTTCCCAGCTGTGGTTTGGCTAATGTCAGACACGTTCATTATTTGTGTCCCCCTAGATTTTCTGTTTTCTGTTGTCTCTCTCTTATTTTCCCAGTCCTTTGCTTAATAAGTAAGCCACAAACCTTATTTTTTCAGCACTGCTGCCAATGGGTGCCATGGCCTCAGAGGCTGGTAGTCCCTACCCATTGCTTTAGAAGGCAGATGAAAAGGCAGTCTGTAACCACAGAAGAAAGGATTCATCCTACCTGAGATTACTTGAAGTTCAGTAACTAGCTTTGCCGTGGTGTACAGACTTTTGTGGTGATTAGTGGAATGAGAAAAGTTGGTTATACAGCTCTCGAAGCTGTAGGAGTTGTGGATGCCCCATCCCTACAAGCATTCAAGGCCAGGTTGGATCAGGCCCTGAGCAACCTGATCTAGTGGGTGTCATCCCTGCTTGTGGAAAGGGATTGGCACTAGATGATCTTTAAGGTCCTTTCCAACCTAGGCCTTTCTATGATTCTATGGCAAGTGGGATGAATTGTTCTTAGAAGGCACCTGTCTCTACCAGCTGTAAAAGGAGACTTTTTTAGAAAGCTGCCTTTGATTACAGAAACTGTCTGCTGAGTAAATTTTAGAAAATCCTAAAGTGTATCCTATGAGATGTGCAGTAGACATAGGATACTCTTAATGCAGTGATGAAGGGGCCTCTTTGAGTTTCCCCTGGAACCATGGTTCTGGTCACTGATACTTGAGAAAGGGGTACCCTAGTTCTAGTGGGAATTTTGTGGTCATGGGTTAGAAAGTCTACCCTGTCAAAGGAAGTTAAAAGAGCACGGCAAGGTTTAGCTAAGGAAACAATTCCTTACCAGCATAAGGAAAAGCTGGAAGAATGATGTTAACGTGAGTGGCACAAGGTAATTAACCTGTAAACTCTTTACAGATCAGTGAAGTCTAGAAATTAACATATTATGAATGATTCAGGATGGAACTCTGGAATAATCTATGCAGTTGGAGACAGGTAAAAAATAACTTTTGGGGGTGTGTCTGTATGTGGCAGGGGCAGATTTTGAGGTTACAAGAGGAGGATTACAGGATATAGCTGCCTCTTGTTACAGGGGATTTAATTTCATATATTCAGGTCTGAAGTGCATTGGTATGGAGGTCTTATGTCAGTTATTAACAGTGGCTTCTGGACTACTTTAAAGTTGGTTTAACAGAAAGGAGAAAAACCCTACTGGATTAGCTATGTACAATGCTCAGGTCTTTTTACCTGAGCTACCGTGTAAGTCTGCCATGTTTTGGTTTGGTTCGGTTTTTTACCTCTTTTCAGGTTTAGTCTTCACCACCTGTATTAGCAAGGCTTGTGCACTTGGTGACTTACAACCTATTATTCCCCTGTGATACAATTATTGGCATTATTTAAAAAAACCATCCTGTTTGCATTGTCTCATTTTGCATGTCATTAATTTTCAATTAGGTTAGTGATAGCACTGGTAATTATAGAAGAAAATAACTACCTGACATTTTATTACTTGACTTTTATTTTTTAAAATTACTTTATGTGCTGTTTTTATTTGGTAATGGAAGAAATTGTTATTTCAAGCTTTTGCTACAGTAGTGAGGGGACACTTTTATTCTGCTCCATTAATTTTGGCAGTTTCTTGAAGTGCTGTGTGACGTTAATCTGTTGATAGGATCAAACACTATACTGTTTCTTTGGGTGTTGTTGTATCCTCCTTTGGAAGAACTGTAAAGGTAAAATAGTTTTGTACACTCGAAAGTGATCTGGGGGATAAAGAATTCTGTTCATGGTGGTTTGTCATTTTAACTTTAATACCAAGTCTATAATTTGGATGGAATTGGAAGTGTGTTTTTCATCTTACAAAAAAACAAAACTCAACTTAAAAGTAGATGTATTCTGTGAAACTTCTGTTAATAGCTGGATTTTGTGGTTATACTCACCAGTGTTTCTGCTGCTTTGTTTGTATTTGGGAGATACTTTCAGTAGGTCAGCAAAGTGGGAAAGAGAAAGGTTGCGTGATGAGAGCTAATTGAATCACCTGGGTGGTTAGCTCTTAATGACTTTCTTCTTTTTCTCTCACCCCCTAATTTTTTTTTTTTTTTATGTTTAGGTTGTGGATCTGTTCTAAATGAAAAAGGCGAAGTAGAAATGGATGCCATTATCATGGATGGAAAAAATTTAGACTCTGGAGCAGTATCTGCAGTTAAGTGCATAGCAAACCCAATAAAACTTGCTCGACTTGTTATGGAAAAGGTATGCTGATTATCTACTTCAGTATGAAGCATTTTCTTTTCCTTTGAACTTAATCCTGTATATTGATACACCTCAATGATGATATTTGTGTAGTGCTTTAAAGCAGGAAGAAGTGGATTGGAGTGTTTGGAAACTATGGTCATGACCATGAAGCACTTATTTTAAGGGGTTTTGAGAGATATTTATAAAAAATAGCATTCTAAGGAAACCTAACTTGACCTACACATGTTGGTCTCCTGTATTTCCACTGCTGGTGTTCAAGGGTGTTTTTGTTGTTGTTTTCCACTTGTTTTTTTGAAGAGCTTTTTGTTGTCACTGAGCCTTGTGCTTGATCTTGCAAGATTAAAGTTAGGTAATAGATTGTTCACTTTGCAGTGATATGAAACTGAATTAAATGACCCAGTTACATATTTGGCTATGTAATACACTCCTACGTTGTTTTTCTGGGAAGCCTTCTCCATTGACTTGATCAAATGATAGCACCAGTGCAGTTGTAGTCTTCCAGCAGTAGAAGATAACATTACCTCTATGTGGTGCTGACAGATTTTCCAAGAGAATCAAATTTATCAGGGCAGTAAAATATTACTTGACCTTCTACATAAGATCAATCCCACCCTACTCCACTAAGAAGTCCATCTAATATTTGTCACAGTGGACTTCTCTTATTTTTTAGATATGGTGCAACTGATCTATGTCAGGATGGGAGTGATTTGTGTGATATCTCTGTCTGTTTCACTATTACAAGGCTGTGACGGTGATCAAAAAGTTTGTCCTTTGGAGTTTACTTTTTCATCCTACTGGTGCAGCTGCCCCATTGTTGAAAAGGTTCATATTTGTAAAAACACTTATTAACAAAGAAGACTTATGTTTCTTTAACCTTTCAAAGTGGCTTTTGAGGAAACAAAACCTAATTTGGTGATCTATAAAGATAATTGCCATTTATCTTGTCCTCAGTGGCCTCCAAAGCAGATAGAATTTTTTTGTATCCTCCTTAACTGGAGGATAATTCTGCTTTTAAGATTAGAACATTTCACTAAAATATTGAATATAAATACTTCAGTGAAATATATGTCTACTAGAAAACAGTTTTAAAACTTGTGATGAATAAGTGGTTTTTTCCTTCATATGGATTTTATTTTGTCATTAACTAGATCAGTAAATAAGTATAGGTGGTAGACAGCTTCACAAGACAAAATTTGAGGATATAGATGAAGGATTGGGGGAGAGGTGTCTCTAGCATGTTAAAGTGAATATTGTATTTTATTTTCTTCTGGAGAGAACTTATTTTAATGCCCGTTGTTCACATTCCAGAATCACCGATTTATTTTCTTTGTTGTCTTGTCCATGAAAAATATCCCATTTAAGTCAACAAGAATAAGGTCAAAACAACACTGCTGGATTTTGAGAATGTAACTTTCCAAAGTGTGTTTTAAAATCAAATAAAAACCCCCAAACCAACAAACAGAAAACTCTCTCCTCTGTCTGTCTTGTCTATTAAAAGGTCTTTCTTGTCATTGCATGTTGCTTGTCGTGTTCAAAAGTGTTGAGGCTAAATATGAAATAAAATCATAGAATTCTACTGTTCAGGACCAAGTATAATGGTGTAGCCCTAACACTACGACATTTTCTGGTAAAGGTATTACTCTTCGCCAAGATGCAAAAAAATGTGTAGATGATGATAAATTTCAAATGTAAATGTTGGCCTAAATTGCTTGATATATCTTGAGATGAGTTTCTGCACTTCTCCATCTCCCATAAATGGGAATACCAGCTGATGTTGCTCTTCTGTTCATTGTTGCCCATCTGTTTGTCTTGGACAGGAATTTTGGGACACTAATCTAGGGTATTTCATAGTGTGTTTTGTTGTACTGTGCTTAATTAAAAACACTTTTAACTGTGGAACTTGTGGGTAATAAGGGTAGTTTTCCTGGAGGCTGAAGTCTGTATGCATATTTCCCAGTGGTTTCGAGATGCCTCAATGCCATAAGGAATTTTGAAACATGCAGCTCCCAAAAACAAACAAACCAACCAAAACCACCCTGCACGTCTGCTTGTAATTGTATTTCCATCTTATTATGGAACAATGTGGGCTCCATCTGGTGGCCAGAGTAGCTCCTCTAGGTTGTTGTTGCAACACATTTGTCCTTTTGTGCTGTCACTTTCCCACTGGGCTCAAACTCGTCCAGTTTCATAGAGTAGAAAAAAGGAGGGCACTGAAATAATTTCCATTCATGATTTACTGTGCTGTTGATCACAGGAGCTTCTAGAAGTGGAAGACTTTTAGTACATTAACTAATATGACATTCTTGAAAAAGCAGTTAAATTTCTGTTGAATTATTCCTGTTTGTATTGAACATAAATAGAATGATACATTGAAATGATTTTTTTTTTTTTTTATTATGGGGCATGTAACCCTTCTCAGGTCCAACACTTCATTAGATGGGCTTCTCATGAGCATTAGAGCACTAATTCATCGGTATATGTAAGCTGTGTATGTTTTCCTCTACTCTTATTGTGCAGGACTTCACATTAGACAAAGGAGAATTTAGCTTAGAACACAGACTTCTCGAGGTGAAGGGCCAGGTTTTTTCTGTGCTCTGCGCTGTCAGAATCTGTGATGGTCTGAATTTTAGGCCAGGCAGAAATTTGGGGTATTTTCCCTATTTCCAGTGAAATTAACTAAAAGTACTGGAATTTGTTGCTTATTCGTAAGATCTCTTGAACCCTTTTTTTGTCCTTTGGTATTACTGTGTGTAAATGTCTTCCAGAAAAAGTAGGCACTTTACATTGGCAGACATATTAATGAAACTGGAAGAATGAGACAGAAGAATGTGCTTTGCATTGTTTGACAGTGTTCTGCCAGTTCTTTTGATGGACAACATCTGTTGAAGAGAAGTAACAAAAATCACCTTAAGACATCTTCTTTTTCAGCGAGGACTGAAAAAGAAAGAAAAAAACACCTCCAAACACAAAGTCCTATCATAGAAACTTATTTATCAGTATGCAAGTATTTCTTGTTTGTGTAGCCTAGGAAGGTGCATATGTTATCCAAATTTGCATATGGGACGGAACCCTTTGAAAAAGTTTTTAGAAATAACTGCCATTTTTTTATAATAAAACTTTATTTTTTAAAAATTTATTTGGATAATGATATAGCCGTAATTGCTGAAAAAAGCAAGTGATGGAGGACACAGCCTTCTGGCACAGATCAAGACAAAATCAAATTTCAAATTTCCTACAAAAACCCACAAAACAACAAAAAAACCCCAACCCACACCCACAAATAAAAACCAAAACTATTTTGAATATTGTATTGTGTGCTTCTCGGGGGTTAGTGGTAGTGGCAGAGGGGGGCAGTGTTGCACAAAGAACTTGCCTTTCAAGTCAAAGAACGCTACTCATTTAGTTTTGTTAGAAATAGGGTAGGTCTTACATGGTCTGGTAACATGGTAACAGGACTCAGCATGTAAGCCTGATGTTCGCTTTCACACGTACAGGGGCCTTCTTCCTTGGCACCCTTGGTATTGTTCCCTAAAGCTATACTCTCATGAATTAAAGATTATTAAAAAGGCATTTAAATTTTCAAAAATGTTTGCTAATGGGGCTCCAACATCAGGAATGTTTCTAAAGTGAAGTCCTCTGTCACTGTCCAAAGGGCTTAGTGCAGAGGCTGTTATAGGCTTAAGTAGAGATCATTGTCTCTGATTTGGGAAGAGGTTTGTCTGGAATCCTTTAAAACAATGCAGTGCTCTGTGTTGGTCAGGGTAGTGATTACTTGTCATTGCTTTGGAAATCAACAGAAGCTGATGGTCTGCAATATCTTAACCTGAAGCTTTGAGACTGTAACTGTCCTGCAGAATGTAGCATGATACAGAAATATCCAACCTCTGCCATCCTTGCTTCTGGCCGAGAGCTGGGAATGTGCCACGAGCGTGCTTTGCAAGGCTCTGCAGGCCTGCTGCCTCCAGCATCACATGGTTCTTTTTGGATCTCAGCTGGTTCCTGTGTGCTGTGCTGCTGCATGGACATAAAGGCTTGCTGTAGGTTAGATGCTCTGCTCTGAAATTGTTCTGTGCTGCATAGTCAGACCACCATTTCTCTAAAACCTTCCCAGGCTCTGATGAGCAATTAACAGCTGTGTAATTGTGCGAGAAGCTGCTGCTTACTTTTTGACACATTTAAAAAAAAATCAGATTTCAGAGCTACTGTTAAAGTATAAGGATTAATTAAACAAATTTATCTGGCATATTTCTCTAAAATGTTAATTAACCATGCTCTACAGACTTAGAAGCATGGAATTTACTGAGATTGTTGAATTAAAATCTGATTTCAAGTGCTTTGTAAATAAAGGAATCAAAATAGAACTTTCAAGTATTGTTAGCAGAGAGCAAACATTTTTTGGTCAAATTGTTTAGAAAGTATTCTGTTCTTAAATTTGAAATTCTGAGGTAATAAGAATAGCAGCTTGTTAAAGGAAATACTTCAAATTGTTCAGCTGATGTTAAGAAACACTTTAGTTGTGTGCTATTTACATTTGTTGGTTATTTTACTAGGTGTAATGCCTTTAAACAGGAATTTATTTAGCATTCTTTTGAATAAAAGCCTTCTAAATCTTAGTTAACTGGACAAAACAGTTAGTTATGTAGTAATTTGGTGATTCATTTGAAACAGTTCAAAAAGTAGCATACAAATTAGCTAAAGGACAAATTTACCAATTTTTCTTCTCCCATTATAGTAACTGTCAAATAGATACAATCCTTTTCTACTGATGGTTAAACTTTGTGGTTTGGAGAACTGAAAGCTTTTTCAGCTATAGTGGAAGGGGATATGGACAGAAATTTAGAAATATTAAAAATAAAATTTGGAATTTTCTTTGTGTGGATATTTCTAAAAACAGTGGTTATGCAAAACTGCTCAGTAGAAGACAAAACAAGAACTGTCAGTGAATCTCTTGTCTTTCTGCAGACGAAGCACATGCTGCTGACTGACCATGGTGCACAACTGTTTGCTCAGGCCATGGGTATTCCTGAAATCCCAGGGGAGGAACTCATAACTGAGAGGTCCCGGGAGAGATGGAAGAAGAACCTTGAGCCAGATTCCAACCCTGAAGAGTTTCAGAAGTAGGTAAATTATATTTTATTTTTAAATTTGGGTAATTTAATTTGTCCTATCTGGTTACAAAAAACCTCAAACCTAAAACCCTCAAACAAACAAAGCAACGAAGAAAAACAAAACCCCAAACAAATAAACACAAACCTTGAAGGCTTGTATTCCAAATGTTACATGGTTTGATACAGTCTTTACAGTATGTCTTCATTGAAAGCAGTAGAAAATCAAGCTTTCAATGAATTTGCTTAAGCTAAATAACTGAAACAAACTTGATCAAACTTGATCAAACAAGTTCTTGCTACTTAAGAAGATTATTGGTCATTTTGACAATAGCACAGGTTTTGTGGCTTTATTGGAGGACAAAGTTAGAACTTGTTATTGCTCTTAAAATCATCAGTTACAGAAGTGCATAGAGTAGGTTTAACAAACAGCAGGTATCATTTTGTATAGTATTTTCTGTGGAGGAGCTGATTTTAAAAAATCTCCAGTGCACATACTAGATCAAGTTCATAAAGAAAACCCCAAAAACCTAAGGAAGCTGATATTGGTTAAGTAGATGATCAGATTTGTCTTTAAATTGGATTAGGTAGTTAAACAACATCAGACTTTGACCAGTAATTCCTTCTGAATGCTGATTGTGGCTGTTGGTTATGAAAAGGAATGAAAAAAAATGAGAAGTGTAGTGGTGGGTGGGAAGGGAGATGCTGCTGGATGGTATTGCCCAACAGCAAAATGAACATCACTTGGAAAACAATCCAGTCTCATATAAAGTAAAGAAGAAGGTGAGGTAGGCAGTAAAAGAATGAAAAACATCAGGTGTCAAAAATGTTTTCTGTGCCTGTGAGATAGGCATAAACACTAAATTGTTTTGAGCTTCCATGTTGTTTGTACGTCCATGGTTGTGGTGCAGGAAGACACTGTGTTACATTACATAAATGCTGTATTATGTGCTGTTCATCTGTTTTGTGAAATAGGACTAATGGCAGGACCAGAGCTGAATTTGTAGATCAGAAAGAGGAAATTTCTTCCATTTCTTCAATTAACAAAGTCTATGAAATGAGACTATAAACTACAACCTATGTGATACTTTCAGTAAATTGCTAGAAGGAAAAACAAAGTAATGAGACAAGTGTAAATAGGGTCTTGTAAACAAAGTGATGTTGTTCCTTGACCTTAAGGTCTTGGTCGTAGTTCATCTTGTATCCAACAGAAGTTTTCTTTTGATCCGTGGTCTGTCCAAGGACTGTGTGGTATTATCATTCATTATGAAGAATTTTGAGGATGGTGTAGCTACCACTTGTTAGCCTCTTGTTCTCTTGAACATATCAGTTGGAATAGCATGGCATCTAAGTCTTCATTTGTTCCTCATAACTGCATCATTTTTACCTTTTTTTTTTTTTTTTTTCTGAAAACAGTGTTAGGCATCTTCAATTTCAGCATGGATTTGTTCTGGAATATCTGATAATAAAAAGCTTGTGTTTTTCTGAAAGGCTGAAGGATTTTTCTTGTCTTGGCCATGCTGTTCTTTTTCTGAAAACCAAAACATCAGCACAAATTCACAAAGTTGAAAAGAGGTCTTTTTTTAATGCAAACCCATTTCATTCTGTATCACATGTGGAATGTTCTTTTTCCCTGTTATGTCCACAGTGATTATGCAGAAACTTGCCTGAGGCAAACAGACAGAAGGTGAAGTAGTATTAGTCAGAGGCAACATAATACCAGATCACACTGGGAATTTGAAGGTTGGTGTATATTTTACTTCCAGTCCCCTGATCCTCACAGTTGGAAACCCTGGGGTTTCATAGGCTTTGCAGGTAAAGTCTGGTGTCTCCATACGAGGTGCCTTTCTCCTCTGCTGGTTAGAAGCCTACATTCATTTATGCTGAAAGCTTAGGATTCCATTGCATGTACAACATTCCATCTTGCACACCTTCTGCCGAGAACAAGGCGTGATTTATCTGCAGTCTCGCACTCCAGAGGCTCTGGCAATACCCTTGTTAAGAATTACCAGAGTTCGCCTGAGAATCCCACAGAAAGGGAGTTAAGTCAGGCTGTAAGGTACTAAATGGGCTTCTAGTCCCAGTGTGGGTCACACTGCAAGAGTAACTCGAGGAGGTATTTACTAACAAGGACCCTGGCAGCAATAAACAGAAAAGCCTCCTACTGATGCAGGGCTGAGACAAAATAGCAGGTATCTCATTAGTTGAATGAGGATAGTATAAGTACATGTCACTTCATGGGTATTGGATAATGAAAGATTTAGACAAAAGGGAATGAACTAATCTAAATAATATATTCTGTATCACAGTATATGCAGTATATAGGAATAATTCTTCATTGAAAAAAGTCCCTAATAGCATCCTCTGGTATACCACAGGTACTTGTTGAGGTTCTTGCTACCGTCAATAACAAAAAATAGAGAGATTGTTGTAATTTGATAGCACTTTTGTCTTCCTTGTTAATGTTTTGGAGTCAACTAGCCATGCAAAAAAATTTATTTATATCTTCTTTACATTTGTTCCAAAGATGATCAAAGGAAAGGTTCCACTGAAGCAGTACAAAAGGGACAGTAAGAAATCAAGTGTAGTTATCTATTTGCTCCACTGCAGATGGGGTGTGTTGGACACATTCACTTGGTTATTTATTGCTGGTTGTGCTCTCATACCAAGACAGGTAATTACTGCCTGTGTCATCTGTGTGCTTTTATTTTCCCAGTTGCTTAAGGTAAATACTTATCTAAGAAAATGTACATCTGGATATATCTTTCTTAATTTCTCAGGAGGATCTAACTTTAGTTGGTTGAAGGGTGCTACATGAATGTGCAAGGGAGTACTGAATTTACTAATGTTCTTTTCAGCAAATCATTTGTAACAGATGGATGGGTGGGAAGCCCATCTGCACCATCACATCAGTTTGAGATGAGGTCCGTCTCTACATAAATGTCAGAGCAGCTTATAAGGCCTGTGATTCATCAGTCAACTTTGAATTGCTGTGAATGAAGTGTAGGGACTGACAGTATGATATTTTACATAAGCAGGAGGGAACAGGAAGTTGGGTCTCTGAGAAACTGACTGTGGGTTTCATGGTACACAAAGACTTTGTCTGACTTAATTAGCTTAGATTTTGCAGAGCTATAGATAAACCATCACCAGTGCCCAGGCAAATTCAAAAGGTACTCCTTTTCCAGTTGCCTGTTGGGTAGTTCCTTGAAGGATAGTTACAAATTTTTTTCCTGTGTGGAGGGATTTAGATTATTTTTGGGGTTTGGTATACCTCTCCTAGTCACATACTGGTTTATGTTCCTACGTGAATTGCTAAGACTGGAATATGTGGATATTTAAACTGTTGCTTCTCAGTAATGTCTCGCTTCTCAGTGCAGCAACTGTTACAGTAAGTCACGACAGGCTTTTTTTTCTCCATACACGACCACACATGTATATTTTGAGCAGACTATTGTATATGACTTCTCTGTGTTGAAGAAATAAAGCTGTAGTTGAAACTTCTGTTTTCTTCAGTGCATGAAGGTTTTTAAACCAATGTGCAGTTTCAGCAGTCTACTGGCCAAGTGATTTAAAACTCAAGATTACGTAGCTGCAGAGCACCAAGACTAAAATATGTCTTAATGATGCATTGTGAGCAATACTAGTTGAAAGGCAAATAAATAAGCTTTTTTTTTAATAGCATTCAAACATTAAGGGGAGTAAGGAAAAGGAAAGAGGAGGAACAGGAAGGAAATGATTCAGTGCATGCATAACATTACTGTCCTTTCCGTATTCACTCATTTACGTGCATTGTCATTAATAATTCCGGTTAACCTCCTGTTGAGACAGTGGAGCCAATTGTTGCATCTTTCAGTTGCCATTTAGGGGAAAGTTGTGTGTCAGTTTGTGTCTCAGCCAAAAAACTACTCCAGAACTATAATGACTAGAAGTATTTCTGCCCTGTGTCCTTTTGTTTTGTGGGTTTTTTTTCCTCCCCAAGTTTCCATGCTATGAAAGTAAACAAGTCATGGGGGAAAGATTAAAAAAAAAAAAAGTGTTTTCTACTTGGTTAAATAAAAAGCTTGTGAGAATTGTTGCATGTTTCTTGTTATTTTTGTAATGAGAAGCATGGCAAAAATAGCTTTATGATGAGCAGTAATTCTGTTGTAGAAATCTTCTTTAAAGCTACCTGGGAAATAAAGGCAACGTGCTTTGGCAGGTATGCTTTAATTCTGTCTAATTTTGTGAACTGTTTTTCTTGGCAGAGACCTTGGAACAGTCGGTGCTGTTGCTATAGACAGTGAAGGCAATGTAGCTTGTGCAACATCCACGGGAGGACTCTCTAATAAACTGATTGGCCGTGTTGGTGACACAGCATGCATAGGTATGGGGTGTGGGATCTTGCCTTTCACTTTTTGGAGGTATCTCATATAAAGAAACAAAAAAAATAATTACACATTCTCCTTTTCATTAGTGAAACAAAACATAAATACTAGTCTATCTGCAATGGAGGTTTAACATTCAAATGTATCTAAGCTAAAGCTCCTTACAGCATGGAGATTTGGAAGAAAGAATTGGGAATTCTGTGTGGAAAATGGGGATGGCAGTTTGCTTTTTCTGTCCTTTTTTCAATGCTAACATCTGTGTTTCCTTTCCGTTGATTCTAATAAAGCTCTCCTTTTTTACGGCTGTGCTTTCCACTAAGTCAAAAGATGTAGCCTGCTCCATATTAAGATGCTGTTTCTGTGATACTTAAGGAAGTAGGTGTAATTGCAATTACTACTTGTTGCATCAGTGAGCAAGAATTTTAGTGACTGGCAACTTTGAGTAAATTCCTGTTCTTAAGAGAGCCCTGATAAGATTATCTCAGAACCTAATAGATGTGGTGCGGAATAAAGGAAATATTTTAAGAGATCTCTTATCCAAGTATAAAGAGACACTTGAAATCTTTTCCACAGACTTCTTCCTCTCATGAAACAGACTTGCTGTTTGATTGCTTCAGGGTTCTACCATACAGCTGGGATTTGGAAAATAATTATTTTTAGTAAAACATGTTCCAAACTCAAATAGCATTGTTGTTGGCAGTATATGATTATCATAAAACTGTCTTTCTTTTGCATACAGAATTGCTAATATTTTGGTATCCTCTGCATTTTGACTTAAGGTTTTCAGTTTTGTTTCTGGCTGTAGCCTTCTGACTGCAAATACCCTCCTCTTGTGTAGATCATGTTCAGCGTTCTTATAGTTTGGGACATGGGTTTGTGAAGGACAAGTGAAACAAGGCGCTGTTGAGCATATTGCTTGCAACTTTTGGTCTCACTAGGCATCTGCAGAAATGCCAGCTGTGCTCTTAAACATCAGAGGCTTTGGTAAGGGAGCAGTGACTTAATATGGTAGTGTTTTTCCGTGTTACTCAGAGTCCATCAAAAGGGTCTGATCTGATCAAGAAAGTACAGAAGGGAAGAAACTTCCATTGCTCTTCTAAGGCCTCTTTCCCCTCCCCCAGTACCTTGTTTATAATGCTGTGGTATGTTTCGTCCTAGCTCCTGGGAAATATTTTTCTTAGGAGATGTGCTAGAAATATGGGTATTGAGCAAACAGAAGCTTAGTGGAGAACAGGGTGTGGAATGTGCCACCAAAACAAGGATGGGAGAAGAGAAAAAAGGGGGAAGGGGAGTTCAACAGAAGAAGCACTCTGCTTGTGGTGAGGACTTGGAAGATTCTTCAGGGGTGCTTTGTGAAGTTTTACTAGAGCCCATGCTCTTCAAATCTCTTATATGCTGTGGAGTGTAAGTTCCCCTCAAGCTGGTCAGCTCACCAATGTCCTCACTAGATCTTCCTTCATATCTTCTCAATTGATGTGACCTGGCATTCTCCATCCCAGCCCTATCTTGCTGATTCTCAATGTACCCTCCCTTGCTGTTCTGGAAAATATTTTTGCCCATTCCTGTGGAGTGTTGGCCTGCTTCTGCCTCTTGTACACAAATAGATCACTAGTCTTCTCTCTCAGCTTGGCAACTGACTTGCTCCAATTGTTGCTGATCTCTTTCATATATTTTACTTTTCAAATTGAGGCAGAAATGAGAAAGAAGCATTACTGACACTTTGCTCCCAGAAATGCACAGAGCTAATGGACCTTTAGGAAGAAATGTTTGGTATCTATTTTAAACAAGCAGGGCTTTTAAATCATATTGCAAAATATTGCCTTCTCTTTTTTTTCCCTCTAAAAAGGAAGTGGAGGTTATGCTGACAACCATTCTGGTGCCACTTCAACCACAGGACATGGGGAGAGCATTATGAAGGTGGTCTTAGCCCGACTGATCCTCTATCACATGGAGCAAGGTATATTCCAAACTTCCTGTAAGCTGAAATAATGAGGATAGGAAATGTTGCCTAATCACAGGTTTCAGTAAATATACAATCATCCTAGAGCAGTTGTCAGAAGAGTTGCTCTCAAGGGTATGTGGATGGGTCACCTCTTTAAAAACAAAGTATTAAATTATTAATAAAGCTAAAATAGCTGAAGTGAACAGAATTCTCTGCTGCCTGATACTGAATCATGCTTTAGATCAGTGTACATTGAAAGACATTACTGTCTGCTTTGTTTAACTGAAGTTCTCCTTAATCAGTTTTCCCAATTATAAACTAAAATTCTGAGAACAAGAAATAGAAAACAAGTAAAAATATGATATATTTAAGGGGGAAGTGAGGGAGGGCTAGATAACTGGAGGTGAAATAAGAAAGTATGGGATCTTGCCTTTCTAATAAACTGTAAAGGTCTTTATTGTAACAACTCTGATTACAGCAACAGAAATTATTTTAAGACTTTTGAGCCATGATTTCAGTTTACATTTTGTTTTGGAAAATCTACTAAACTGACTGGGTGGGTATGTGGTAAACAGCTGACACAGTATGTCTTATGTGACTGTAATACAATCTGACTGTGGGATGACCCTTTGGAGCTTTACCTTCATGACTTAGTCTGCCATCTAAACCCTTGATTATGTTACAGCCTGTAAACATAGCCAGACAACATACTTGTGTTGCATGCAGTTCAAGAATCATTAATATAGATATCACCATTATTTTTAGAAAGCTGTAGCTTTGGGGCAGTACAGTGTAATTTGCTTTGAGATCGACCAAACTGGAAATAGTTGGAGAACATTCAATTTACATTTTCATTGAAGAAGCAGTAAGTAGAGAGACCAGTAACAGCTGAGGATATTTTTGTTGTGCGTTGTAGAGCTGTTTGCATATAATGGGTGCATTTCTCCAAATCTCATAGCTGACGTGACAGTTTCAGCATAAAATACAACTTACAGATTATTTCCCAAAGCTCTTAACACGTTATGCTTTCCCTTTACTCTCTAAATTACATCCCTAAGTATTAAATTTGTGAACAGCTTTTTAAGCTCTTGTCTAAACTATGTAAACCAGTTTCTTCTCTGGCTTGAAGTTAACTGCATTGCAAGACTTATGAACTGATAGCAGTTATCTGGCTTGTGATTAATCAGTTTGAAAGGCAAATGAGTCTCAAAAAGTTTATTGGAAAAAGAGAAAAAGAAGATGAACCCACATGTATTCATGTCTAATTGGTTTGCACTTGTTCACCCTGCCCATGCATGTTTTACCTTCATTCATCCTGCCCAGAAGTATAACTCAGCTGCCAGGCAAACACGTCAGCAATTAGATTCCCCCAGGCCCCTCCTCCCAACATGTTTCCATGAAGGCACTGAAAACAAACCCTCAAGTTATTACAACTTTTTGAGTCCTTGAACAGTGAGCTGAAGTTGCATATGTAAGAACAACTATAGAGTCCTCATAATTCTTTTCAGCTATTCAATATTCACATACTAAATATCTTCTTTTGAACAAATGCTGCAAAATTTAGTTCTGTATTTCAGGAGTGAATTGTTTTGCCAGTCTTAACAGCTGTTGGAATTTCAGTCTTGTGGTGGCAGCTGTTGTCTTGGTGAAAAATCAAACAGTGAAATACTGACCCTTTGAAGACAGTGCCACTGACTTGAATAGTCACAGTGTCACCTGTGCGTCAGAGTGAGGAACTTTATCCTGTCAGTCACCAGTGCTGTGAATAACTCTGACTGTGCTGGTTTTATTTGGTTTTAACTCAAAATTTGCAGGGAAGGCATGAAGGTCAGGTTTTGTACTATAACCTAAGCTGCATAATTTATGGTTATATAAGTTACGGCTGCATACTGATGGTATATATCTTAGGGTAATTAGGCCAAGCAACTGCATTCCTGAACGTATATTTAAACTTCTAGTGAACAAATATTTTACAGCTATTACAGGTCTGTGTGTATGATGTACATATTAAATTTATTTAGAAAATACTCCTGTTAATACAAATCAAGTATTGAAAAGCTAAAGTTGCATTGCTGGTCCTTTGTCTAATGTCTGGTACATTGAGACCTCATTTTGCCTGATGGTTTCAGAAGTTTCAGGAAGAGTCATGCTGATGTCTGCTTTTGATAAATTATGACAATGTGAAGTACGTGCTTTGAGCTCTGTTGCAGCCAGTGGAATTAGAACAGAGATGATGACTGAAATTTTTTTATTGTTTTGATGTGTTTTTTCAAACTGTAAATGCTTTAGACCTAGCTTGTGACAAACCTTTGACGAAAACCTTGCAGATCGGCATTTTTTTTCCTGTCAAATGATGGCATAAGAAATGGTGTGTCTTGAACATAAAGTTTGTGAATTAGTTTGTATTAAAGACTGAAACTGAATCAAAATCTGAAGCTATGTAAATAAATACCTGGAGCAGTACCACACCACTGCAGCTCTTCACAACTGTCCAGAGCCTTTCTAAAAATGCTTCCTTTGTTAGACTGGAGATTTCCTGCCGATTTAGTTAAAAGAGAAATTAGATTTGACTGGTTCCATGGGGAGGGGTGAAATTTGAAGGGAATTTTAAAACTGTCAGGACAGATACCATGAAGTGATTTTGTTTTTCTTTTCAGGAATGTCGCCAGAGGTAGCAGCGGACACTGCATTAGACTACATGAAGACACGAGTTGGGGGCTTGGGGGGTGTCATTGTTGTAAACAAGGCAGGAGAGTGGGCAGCAAGGTTCTCCACCAAACAAATGTCCTGGGCTACTGTAAAGGATGACAACCTGCATTATGGGATTTATGCTGGGGAGAAGCATATAAAATCTGTTGATGAAGCACTTGTATCTGAAAGGGAGGGATTCTAAGAATGAAGAAAGTTGACTAACAAGAATGAAGATCTCCAGTTTTTGCTGGAGGACAATGACAGTTGATCTTGTCTTTCTGAAAGATCTTTTGATTCACAGGCATTACCACATTTACAGTCAAAACAAAATCTGGACATAGTTCTTTAGTGGACATGCATGTATGTGTAGTCTTTTAATATCTTTGTGAAGTCAGATCCTCCTTTCTTAGATAAGAAGGAGAGTGGTCAGTAGGTTCCTTGGTTAGCATGCCTTAACCTTATATTAAAGGGAGCCTGAGTTTCAGTATTAGAGGAACTCCTTTCCACATCCATTCTCAGAGACTGCTGCCAGGATGATTTGAGACATAAATACCTGTCAGGTGCCGTGCCGGGGTTTGGCACCGGCAGGCTTTTCCGACACACCGGCAGTAAAAAACGGGAAGGGCTCCTGTGTAGAATTCCAGCAAAGTTTATTACATGCTGAAAACCAGAGATGAAAGCCTCGAACAAGGGGAAACCAAAGATTTTATACGGGAATGGAGGAGAGCATTGTGGGTGGGGGAGTGGGACATAGGCGGGGCTCTGGTACACAGTGGGAGAAGGGGCGGGGAACCAACAGGTGAGCCAGGGAAACAGAACTGGGACACACCTGCACGGCAGAACGAAGCATCCCGGGAGGCCCCACCCCAACCAAGGGGGACATCTCAGGGTCTGTCCTTCTAGGGGACTTTCTCATCCTCTGATTGGGATATTCAATGGCTCCCACAAATACCTATTAATTAAAAGCTGAATTTTGAAAATCCAGAGTCTTTTCAACAGCCATCTCATGATAACAGCTTGCTAACTGTCAGTGAAATACCACCAAAGAGCAGCAAAGAGTTAAGACTAAAATCATTGTCACAGGCTTGAGGTAACTGTCACAGGATATAATGAAGTAAAGAAAGTAACTTTCTCCAGAGAAGGGAAAGGTAATGCTAAGGAGCTCTAATTCAATTCATTGACATGAGACCAGAAATCACAACACAGTAGGCTACAATATTTCAAACTGTATGTGGACAGTTAACAGGAAAGATGCTATTGATCTAGTACCTGGGGTAGTAATAAAGAAGGTCGTGATTTCAATTAAAATAACAGCAATCTTTACTACTCAAATGCAAAGGTGATAGGCACCTTTTTAGTCAAAACATGAGACAGAGATGCTGATGAACTGGAAAAATCATCTGAAAGTGATCAAAGCAAGTTGTACTAAAACATATAAAACTGCCTGTTAACAAGTTTCTTGTGTGAATTCTGAAACATTGTCTGCAGAGATTTTAAAATAAATTGATGTTTTACGTTACTTCTAATACATTTTCTTCATTAAGATTTTGTATTTTTGAAAGAAAGAGGAAAATTCCTTTTTTTGTTTTCTGACTCTCAACCATATAACTTTTTTGTGTTAAGAACTGTAATCATTTTATGGATTTCAGCTGGTGACTAGGTCTTCTCTTGCATACCGTCTTTCTGTGGAATGTTCCCTTTACAAGATGGTCCAAATAAATCTAACAAAAATCTTAAATCATGGTTTGAAACTGTTCATACCTGTGTCCCAACTACAATAAGCTGTATTACTGAGTTGGAACATACAGAATAGTAAGGTTGCCAAGACTGTCTTAACTTGCTCTCTACTTTGATCCGTGGTTTCTTGGATGTTGCAGATGATTCGATGTGGACAGTGATGGTTCAGGAGAAGATGACACAAGCACTTTATGCACTTTGTTCAACCAAAGATCAGGTTCAAAATGGCTGCTACCTGATCATCAGAAGTTCATAGAACAGTATTTCTGATGTGCTCATTGGTAGAAAAAAGTGGCCTTCTTTTGAGTAAAAATTAATTTCATTTTCCCTTCTGTGCATGAGAGACCAATTCTACAGGGCCAGGCTGTTCTCTGGGGGTAAAAAAAAAGCTTCATTTCCAAAATATATCCAAAATATTTGTCATCAGCAATCTGCTTTGTTTACCTCGCCTGTCCCTAGTGGAAGATAAAATTCAGGACAGGCAATAGAAAAATAATATCTGTGAGTTCAGCCAAAATTCACTTTGCAGCGTTATTTTCATGAAATTTCTCAATGGGTTTTTTTAAATGAAAAATAATCTAACTTGAACTATGTTTTGTAGAGCTAAATGGTGATGTATATGGGCATGGATGTAGGCTGTACACAAGAATACAAATATCTTGTCTTATATACTGGCTTTGTCAGATGAAAGAGTGCATAGAAGGCACATTCCTCATAACCTTTCCTTTGCTTGAAGTAGCTGGAGGGAGGCGTGTTTACCCGGTACTGCTGTAACACCTGGTGTACCTTTGTAAACCTCTGGTTGTGTGTTAACATTTTATGTTCTGGTCACACTCCAAGCTGACCAAAACCCAAGTGATGGTTAGTGTAGCAGCAAGCATAAGCTGATACACCTGCTGGGTGGTTTATTGGCGACGGTTTGGTGCTATGCTAACCCTGCCAGTTGGCTTTGGGTTGGCTTTGAACAAGTTCACATCGACCCCAGGGGCACCAGCAACCTCAGCAGCACTACAGACAGAATCTCAGGGATGTCAGAAGGAATAGTAGATGGCTACTGTGGTTAATTCACCTTAACTGTTTTCAGGATTATGATATAATAAATTGCTGGCACTTGACAAAGTCATTATCCTCTATAGGTTCTTCTGTCACTCATAACTAGAGTAGCTGGGCACCTTCCAACAGTGCATTAAGCACTGTGACTACCATCTGCTCTGTATGATTTGTTATGTCTAACCCACCCCTTGGTACTGTACTCTATATTCCTTTGCTATAAAAAGTGTCTGGTTTTCAAAAATATGCATGGGCTGCTGTGTTGCCTAAAATCAAAAGACAAAAACTTGCAACTGATAAAAAGCAGATCTTTAATGAAAGCTTTCAGATACACAGAAATGGCTACCCACTTGTGTGATAAAGGATTTCTACAATTTTTTTAAGGTTAATTAATTAGTATATCTAGCAAGTACATCCAACAGGAGATCAGTTGCCCCAGTAACTCACCATTGGGTCAGCCCCTTGGAGTTGGTCCAGGGGCTTCCTTGCCCTATTTGTTATGTCTCTTAAGTTCTGGTGGAAAACCAGATGTTCTTGTCAGAAATTCTCTTCCTAAGAGTAAGACTAATCAGGGTTTCACGAATATGTTACAAAGAGTTAGCTTATTATGCTAAAATGTAAGAAATGACAAGAAAAGTACTAGAAACCATACAAGTATGAACTAAAAATCTACAAAGCTACAAATATATGAAAAAGCTAAAAATCTTTAGGCATCAATTGTGCCTTTACAGTTCATGTGGGGCTGGGAATGATTAACTGTGCTTGACATATGGATTGATGACATTTGATAATCTTCAGGCTGTAGTTTGCTCCACAGTTCAAATGATGTCAGCTCAGGCAAAGCACTGGTACGGGCATTCAGAGCTATGTGCTTTTCTTCCAGGTAGCTGACCAAAACTCAGTAAAGGTATGTGATTTTCTCACCTAATCTGGATAGCAGGTAGACCTCCTCTAGGACAGTGTTCCTCTCCCTCATAAGGGGGAATGATAGCAAATGGTCAGGGACATGGTAGACCTTATTTTCAAAGAAGCTTGAGAGCTGGGGATGGAAAGCTCTCTTGCTTTAACACTTTCAGTCATGTTCTTTAGCTAGAACACAGTGAGACTTTGTTGGGGATGATGTAAGAGGTTGCTGGTGTTGCACAGGACTGCCTAATTTTTTAATATGCTTACATATTATTTTAATATGTATTTAATATGATACTACATGTCACCTGACCTTTGTGAATATTGAGAAACTACCCTTTATAAGGACTTTAACATTTAACAGCTTTTATAAATGTAGTTGCAAGATGCTGAACTTAGCGGGGATACCAACAGCAGGACAGGAAGCTGAGTGCCCCTGCTGTGCACTGCTGCTGGAAATGAGCCTCTAATCCAAATGGCTGTGACCTGGATATCAAAGAAAGAAAATTAGAGGTCGATTGCCAAAAAACTGGGTGTCCTTGGCATCTAGCAAAGCAGAAACAGTTTTAATTTTCTAATTAAAGGGGGGCATCTCGGTATTTTATATCATTTAGAAAGCCAGTTGTGGATGTTGTCCTGTTGCTTTCTTAGTACTCTGTAGCAAGGGTCCCTGACCTGCACAGATAGCTGTGATGGGACTGCGTATCAAAGCAAAGATGTTAATAAAAGTACCAGGGCGGTGACCACTGACTTTGTTCACATACTGTTAGTTCTGTGTAGGTTTTGCTTCATAATCTTTGCAATTTACAAGTTGTCAAAACCTGTTCTGTAGGATACCAGTGTTTGGAAACTTATTTTTTCAGTGTTCTATTTTGTCCTACATTTTAGCTCTGTGTCTCTGGGGTGGTTTCCATTGACTTTGAAATCTAACTTGGCAAAGTTTAATGGCACTCGCTGTTGTGCTTGTTTCTCTTCTGGTCTGCTTTTCCTTTGATATGCTCTGATAAATATTTGCTGTGGGACAGATTTCAATCTCAGTTACGTCAGTGTAAATGAAAAGCAAAAAGCACAGTCACTGAAGTCTGTGATTATACTAAAGGAAGTGAAATCAGACATGGGCTCTCCTGTCCGAAGTCAGCAGCTCTGTATTGAACCAGCCTTTGCTAACGAGGGAGAGAACAGAGAGGACAGAGAGCATGCTGCAGGGAGTCACTGCCTGAAACAGGACTCCTGTCTCTGTCAGTTTCAGGGTGAAGGTGATGCCCAGGGAAATAGTTAAATATGCATACTGGGAAATAAATGTGTCAAATGATTCACATGAAAGAGTCTTAAGAGCACACAGGGTGAGCAAAGAGTCATTTTGTTTTAGATTTGTAAACCACAAAGGACGGGAATCTCATTTTCCTTTCCACTGCACTCCTTACGCTTGGTTTATTGGGGGCATGCAGATACCCTGCAACCTCTGTGTAATTGAGTTTTGCCAGACTTGGTCACATGTGCTATAATTTCAATTATTTTTTAAATTTACATTTTTTAAATTCTTGCCTTTTGGCCTTTAAAGTTCTCCTTGGTTGGAATGAGATTGTTTTCTTGTGGTTCCTCCCTAAGTTCTTTTCTGCTGAGGACAGGATGGGTTACGATGCAGTCTGCGTGGGCATTAGCCCTCCAGCCCTGCACTTTTGACCCCTTCCTGCTAGGGCTTTACTACAACTTAGGCTATGTAAATGTATGGTAGCATGTAGCTTGTTAAATACTCAGCCTCTTCCAGACTTAATGGCTCTGCCGGGTCCTGCCTGCGTAGTAGCATAGCAGGCTGTGTGCTTAGCAACCCCGGCTGCTGTGAGTGCCTCCCCCCATGCACTGCCTTCCCCGCTGCCTCACCACTGAATGTAGCAAGTATCTCCAGCTTTTTCTGGAACAAAACCTTGCCTGGGTTCGGGTGTAACTACCACCTGCCAGCCACAGCCTGTGTATTTTAACAGCATCATGAGGGCTGGGACAGAAGACAAAACCCTGGGCTGTTAGAGATGCTCGACCCCCTTCTGCAAGTAATAATGACTGTAAAACAAATATACATACCAGTAAATGTGGACCAGATTGTTTTAGCACTTGTTTTTTCTTAGAAATTTCAAAATTAAAAAAAAATCTCATTGTTTCAAGAACAATTCACAAACTGCTGCTCTTTTGGGCTGGAAAAGTGCACAATTTGCTAGGATATGGGTGCTCTTGTCCTCTGTAGGTGGAACTCATTTCCTGCGTGGAAGAGAGATACAGCCAGTATATCTCTTCTTTCCTATATTATAGAAAGTAATCTGTGGTGGTGTTGGTTGGTTAATTTTTAAAATTTTTTTTGTTGGTTTTATTTCTTAAAAGCTGAAGAAGGTTATTGTGACTTATCTTTTATTTCACCTGAGGTAACCATTCGGAGATCCTTGGACACAAGTATGGCTCAGCTAAGCCTCTAGTAAGATGATCACTCAGAAATTACTATACTGGGGGAAATGAGTAGCATGTTTTCATGTATTTTAACCCAGGAGAAATCACAACTATTTTCTAAATAAACAGACCATGCGTCCTTCTCTCTGTTATTTCTGCATTAAGCAAATAACTTCTGTTGAGGTGTGGTCTACTCCTGCCATGGTCAGAATGAAAATGAGGATGCTCTCTGAGAGAAAACATCTTAAAAAGGAGGGGGGAAAAGATACTGTGCCAGATGCCATTGTGCCTTCTGGGCTGCCACCAGGCTGTGCTTCAAGCTTCTGTGGGGCAAGGGCATCTGTTAGAAAACAGACCTGAATTTTCAAATCCAAAGATACTTGGTATGTATTTTCCTGGAGACAAACCTCCAGAAGTCCTGCATGTAATGGTAATATTTATATAACAATTCAGTTCTTCAAAGAACTATACAGAAGCTGTGAACTGATCTGCACAGCAATTCAGTGGAGTTTATTACATTTGAACTATTTTATCTCTGGCAAGCATGCAGGCAGATTAAGCAACTACTCTGGAGCTACCAAATGCATCTGAGGTAGGGCCAAGATTAGAATATTGATTTCTGGCTTCCTGAGTCCCAGGCTCAGTTCACTACATTATGTTGTCTTTACAGATAACATTTAGACAAATAGATCTTGACATATCAAAAGCTCAGTAGCCTCTCAGTAAATTGAGCAGGGCTTTAGCTGTTCAATTCCTGTGATTTGTGCATGCCTCACACTTGGTCCCAGTAATGTCAGTAGCTATTGTGTATTTACAGTGAAGCCCACTTGTATCCTGAGGCATACTAGACTGCTTTTTTTTCTCTGAGTAGAAATAAGCCTAGTTATGATGCATTTTCCTCTTGTCAGATTGAGATTTGCACATAAAATTTCAAAGAAATTTTGCTTCAGTCCTCTTTACAAAAATCCCCACATTAGTAGAGATTTTTAGTCCTGACCAATGGTAGCTTGTCACTCTTTCTAATTTCTTGAGAAAGAAGTCAGAAAAATGGGAAAAGTCCTGCACAGCCAAAGTTCAAATCCAAGTACTTTTGAAATCACCGCATACCAAGGATACTCAGTTCCTGGTATCCAAATGCCAAAGAAAAGGCAAGTATGTGCTTGAAAGCGGAAATAAATTCTACACAGAGAACAGCACAGGCACATATATATTTGTATTAGAAAATTTGTCTCTGGGTATCCACAGAGATGTAAGAATATTGCCATTGCTACAACCCAGGACACTTCCAAACTACACCTGAGCTTGCTGAGGTGTAGGCCAGAACCTTTTCTAAACCTTTCCTAAACATTTCTAAACTCCAGGTATCCCATCTGCAGCTAACAAAGGACCCTGCTTACTCTCACAGAGCCTACTTGAAGTTTGACAGTCCTACAAAAGCTGTACTGGTGTTTCAAACACGTCAAGTTGTCTAACAGCCTTCTCCACCCTTCTTTGTTACGCGATGCAGCAGCACGATGTCATTTGTCAGAGCACCAAAACTGGAGACATGCTGAATATGTGAATACCAAGGAAGTGGTTTCCTTAGCAATAACAGGCATGTGAAAGTCAAAACTTCCTTTCCTCCTCATGTGACCTTTTTCAAATGAATTCAGCCTGGGGACAATAGGAGTGAATTCCAAACACCCACAGTGTTCCTGCATGGCTCGGCAAGGATCTGCTAAATGGCAAATTTATCTTACCTATTTATTAAGGTAAAATTATATTTCTCTTTAGATGATCTTCACTACGGATTTGGTCTGTTTATATGTACAGGAAAGTGCTTCTTGAAAGCAGAACTACCTAATGCCACATAAACAAATATATAGAATAGAAATCATTTTCTTGCCATTGTGGACCAAAAACTTTTGTTATGCATAAAATCCAAAGTCCTTTTGGTTGTCAGGAAATAAGGGCATGAAAAGTCTTACCAGCTTGTTTTAATACCTGGACTTTCCTGATGACATTTTGCCCATTTCATTTAAGGTGAAAATCAACACTCCTAAGGAAAAAAAAAAAGAGAAAGGGAGATGATTTATGAAAGCAAATAAGAGGAAGATGACATTCATCTCACCCATCCTGCACACAAGAGCAGTATCAGTCCTCTGTTGCTATTCTTATCCTATTTAGTACAGCCTTTTCTCATCCCTAAGGAGACAGCAGTGATAGCCAGAAGTACTTGCACAAAGCTGCCTGTCCAAGAATCCTGAGGTATTTTCTAAAAGTAGCTACTAAATTTAAACCTGAGCTGTCTACTGAGTTAGGGAACTGTTCTCTCCTTTTTTCGAGCTGGGGAGGTGATACAGCTGGTAGTTGTCAAAAGGTCAGAGAAAATTCCTATTGGAGTTGGAAATGGTCACTCAGCATACTTTCTGTATGTGTGACAGACTGTCTTGGATGTCAGAAAGTCAAGCAAAGTTCTGGTGTTACAATCTTCCCCAGATTTGATGTTGCTGGACCACCCATACACAGCCTGTTGCCTTGCTGCCCACTGATGGGGTCTGTATTCAAGTCCCTGGTGATTCACAGACAAGGGTTTAGGCCTCAAGGACCACTGATTATCATCTCGCTTTTAGTCACACAGGCTGTGGTTTGCTTGGGTTTTCCCCACCACTTTCAGCCTTTAAACTCCAGAGTAGAAGTTTTCAGAAATTAACAATACAATGTGAATAGCTGAGTTTGGAGCTGGTCCCACCAGGCAGGAGAAGAAATTTGTCAGGAGACAGTTCCTCAGCAGCTTTCTGTAAATCTGAGAAAGAGATGTGCTGTGGATTTGGAGCCTTGATGTCAGGAGGAAAATAGGCAAGCCATCTGCTCCCACAGGTGCTGGCACATCGGTGCTTTGTGCCTTTTCCTCCAAGGCAAGACGTATTGTCTAGCCAAGCATTCATGTCCAACAGAGTGTGTAAGTACCTGCAGTGAGTTTTTGTATGAAATCCCAATCCACTCTTGGCAAAATGTCATGCCAAGCATGTTCATGTTTAATGCCAGGAGCTATTCAATTGCTCTGCAATATTCCTGTGGTTTTTGAAGGTGGACTGTCATGAGGATGCTTGAGGAAGGATGCAAATGGACTGTTCTCTGTACACGGCAGCAACCTCTGCCACTGATTCAGTGCCCAAGGGGGTGACATTCAAACCAATTTTTGGTAACACCCTCATAGCCAAAGTGAGACATGATCAGAAACAGGGGCAGCTGAAGCAAAACAAACACAACTGTGGTGAACAACTGCAATGAGCCTTTCTGGATATGAGACACCTGTTCCACACAGGGAACAAAGAGCAGGAAAACCAGGCCTGTGCTTCCCATGGGGGAGCAAGCGAGCAGCAGCTGGGTCATGGCTACGATGGCACCATGGAGGTGGTGCAACATGGAGATGGGCTTTCTGCCATCAGGAGGCTTAGCAAGTGATGTCAGAAGCCCAGAGTACTACATTACTCAGGCTGTGCTAAGTAGATACAGACTTGGAATAGCAGTGGTGGTGAAACCAACGACAATTGACTGCTCCCAGACAGTGCCTTGACATAAGAAAGGAGTACTCAGAAAAAGGCCCCTGCATTTTTTTTTCTGGCGTGGCAGAAGAGGATCAGAAAAAGGTGTAAGAGAAGCCCAGAAAATGCTCTCTAGCAGAGGAAGGATGGCAAAGGGCTGCCCACAAGTCCCCTTCCAGCAGTAACTACATAGGCTGGGTCAAAGTCGAGCTAGGCAGTACTCTGGTGCCACAGTAGCACCCAGTAAACTACTGCACGACTAAACGATGCTGATTTTGTTACATGTCACTGCTGAAATGAGTAATTCAGGACTTATTCAGCTGTCTCTATGTTGCTGTTCTGCATGCAGTGCTTTCCAATCTGCTGTCACCTTTGCCAGGGGTTAAGGACTGTAGCTGTCTCTGTGAAACTGGAAAGGCACTGGGAGATTCTGGGATGAAGCTGGGCACAGTGAGGTTGTGGTGGGCTCAGGGTTCCTGGGAGCCCTGGGAGAACATGGCACTCAGGAAAGGTGCTCACCTCACAGCAGAGTCAGAGCAGAGCAGAGGTCCCTCCAGCCTCCAGCTGGCTCCACACTGGAGGATAGCTCTCTGGCCAGTCAGGGGGTTTAGAGAGGTGCAGATCAGCAAGGGGGAAAAGCAGCTTTGGCCAACACTTCACCTCCCTCAGCACCAGCCCACCACTATCCATGTGTCCTGCTGCCAGCACATGAAGAATTCAAATGAATTTCAAAGGCTAGAAGTCTGCCAGTGGGAAAGCAGTGCTGCACATTAACCACCCTAGATTACAAGAAGAAGCACAGACTGGTGCAAAAACACAACAGCAGCAAAAAAATGTGAAAGACGGGAGAGGTGTGCCTGGGGCTTGGGGGAGACTGGCACCAAGCTGCCTATATCCGGTTACAGAGTAACCTGCTGGGGCTCGGGCAATTGTTTTCCTATCAAGGACAAATTTGAACATACAGGCTCAGTGCACTGTAATTACCCAACACAGAGCAGACTGCAAGATGTTTGTCTCATACTGTGGGACTAAGCACTATTTACAGCAATCCCATAGAAATGTGATAGGATGATACATGTTGCTAATTAATAGGGTTTTCTTTATTCCTTTGTTCATGTTAAGACATGCTCTATTTCTCTCAATGTGTCATTTAGCTCAATAAATTTAGTTGAAAAATTACTCAACAAATGTTTAAGCAAAGATTCTTTCAAAGTTTTTGTCCCTTTTAGAGAAAATCTGGCCAAATACCTTTCTATTCCTTTGTAGGAGAATAATACAGTCAGGATATGCCAGCTCCTCCTGTGTAACCCAGTTATTTTTTTCACTTAGTTTTTGCATGCTTCGGTTTTTCAGTTGCTCCCACGAGTCATAATAAACCAAGTTACAAAGAAAATATATTCAGCATATTTTGAAAAACAACAAGTTATATCCCTTACAGGAAATGTGGGCTGAGGCATACTATTACAAACTTTTGTCATGTCCTTTAATCTCACTTAAGAAGGGCATAGTTCAGCCATGCTGGTTTCTTTAGAGCACATGCTGATAGGATTTAATTAATAAATCAGATTTCAGATTCTGTGACTACTAGAAAATGTTTAGCAGCAAAGTCACTTTGGCAGAGCTGCTTTTCAACATATTATCCTTCTGCTGAAAGACCTCCCAATGAATCCAGTATTTGTCTCAAACACTGAAGACAGAAATGACCTGCTATAAAAAGCACTGCCTGGTGGTCAGAGCTTGCCAACATTAAGTTACTGCTACAGCAGCTCATTCGCAACCTTGCTGAATAAACACATGTATTAAATCATTCAGCTGATGGAAAAAACTGCAGATTTTATTCAAATATATGTACTACAATGTTACTAGACTTCAGTTTTTGAGTTGTGTATTTTAACAAAACTGGCTTCTAGAAGATGGGAGTGCAAGCTAAGGCAGTGCTATATGCCTTAGTACAGAAATTTTCCAGCTATTCCAGCACAACAGTGCTGTCAGTTTAGTGCACTTTTGAAACTTGCTATGAAACTATTATGGCAATAATGAGAATCAAGCATATCATTCAGCTGTTCCAGGTGAAATGCCCAGCAAAATGAAAAGTTGAGTGGCTGAGAATGAGGGCAGGATGTAGAGACAAGGGTGGGATGTAGAGACAAAAGTGGGATGCAGAGATGAGGGCAGGATGCAGAAGCATGGTGGGATGTGGCAGCGAGGGTAGGATGTGAAGATGAGGGTGGGATGAGCAGGCCTGGACAGCTGATGTGAAAGGGGTCTTTCACATAACACCAGCTGTGTCCTTTCTCTCAGCACAGACACACAACCTTGCCTCTTCACAGTGGATCTCTAGCCCCTTTAGTGTTTGAGAGCCATCAGGTACCAGGACTAAATTAAAAAGCATCTCTACAGGAAAGCAAGTGTGCTCCAGAACTTTCCTGATTATTAGCTTGAAAATATGCAATCACCCACAAAATATATTTGCTGTTGCAGACAGCTGAAAGACACACAAATTCACAGCACCTCTACTATGGCAACTACCACAGCCTGAAAAACAGGTTTGTTACCTGTTCTACAAGTGTAATGGGAGGCTATGGATCTCCTATCTGTGGTTTCACTTCTTCATGGTGCTCGTCACTTGATCAGGCAGATTTGGTCCTATTTCTAGTTCATTCTTTCTTTGTTCCAATCTGTTTCACAGGCAGTGTTTGGGAAAAGCACCTGCCTCTCCAGCATTGTTTTGCATCAGCAGATCTCCAAGAACTTTACAAAATTAAAATTAATGGAAGGAATGAGGCAGAGTTGGGGCAGTTGGCAGGGGCAGGGGATTAGGGAAGCACTGTTGATCAATGGATCACCCTTGAGAGGAGCAGATGGAAGAGCTGTCACGTGAAAATAGTGTGGCAGGTTCTGGAGTGATAGCCAAGCTCCCTGAATCCTCTGTGGCTGCCACTACCGCTGAAACCCACCGAGCAGACCTGTTCTTGTGCTGGTGCTCCTACAAACTGCTACTGCTAAAATCAAACAAATGCTGCTTCAAGCAGGTGTGGTTTCAATGGGGAGCCTGAACATTTCAGCCCCAATGTGCCAATGTCATTGTGCTTTGGGGGTTTCCTCCTCTAATTTTTAAAGAAATTTAAAAGCTACATTAAAAGAAAGCCACAAAATCAAGCACTCGTATTATGTAATGTAAGAATTACAGTTATGCCCTTTAATTCTTTGTCCCTGCATGATACAATCTTTAACTACACTCCATCAGCTACTCTTTTAAGAAAAATGCTGATGTTTACTTTTCCTGGTAATTTACTATAGAAAATAATACTACCATGAATTACGTGTTCAATGATTTAATATTACCAAAGTGTGATAAAATATTGTGGCAATACTTATTTGCTCCTTATGCTGTAGTTACTGTACAAATGTTTTAGGGAACATCACAAAAAACCTAAAACTTGAAAGTATCTTTTGAGAAGAAAAACAAAAAAGACTTCTAGCCAATGAGAAAAATTATCTCAGAAAAAAGCAAAGGACATGGACTAATTACTTCACTTTCTTGTCCCACACATTCAGCTAGAGAAGAGGAGCCTTACAAAACTCATGATAGTAGCAGTTTGTCTTGCAAACCAAAACTGTGGGTTCATGCTGTTTGATGGTGTCTCCCCAATGTACACAGGGCCCTGATCTTTACAAGCTCATGCACAGTGCGTCTGCTCATTTTACACACATTTACCCCCACAGAACTGTCCAAAAATGAGTAAATCATAGTTCTTGCAAAACAGTATTTCACGTTCTTCCCTCTTTTGTTTCTGTATTCACCCCTACTCCGAATTTTAATTTGTTAGGGAATTATACATTTAATATTTTCTGGTCTATTTGTGGTGGAAGATGCAAAGAGCTACAGACATTTACTGTTCTCTTACAGTATTACAAATATAAATTTCTTTAAATCTATATACTTGTGTAATATCTTGTACCAGGAGAACTGCTTTCTTTGTCTTCAAAGACATCGATTAGAAATATTTCTAATTGTAATTGTTTGCCTCTTACTACTAGATTTTTTTGCTTTTTACTAATATCAAGTGGCACTAAATATACAGTCCTGTTGTCTTTAGCAAGAGACAAGGAGAAAATTTTAAGGAGAAAATTCCATTGATACCAGAAGGGCAAAACTGGGCCCTTCGTTCTTTAAACAACAATTCAAAGTCACGTTGCCCTTGTTGTTGGCCTTCAGTACTAAAGATTTTTCTCATGCCTGGCTTCACTTTGACTTCATGGCTATGGCTAAGGTTTCAGCTAGTGATGCTATCAGACAATAGCAGAATGCAATTCAAAACAGCTACTGGAAAAATTCCTACCCTCTTTCAAAGCTACTAGGTTAGGGTAAAAGAAGAGCTGTAACACCACCTACTGTGAAGCAAACACATGCATTGAAGCTATATGGCATATATCTGTACCTTGATTTGCTCATTATTCTTTAGGGTTCTGTTGTTTGAAATGTAAGTTGCAAATGGTTTGGCAACAAGGCTTGAAAACAGATAGAGCTTCTGCATCTTTTGAAAATTGGCTATGTTATTTTATTTTATTTTATTTATATAGATTTTTTTTTTCAGCTACAGCATTGCTCTGGAATTAACTATTGCATAGTCCCATGAAGCTCACCATAAATGACAAGCATATGCTGTCATGGTCAACACATCATATCTAGTAATTTTCTTAGGGAACTCAGGTATTTTTTGTTAGCATATACGTCTTCTGCTATGCTATATGGAAGTAAACTGTGATATTAATAATTATGGGGAGAGAAGAGGGTAGATGGTGATAGGACGGATATATATCATGGGCCTCTGTGAGGCACTAAATTTAACCTTATAGAATAATGATTAGTGTTTCGTTATAGCTGAGATCTGAAGTCTAAAAATCACTTTTGTTTAAATTGTAAAATAGTATTTTTCAAGTATTTTCTAAGCTGTGTTAATTTTACTTTGAAGTTCAGACACAAAACAATATTCCAGTTACTCTGATCATATTTTTTGAAGGTTAAAGACTACATACCTCTCCCTAATTGTATCTCACCAAGTGCATGATAGAAGTACTGAACTGGACATCTGCTGCTGTCCTCTTTACCAGAGAGGCTACTTTATAAAGCTGTCTGCTGTGCTTTCAAAGAAACCCATTTTGTGTTCCAGCACTGAAGACAATAGTGGAGGGCAAAGATGTCACCTCTCTGGTCCAAATGTTATATATTCACATTACATCTCCTGCAGATGAAAAACCATCATTACAACGAAGAAGAAAATGAATTTTGGAACAGTGTATTTTTCTGAATTTTTGTTTCAGTCAGAAATGAAGTGGCAGAACTGCCCAATCTTAGTATTATTCATTAAGCAGATTCATTATGGCTGTATCTATCAGCCAACCCACATCAGATCCTCTTGTGCTAGACATTATAAAACCTAGAGCTGTTCTGAAAGTTGGACTATGCACAAAATCATTTTGTACTGCTGAAATGTGTTGCTTGGAGGGGTGCCTAACTTTGTCGCTTTTTTAGTAGAAACATTTCTAGAGTAAGAAAAAATGCTGCAATATTAATTTCACCCAAAACCTCAGATTATATAGGCCATGCTACACAGAAACAGAACATCAGCCAGAGTGTGTTGCTTGTTTGTGAATGAGAAAAGCCAGATAAGAGGGAGAGACAAGTGGTCAGAGGTGCAAGGGAAGGGTGGAATATGTTGACTCAGGGAAACATGAGGAATCAATCTTTCTGATAAAAAATAGACTGAAAGAATGCTAGGAGTATTGAATTAATATTGAAGAAGGTATGGTCTTCCGTAAGGAAGCAGAAGTTGCTCCCAACTCTACCCTTGACTTGGTTTTCTGGTGGAAATAATACGTGAGACCATGAGTATTGGCTCAAAAGGGATGTGAGATACATTGCTAGAGTTTGGATCAGAAGAGGCAAGAAGATATTACTGGTTTTGCCTTAATGTTGCAGTGTGTTTGTCCTTCATTAAAAAATTAAACTAAATGACTACTTTTTCTTCCTTCCAGCCTCCCATTCAGCAGCTCCACTGCAAACCAGATGCCATGTAGGGTAGGTATCTCTTCCTTCCAAATGCCTTGTTTAATCTCCTCCTTCCCTTCTGTTCAGTTTCTCTTACAGTACAGTAAACCCTGGGCTTTGTCCACCAGTCTGTGTGTATTTATTAGATCCACAACCTTATTTGTATCTATGATGACCTCTGGGGAGAATATATCACCACTTTTTCATCTCACTACAGCAGTGAAAGTAAGTAAAACACAGTTGTTTTGTCTTTGAGCAATGGATTTGATGAGATGGTTATCTTGGTAATTAAAAAACCCCAAACCCCTCCCCAAGAACTCTGAATGGCTTCTCCATTAATCACTACAAGAGCACCATTGACTTACCATGTTTGTAAGAGACATGCCCCTAACAAAGTAGACACAATTTTTTCTAACTCAAAGAACATTTCATTTGGTGGTCTAATAGCTTTCAGTCACAGATATTACAATAAAAAACGTGACTGAAAAAAGGTAATAAATATAGGCCTGCACATCTTAAATATATGACCAAATTTTATATGTTTACCAATCTACTTTAAGTGTAAAACCAGTAATGTTCAGGTCTTCAAAGGCCAGCAAGATTGGGCTAACCTAGCCTTCTGATTGATCCGTCTGGGTGTTAAAGCCTGGTGAGAGTTCACGTCTGATGGGGTTACCAGGTGTCAGCCAAGCAACAGTGGCCATTCCTGCCCTTAGTCAATGTCAGTAGTGAGATATGACACACAAACCTCTTCCCCTGCAAAGGCAGCTTAGGAAAGGTTTTTCGCACATTTGAAACTGTTTATGAGGAACATGGCCAATTACCCTGGATCAGTCAGAGGTAGATCACAAAGGCAATGCAAATCACTACGTATCTGCTGTGACCTATGTCTTACTTCCCCCACATATTGTGAAGCCGGACTTTTGCAGGAGGGATTTGTGCAGTATGGATAGGAGTGATTCCAACATTTTTGCACTGCTCCACTGCTGAGATTTGGTTAAATCCTTAAGTAACTATTCCAGTATAAATACTAGATGTCATTGGTTCTTCAGCATCCCTTACATCTTGCCCAACTTGAGCTGTGGGTTGTTGGGGGCAGGTTTATCCTTGATGAGACAGTTGTACCACAATGGCATGACCAGGCTCTGTCCCTGGACTCATGCCTGGCTGTGATGGAAATGCAATCCTTGTAAACAATAATGCCTGAATGTCTGTGCTGAAACCTGCAGACACCAGAAAAGTACCAAATCAGATCAGTAGGTCAGATCTTAAATGAGAAACAGAAATGCAGCAAAAAAATCTAAGTCCAGGCTCTGTTTTGAGATGCCCAGGAGGGGTGCTTACACACTGATATTCATCTCTCAAGACTAAAGGCTGGGAAAGAAGGACATTCATGCCATGTACGGGATAAAAATCCAAGTTAGCCAAATCTATTTTCGTTAATCATAACATTGATGAGTCTTCCACGGCCACAAGACACAGTGTATGGCATACAAGCAGGAATTAGCCTCTATTACTGTTATATCTGTGGCATGGGACTTCTACCATGGAAATTGTCATCAAAGTGCAAGAGTCAGATGTTGTTCCCAGGAGGAAGTCCATATAGGATACCCACCAGTGTGCATTTACTGCCAGCATTCAAAATCAGCACCAACAACTGCAGACTATTTGTCTGCTGCCATTAGTCACTAAGTATTGAGAGCAAATATGTAAGGAGAATACAATTAAATAGGTGCAAGTAAGTGGAAAGTGGGATAAAATGGAACAGGACTTTACCAAAGGTATATCTTGTGAAGCAAACCAAATACCCTCTGTGAGCAGAGGAAGGTTCCTGAATAAGGAGAAGGTAGGAGATGCAGCATGACTAGACCTCAGTCAGCATTTGGTACATGATTTTAGAGAAAACTGTTACAGGGGTTGGTGAGATGCTGCAGCATGGGTAAGAAGTTGGCTAAAAGGAGATGCCACAGAGTGAGTGCTCCCTCACAGAAAGAAGCTCCAGAAGGATGAGGCATCACACCTATCTAAAGTTTAACAGGTCCATCTATGCACTACATTATTGAGTGTTCCAGTGACATTTCCTGATGGTGCAGCTGGGAGAAAAAGCCAGGAGAAAGATCAGGATAGCGTGAAAAAGGGTTTGCCTGAACTTGAGGACTGGAATGATGACAGAAGTTCAAGCACCAAGCAGTAGGAATGTGTATTTTGAGAATAAACAATAAACATCCAGTTTTGAGGTGCATAACTGTGACTTACAGGGTAGGACCGAATGGTGCATACTTGTGCGTCACCAAATGAGCATAACATAGTGAGAGGACTGGAGGAAGTGGCCTTAAGGTGAGACAGGGGAGATTCAGATTAGATAGTAGAAAAAGATTTTTCACTGTTAGGGTGGTCAGGCACTGGAATAGCTTCCCAGGGAGGTGGCGGAGCCACCACCCCTGGAGGTGCTCAAGAAGTCTCCGATTGTGCTTCTGGGTGACGTAGTTTAGGGTTACAGTGGCAGTGCCAGGTGGACGGTCGGACTGGGTGATCTCAAATCGTGGTAATTCCATGATAGTCATGGGAAAGACAGTGAGACCCCATGGTGGCGGTTCTCACCTCTGAGTTATCATTACCACTTATTCTGCTCACTTCTTGGGTATAGAAGGGACTTGGTGTTCCCTACAATCCGAAAGCGACGTGAGGGCGAGTCAAGGGAGGCTTTTGGTCTCTACCAACTCCTCTCTCTGGACCCCCAGCGGGAACATCACTCTGCTTGTCCGCAAGTCCTTCTTCCCTCCTACCTTGCGGCCTCCCGGAACAAATCTGTGGGCAGGCAGGCGAGGCCGGGCCGTGCCGCGGGGCCCCCGCAGGGACGCGCAGTCCGGACCGAGCCCGGCGCGCCCCG